>OX333071.1:69773170-70373170 GCA_946863875.1 Alloplasta piceator
TTGGATTTGTGTCCTTTAAAAAAATCGCCGACATCTTTGCTCAAATTAAAATTAACCTTACCAATTATGCAATGTCACTAATTGGATTTGTCTTTTGGAAAAATTCCCCGATATCTTTGCTCGAATTTAAATTAACTTTACCAACTATGAATTGTGACTATTGGATTTTGTGTCTTTTAAAAAAATTCACCGATATCTTTGCTCGAATTAAAATTAACTTTACTAACTATGAAATGCCGCTAATTGGATTTGGGTCTTTTAAAAAAATTCACCGATATCTTTGCTCGAATTAAAATTAACTTTACCAACTATGAAATGTCACTAATTGGATTTGTGGCTTTTAAAAAAATTCACCGATATCTTTACTCGAATTAAAATTAACTTTACATACTATGAAATGCCACTAAGCAGATTTGTGTCCTTCAAAAAATTCACTGATATCTTTGCTCGAATTAAGAACTTTACCAACTATGAAATGTCACCAATTGGATTTGTGTCATATTAAAAAAAAATTCACCGATATCTTTGACAATGAGCAAATTAAAATTAACTATGTTGCTTCTTAAGTGACTAATAGTTTTTTGTCCCCCAAACCAAATTAACGTAGATTCTTGAACTGCTTCTCTCAAGGCTAATTCGTTAATTACGATGAATTGGGAATCGAGTTTCAGGGTGTCACCCTCGGCTGGTTAAGGGATGAAATAAAAGATCTTTTGACGAAATTCCTGTGGCGGGATTCCCCAAAGTTCTCAACGCGAGAGAATTCGATACCGCAAGCCAATACTCTACGAAAGGGAACGTGAGAGAGATAAGATGAGAAACCTATCTATAATATACATATATATATATATCATTATATTTCGCAACTTCTCGAGACAAAGTCATGCTCGTGAAGGGTGGATTGTTGGGAGAGTTGCAGGTTCTACTAGCGCCAAGTCGCGTCGCATATAATATCGAGTGACGTTTGGACGTGCTACCTTCCCCTCTCCTCGTGCAACCTGACATTTAGATAGCGACGTCAAGCGTCTGCAGGGGTAAATCTGTCCCCCGGAGCAAACTGCAATATATATATATATATATAAACTCCTGACAGACAAACGGGCGTAATTGGCACAACATTGCGCTATAAATTGTGCGATTAAACGACCTTTTGCTTGCTAATAGATTTAGACACATGCACATAATACAGTATAGAACGAACGTTCAGTCTCGCGATTCTACCCCCCATCGAGCTGTACGTACCACTCTCTCATTCCTTAACGTTCATATATATATATATGTATATGTTCAACAGCTCCTCCGCCATGAGCGAGAGTTCACTCCTGATCGAATTAGAGCGCCACAGTTGCCTCTGATACTCTGACAGTCTGAATTAATTAACAGGAGAAACGCCTGAGGTATTATTTAAGCAGTCGCATTATCGAGGCGCGAGATAGTTTTTTTTTGCAGCATTTTCTTTTTATCGTTTGTCAAATTTTCATTGTTTTAAATGCAAGCCCCCTTAATCGTTATGAAAATTTCTGTTGAGATTTAAATTTTTGCAAATAACAGGATGTGAAAATTCCGGCTATTAAAAATTAAGGTATTCTTTACAATTTTAAGAAATACGAGCAGAGAGAGCTTAGATGAAAAAATTGGAAAACATGTTTTTTTTAAGCATTTTCTTTTTATAGTTTCTCAAATTTTTAATGTTCCAAATACAAGCTCTCTAAATCGTTGTGAAAATTTCCATTGAGATTTATCTTTTTGGAAATACAAAATGAAAAAATTTTGTCTATTAATAATTTAAAATTTTTGATAATTTTGAGAAAAATTGCTATGAGCAGAGAGAGGGTAGGAGCATTCTAGATACATTTACTCAAATTTGGAGAACATATGTTTTTCTGCAGCTTTTCCTTTTCATCGTTTCTCAAATTGTTTTGAATACAATACCTTTTAATCGTTGTGAACATTTCTATTGAGATTCAACTTTTTGCCAAAAACTGTATGAGAAAACTCTGCCTATCAAAAATTGAGATATTTTTGACAATTTTAAGAAAAATTGCTATGAGTAGAGAGGGCGTATGTAGATTCTAGATACATTCACTCAAATTTGGAAAACATATATTTTTACAGTATTTTCTTTTTATCGTTTCTCAAATTTTTATTGTTTCAAATCAAATCAAATCGAAATCTTAAACGTTGTGAAAATTTCTATTGAGACTTAACTTTTAGCAAAAAACAAAATTTAAAAAATCTGCCAATTAAAAATTGAGATTTTTTTTACAATTTTAAGAAAGGTTGCTATGAGAAATAGGGCGTATGTACATTTTAGATATATTCACTCAAATTTTGAAAACATATGTTTTTTGCAGCATTTTCTTTTGATCATTTATCAAATTTGTATTGTTTTAGATACAAGTTCTTTTAATCGTTGTAAAAAAACTTATTTAAATTTTACGTTTTCCAAAAAACAGAATGAGAAAATTCTGCGAATTAAAAATGCATTTTTTTACAATTTTGCAAAAAATTGCAATGAGAGAGGGTAGGTGCATTCTAGATACATTCACTCGATTTTGGAGAACATATGTTTCTTGCAGCATTTTCTTTTTTATCGTTTCTCAAATTTTTGTTTTAAGTACAAACTCTCTCAATCGCTGTGAAAATTTCTATTGAGATCTGACTTTTAGCAAAAAATATTAAAAATTAATGCTTTTCTGACAATTTTGAGAAAAATTACAATGAGCATAGAGAGTAAGTGCATTAGATACGTTTACTCAATTTTGAAGAACATGTTTTTGCGCAGCATTTTCTTTTTATCGTTTCTCAAATTTTGGTTTTAAATACAAGCTCTCTCAATCATTGTGAAAAATTCTATTGAGATTAAACTTTTTGCAAAAAACAAAATTAACAAATTCTGCCAATTGAAGGTTAAATTTTGTTTTTATAATTTTGAGAAAAATTGCTATGGGCATTCCAAACACATTCACTCAAATTTGGCAAACACGTAACTTGGCCACCTTCTGCAACATACTGACATGAAAATCTGGGAATTTCTTTCACAAAAATATAGTTTCATTTGCTAGAAGGTAAAAAATAATTTGAACAGAATAATTTGATAGAGCCTTATGCCTCGAAAGAAATGCATGATGGAAACGTGGATAGTATTGAAAATAAATTTTGTAGCGACTTCACTTCAACTGCAACTGGCGGTTGAACCAACGACGTACGGAATCATACTATTATTAGTCGTAAAATCGTGTCGGATATTCTCGGCTCAAGGAATTATTCAACGCCTTCGATGCGCTTCTCTCCATGCCGTCGATTATTTAATTTGGTCCGATGTTCGCCAAGCGTGTGTGTAAAATCCAGAGCTTTTAAAACCTGAGGTCCTCGAGGTTATCGGATTAAGTTATTTCTCGTCAAACGTTATATCCTACTTCGCGCGAATCTAGGCTCTATATATTCGATGTATAAATAACGAGAATTCTTGACGCAGCGATGTCTCTCTCACTCTCTTGATACTCGCCTTATCCACGGTGTCTTGCCTCCATTAACTTCACACTTAGCGGCACTTTGCATTAGAGAGATGGAGAGAAACAACGCGAATATTTCCTCCCTCTCTCCCTCTTGTCTCCCTCACCTCGTCCTTCTCCTCTAACACCGTTAGATCTGATTAAGGGGTTCGAGAGTCTCTGCTAAACGCGTTAGACTCGCGCTCTCTGAGCTTCAAATGTTGGAGGGGTGTCGGAGGTAAGAGGGTTGCGAAGCTTTTGCTGCTGTTTGCTGCCTCCCGCGAGACGAACGCTGTAAATTTCCTTGAAGAAGGAAGAGCGAGAGGGACTCTCGATGGAGGACAAAAGGATCAAAATGGATCGAGACAGAGGGAGAGAGAGAGAAGTGCACCTCCTCACATTGTAGAAAGTGTAGGCTGAAGCCTGATGCAAATTGAGTACGAGAACAGACCCGAGCAACTATCAACGTCCTTCGAGAATTTGCGATCACTCGACTGGAGAGAAGTTTATTCGAGAGAAGGATCTCTCACGTTCGCGTGTGCAGTATGTTCCCTCGGAATTTCCTCCTAACCCCTAGGATATCTTATGCCACGTGTCCGTATATCTACACCTCACATATACTATGTATTGCGCACATACACACAGCGACAAATTGAAGTTGTCACCATTTGGGGTTTCTCTTGTTTGCCTTCTCGCTTCGAGTCTTCGATAAACAGCGAGGCGGTTTACACGACAGAGGGAGGAGACGATCCTCCGAGGGCTTCGCGCCAAGCTAAACGACGAGAGACCTCGATGAAGACGTAGCAAAGTCGTTCGGGTGCAATTTTTATTAAGATTTTTTTATAATTTTTTTCCTCTTTGCAACGCGGAATTTCTTAGCTTCCGTAAAGAAATTCCATGAGATTCGACAGAGGCGATGAATACGGTGTTATATAAAACTCTTTCGCACGATGGAAACAGGAGGAAGAATTTCCTTGCTTCTCAAAATTTCTTCATTCTTCGAATTTCTTCATTTCTTCATCCACATTAATATTTATCCACTAGATATCTGATACTTTTAACATGGAATATCCCATAGATAAAGTTATTATTTACTTGATTAATAATAGTATCAATCGATCATTTTAATTACTATCGATTTGCTCGTTGAACAGATGATTTTCATTTTCTACGAGCTCAGAGTAATCTGGAAAAATTTCTTTCTTATCTTGTCTTAAACTACCGGCGAAAAGTTTCTGGACAAAACTTCAAAAAATGTCTGGAACGTTTTGTTATGCCATTTCGCCGGAAGTCAACGTAGACTAATTTAACAAACTGCATTTTAAACGGGAAGAATTCAGCTTCATTTGCTGTTTTATGAATTATTTTTACAATTTGTTTTTAGATTTGGACTGTATTTTGAAAACAACTGTTTTCCGCCTTTTTTTCCTCTCTTCGAGTGCACCCGTCTTCTAGAGGAATTTTTTAAATACACGATTACGATTGGATTGATAAAGAGGAAGTTTGAGCTTCAACCTCCTTTTTTAGAAACTTTGGGCGATTTTTTTTCCAAAGTTATTCTGTTTTTGTGAAAAAAGAGGAAATTTGAAAAACACGAAAACAAAGAGGATTCATGAAAAACTTCAAGACAGCAAAAAGTTGCGTCTGTTTTCATTGAATTCAGCGGAATTTTTCAAATTTTTTTTTCTCATGTTGAGGCTGGAAAAAAAATTTGGGGAAAAAATTTGAAAAAAATTCCAATGTATCGAAAATGGTAAAATAAAGTATTTTCCTCTCTTAAAATTTCATCAATAATCCCATAATTCTCGAGTTATGGGAAATGAATGATCTGAGCTCCGACCCAGAAAGTGATAAAAAAAAAATGTTGGAAAAAAAACTGAAAAAATTCCTCTGAACTTAACAAAAATAGACGCAACTTTTTGCTTTCAGGAAGTTTTTCATGAATCCTCTTTGTTTTCGTGTTATTTCACAAAAAACAGAATAACTTTGGAAAAAAAAATCGCTCAAAGTTTAAAAAAAAAGAAAATTGAAGCTCAAACTTTCCCCTTCATAAATCCAATCGTAAAAATGTATGAAACAAATTTCCGCCAGAAGATGAGTGCACCTGAAGAGAGGGGGAAAAAGGCGAAAAACAGTTGTTTTCAAAATAGAGTCCAAATCTAAAAAAAAAAATTGTAAAAATAATTTTCAAAGACAGGAAATAAAGCCGAATTCTTCCCCTTTAAAATGCCGATTTTTAAATCAGTCTACGTTGACTTCCAGCAAAATGGCATAAAAAACCTTCCAGACCTTTTTTTACGTTTTGTGCGGAATTATTTGAATTTATTATTACTACAAGTGATTATTACAATTGATTATTTGAATTACTATCTATTTGCTTATTAAACAGATGATTTTTCAAGCGTCTTAAGTAATGCGGAAAAATGTCTCTCTTAATAATTCGAGTACATTTCATAATAATGAATTCGATAAAGGAATTTTCTTCCCATCCTGAATTCAACATTCAGGATGGGAAGAAAAATCAGTCGGCTCTTTCGTTAACAAGTATACTCATGGGGATCGATCTTCGATCTTACGTCCCAGGGGCGGGCAATTTCGAGGGTCCTATCTCTTCGGAGTCGCACTAATGCCCAAAACGTTTAGTATTGTGAGCGTAGTCTCCGTGGCGTGTTATCGCCGAAAAAAGGCAGTTAATGCGCATACACGTAGATATGTATATACGCGTATATCAACGAGTGAAATCATAACACCATTATAAAGGCGTCTTTGCCGTAACTACGTTCGCGTATACGCACACACAAGCGTAATACATTTTGCGAGCGTTGTCCCTAATGTTCCCGGGGGTTTCTTCTTTTTATGGGGCTACCCGATTTGACGGGAGAACGCGAGGCGATGAACGGTGGTATACGATCGATTTTGCTCCGGCGCCGTAGTACTTATCGTACCGCGTTACGAGGACGCACATTCCTTTTTATAGCACACCACATCGCGCAAACCGATATGTTCCGATCTCTACCTCTGTCTCTCTCTCTTTCTCCCTCTCCTTCTGCGTCAAACAAAACGAGAGATTAAAAAAGGACGCGAAACGAAGCCACAGAAAAATCAGTTGTTCCCCACAAAACGAATAACAATAGAGAGAGGGAGAGAGAAATAATCGATGAATCGAATCGAGAGTCTGCAATTTCTGATAAAACGGCATCTGTGACGCGTCCTCCAACAATTTTTTCACATTACTCCTACGGACTCGCCGTTATCACAAATTTTTATTATCATTCCTTATTTCGAATTTCCTGGTATCTGGAATATCTCGAAGAAAGATGTATTTCTCAACGTTGGTGTGAGTTTTTTTCAGGCAAGTCCTTTTCTATTGCATAGAACGTTGAAAACTTCTTCTTTGAAGTATTTTGGCTCCCCCTGATGCGATAACTGATTTTTTGTATCTCTCAAAAGCAGTCTCGATTTTTTCCGATTCCTTTGGTGAGTCCCCATTTAGTTATTTTCTTGTATTATTTTACAACCCGAAATCTCTCTCAAAAACTGGAAAAAATTCTGTAAAATAGGATGTTGGGTAGGAAAATACTTGCAACCATGTAGAAAGTGGATTAGGATACTTTTATTTTTATTTTTGGGGATATAAACAATTTTTTGTAAGTCTGTAAATGCTGCCAGGCTTTCCTGATTTTTTTTGATGAGTCAGTATTTCGTTAGATTGTTCTACATTCCTGAAACTCTTTCGAAAACTGGAAGAAATTCCGAAAAATAGGATGTTGGGTAGGAAAATACTTGCGACCATATTAAAAGTAGATTGGGATACTTTTTCTTATTTTTGAGGCTGTAAATAATTTTTCGTAAGTCTTTAAATGTTGCCAGGCTTTCCCGATTATTTTGATAAGTCAGCATTTCCTTATATTATTTTACATCCCTGAAGCTCTCGCAAAAACTGAAGAAAAATCCGAAAACTAGGATGTTGGGTAGGAAAATACTTGCAACCATGTTAAAAGTAGATTGGGATACTTTTTCTTATTTTTGAGGGTGTAAACAATTTTTTGTGAGTCTGTAAATGCTGCCAGGCTTTCTGGATTCTTTTGATGAGTCAGTATTTCGTTAGATTATTCTTCATCCCTGAAACTCTCAAAAACTAGAAAAAAATCCGAAAACCAACCATGCAAAAAGTGGATTTGGATACTTTTTTATTTATTTTAGAGGGTGTAAACAATTTTTGGTAAGCCTGTAAATTTTTGTAAATGCTACGAGGCTTTCCCGATTCTTTTGATGAGTCAGCATTTCCTTATATTATTTTACATCCCTAAATCGCTCTCAAAAACTAGCAGAAATTTCGAAAACTAGGATGTTGGGTAGGGAAATAGTTGTGACCATGTGAAAAGTAGATTGGGATACATTTTCTTATTTTTGAAGGTCTAAACAATTTTTTGTAAGTCTGTAAACGCTGCTAGGCTTTCCCGATTTTTTTGATGAGTCAACATTTCCTTAAATTATTCTACATCCCTGAATGTCTCTAAAAAACTGGAAGAAATTCTGAAAAATAGAATGTTGGGTAAGACGATACTTGCAACCATGTAAAAAGTGGGTTGGGATACTTTTTCTTATTTTTGAGGGTGTAAACAATTTTTTGTGAGTCTGTAAATGCTGTCAGGCTTTCCCGATTCTTTTGATGAGTCAGCATTTCCTTAAATTATTCTACATCCCTGAATCTCTCTAAAAAACTGGAAAAAATTCTGAAAAATAGAATGTTGGGTAAGAAGATACTTGCAACCATGTAAAAAGTGGATTGGGATACTTTTCCTTATTTTTGAGGGTGTAAACAATTTTTTGTAAGTCTGTAAATGCTGCCAGGCTTTCCCGATTCTGTTGATGAGTCAGCATTTTCTTACAATATTTTATATCCCTGAAACTCTCTCAGAGACTAGCAGAAATTTCGAAAACTAGGATGTTGGGTAGGGAAATAGTTGTGACCATGTGAAAAGTAGATTGGGATACATTTTCTTGTTTTTGGGGGTGTAAATAATTTTTTGTAAGTCTGTCAATGCGTCCAGGCAATTAAACTCGTGCTGAGTTAGTGCGATTTGTACTTGGCGCTTAAACTTTAAATATTGACCGAATTGGCATGAAATACTTCGTATACAGCAAGGTAGGAGAGATACTGTCCGCGTTGAAGGAGGAAAAAAAACACGTCTGAATTTACATAAGCGCGGGTATAAACCACTCGACAGAAATCCCGATGTAAAATCTCCGCCGACACACCAGACTAGCCAACCAGGAGAGAGTAAAAAAAAAGAGAGAGAGGATTCCGGTACGACACCGGAAGCGCAACGCAGGCGTAACCTGAATACGCAATCGCGAACCTCCTCCGCATTCGCTCTCTCGCTGTTGCTTCTTTCTACATCTCGCTCATCCCACCGTTTCTCTTTGCATCCCCGACCAAAACTGTCCTCTTGATACTCTTGTTATTCGCTAGCAAAAAAAAAAAAGAATACGATTTTCCCCGTTTTCTTTCGTCCCGCTTCTCTCCGCTCATTTATCGGAGTATGAGGTACGTTTAAAAGTCATTTTCAAGACAAATCGGCGAGACCTGCGCCGAAGAGACGAAGAAAAAAGTGACTTTGGCGATGTCACACCACGCGAGAGAAGGTATGCGTATTTTTATACGCATATATATAGACTCGAAGGATCTTCTTGTATATAATACCGGGAGACTGATGTCTCGTAAACCCGACAGGAATTTCAAATCGTCCCATCGGCGTGTGGAGTTGAAACGATTTTTGAAATCCTTCGGAGATCCTTCTCGCTTGCGGTGAACAAAAAAATATATATATATCCACAGAAATACCGTGATCACGCTCTGTTTCAACCCTATGGCGAAGAAGGTGGTAGTAAAAAAAATGGAAGAAACCAACGGGGGGAAAAATAGATGGACTTTTAAACCGGCAATAAAAGGAAAATGCGAAATGTTGGATTTTGCCTTTCGCGTTTTTAAGGCTGGACGATCTCTCGCCCGGCGACAGTTGGCAGGATACGCAAGGAGCAAGCGAGAACCCAAAAACACCCTCTTCTTCATATCACGGTTTCGCTTGTTTCGGCTTTACTCCTGGATATAGCGTAATCCAGTCACGTATCGAGGCTCTGCGACGAAATTTAGGAACATTGCACCTTCGCCACGAATTATCAGAATATATATATATAAAAATTCCAAAAGTAATTTTCAAAAAAATGAAAATTGGTCCCGAATTATTTTCATTCGTTGCCATTGATTATGGACGAGTCATCGATCGAAAAAAAATTAGCAAATTAAAAGTATGCGAATATTTTTGTATTCGTAAGATCTCGGGCAATTTCTATCCGCTAGGATTTGAAATCTCGTCGACTTGTTTTCCTCACGATCGTCGAGAGCTTCCTTCTCGTGGCTCGCTTTTTTTTCACCTCTTTTACTTTTTCGCTTTCTGGCAATTTCCTCGAGTGACTGCTCCGAACGGAAAGTGACCTTAAAGCGAATTAGCATGCTTTGGTACCGGTCTCTCCCTTCATTTTCGATTACGCCACATCCTACAGATACACCTACATACATATCCAAGACGAAGAGATTTCTCGAGCCCCGTAAACACGATATATACAAAAACAATTTCCAGCCCGATTCCCAATGCGATGCTTCCCTCGATAAAAGTGTAAGAAAATTCCATTCTGCTTCTTGTCCGGAATAGATTCTGCGTCGGTGATCGATTCTATCTTTGCGAAAACAAGATACTCTGCGAGTACGATTACGAGGAGAGACTCGTTTTTGCGAACATGGCGCTGCATCCTCCACCCACAGCGACATTGGCCCACATCAAAAGACAAGTGACGCATCTTCAGCCACAAGTGAGTTTTTATTCTCTTTATTTATGATAATTTATTTATGATAAAAAGCAAAAGAATACTTTAGAAAAATATTTTTTATAAAATTTCCCGAAAAATTTGATTTTTTGGGAAATTTATCAAATAGGTAGATTAGTGTTCAGGGCTAAGATTTCGGTACTCAATCTATCTGTCTATAACAGAGCTGGGCAAAGTACCGAAAAGTACTTGAAGTATCAAGTACCGGTAGCACTTGAAGTACTACGTACTTATTACCTGAAGTACTTGAGATTTAAAGTACTTGAAAAATCAAGTACCAACTATCAAGTACTTTTCAGGTTTTCAGGTATATCTCGTAAGTTCTGGTACTTACATCTGATTTCTCATTTGATTTTGATCGGAGTAGGGGTGCGTGGGGCTAGTTGTAATAGTTTTTGGAAAAAGGCCTGTAACACCTAAAATATGTATGCTTTTAAGATTGTGAGTAAGAGGGTTTGTAAAGTATATATCTGAGCACTAATTCCAATTGAAAAATAATTTTAAATCGTTACCCATCTTTTACACCAGACATTTTTTGAAAAAATGGGAGCTGTTACGACTTACCCCATGTCTGGGGCTAGTTGTAACAGGCTCGGGGCAAGTTATAACAATGAAAAGACTGGCAACATTTATAAGAAAGAACACGTTCTTATTGGTTCACAGTCTTGTATTATTCATCGTGGTTCATTCTTGTGATGATTACAATCTTTGGTAGTCTCTCATGCTAAAAAAAATACAATACAATAACATAGCATATTTTTCTGGGCAATATTAGAGTAAAGAAGAGTAAAAGAATGCCCAAAAAGCCGCAAATAATTTGTAATACTATGTAATCACTATACTACAAGTTATAATAATATTATTTATACAAATACATGTAGAGAGCAGAAAAAAATACACGCGCATGGGGCAAGTTCTAACATGTTACAACTTGCCCCATGGGCTCATTATGTCTACTTAATGAAATATCTCAGAAAATACAAACTGTAGAATAATTTTAAAAAAAGCAAATGAAAGCCAGTTAAATTTACGATGTAACAAGCAAAAAACAATCAACAATTAATTTAATTTGAATAGTCAAAATCAAAATTTTTGTAAGTATTTTTTTTACGAAACCTGGCCGAAATAGAGCTCGTGTGCATATCCTCTTTGATGTCTCGCGGGGTATTTGCGGTGTTTACGTTATGCTGCGAGTTATAAGAAGCACATTCAGCAAAAAAATTAAATCAAAATGTTTTAAATTCCCGGTCAAAATTGAGTGTTACAACTTACCCCTGTTACAACTAGCCCCACGCTCCCCTACTTTTTACATCAAAATATATTTTCACCTTGTGCGATACACTGAGATTAGGCTGATTAGGCAGTTTGGAACAGAAGTATTTAAACAAATAATTCAAAATAATTCAAAAATAGCATTGATGATTGTAATTATGATTTATTTTGAAACAGGTTTGAAAAAGAAGAAGAAAAAAATTTAATACATGGATTCTTGAAACTAGTCCAACTTCCTGTTTGTCTTCAAAAAAATGTAGGCAACAGTTGAGAGACAGTATGTCCATACGTCACGAAATATTATTTTCAATTATACATTCAAAGGCTTTGTACACGCAACCATCAGCAAGACACATTCAAAAGTACTTGATACTTTTACTTGAAAAAGTACTTGAAGTACAGAAAAGGATTTGAAATTTTAAGTACAATACTTGAAGTACAGGCCAAGTATACTTGAAAATTTAAGTACGATACTTGAAGTACTTTCTAAGTACTTCAAGGACGTCGCAAGTGCCGGGTACTTTAAGTACTGCCCAGCTCTGGTCTACAATGTAACTACACTTATTGTCCAATTTTTCACAATTTTCACAACCTAATATTTCTCATGACATAAATTTTGATATACAATCAAATACATACAAATTTTGATATACAATTTAAAAGCCCTGACAAGAAACGTTTCAAAGGACCCCACTCTGATTTTATTGTCTCTGAAATACTTTATGGTTCTCCAAAAAATACGGGACACATTTTTTTTTATATCAGCCAAAAATTAATTTTAAGGGTTGAGCCCCTAAAGATAAGCTTGTTGAAGGGTGGTTTCGCAGTTTCACCAAAAATGAATTCGTTGATCGCAATGGAACCAATTGCAAAGTGTCCCTTATGGTAAATGTCGGAATTGACACTTAAACATTTTATCCCCACCCTCCAACAGCCCTATCTTTACTGGCTGATCTCAGCGGCTAAAATAAACTATGGGCTGATTTAAAAAAATGCGTGACCCTTATTTTTTAAAGGACTACAAAATATATCCGAGACAATAAAATCGGAAAGGGGCACCTTCCAACTGTTGGTGTCCTCGGTCCAATTAAATCCAAAGAATAATCAATTAAATTCGTGGGAATTATTGGAATTGATTCAATTAATAAGGAAGATCTCTTATAATATCCGACAATCCTTAGCTTCCGGTTGCGTCCTGTGATATGCCACCAAAGATTCGAGACTCACCTGGCAGCTTGGGCAAAGTACATCACACAGAGCGTTAAGGTCTTCTCTCCCTACCTGTTCTCTCTCTCTCTCTCTCTCTCTCTCTCTCTCTCTTCCATCGTTGGCCTTGGGCTATACGAAACTCTCCTTGTTCTTGAGACAGGGCGCGCGTAACCCCTTAAGGCGGGTTAAAGTGGCAAGGTCGGTCGTCCTGACCCTCTCGCTCTCTTTCTCTCTCTCATCCCCCAACAACAAAGGACTCCCCCGAGGCATTGGTCGTGCTTTATACACCGTATACCGATCCGCATAGCACCCTTTGGCACGTGTACGCATTATATACATGTAAGCACTGTAACGTGTATATGCGGATAACGTGCATAGCCAACGTCTTAAAAGACGGGAGAGAGAGAGAGAGAGAGAGAGAGAGAGGATAAGGTAGAAGCTCGGGATATCGCGTGTCCTTATTAATTAAGCTCTCTCGGTACGCCTTGCAAGAGAGTAAAGGGCACAAGCTCGCCTCCCTCGACCGGTATTCTCGCGAATCCCGCATGCCATAACGATCCAAGCCCAACAATGCCGGGAGATACAGAGTATCGAAGGGCACAACTCAGAGAGCAGTGAAAATGACGATACACATTGTACGAGCGTGAGCGTGGGGAACAGAGAGGGAGTCTCTTTCTTATGTAAAGTGATCCTTCGGGTCCGACAAACACCGTCCCGATCTACTTGAGCCGTGGATTATTCTCCGGAAATATTGATCTTACGCCGATAACTAAAGCAAACCCAATAAAATGGTTTATAGAGTCACGACAAATTCATTTTTTTTTAGCAACATTGCTCTACGAACAATGATTCAGCAATTCGAACGTTGGGAAGAATCAAACCAACATTCTAAATAGTTTTCAAAAACGGCACATTCACAGCTCTACTATTTATTTCTGTATAGGGAAAAATTTCAATGAAATAATAACTCTCTTAAATAATACTCTACCAGAAAATAAGTCCACTTGACAGCTTTTACAAGTCTACCGCATTTTACAAGTCTTTGGCTTTCGAATCCAGCGATTTCTTACTTACCGACCGCCGGCTACTTACCGACTGTGTTTTTTCATCGAGGCTCCAACGTCGATTAGTGTCCGACCGAATTAACTAGCCGTAAACTCGTAATCTGGTAGGTTTGTCAAATGGGAGAGCTGGAAAATGGTAGAGAGATTTTGAGGTAGAGATATTATTTGAGAGTTATTATTTGGTGGAAATTTATCCTGGTAGATTTGTTATTTGGTCGATTTATCGAAACTGGGTTTAGCAGAGAAGTTACATAGTACACTCGTTAATTGTTAGTGATATTAAGGTAGTGTTTTATTGTGGTAGAAATTTATTTCCGGTAGAGAAATAAGTGGTAGACCTATAAATGTGCTATTTTTCTAATCGACGAAAATTTAGCTTCTGAAGCATCCCTCATGCATAATTCATCGTGCAAATTCGTTGCTGGTCCATTTGTTTGGGTTTGTACCGCATTGAGTAAACAAATTACCCTTCAAACATAACCACCGTACGATTTAGCAACGATTGCTATTTAATATTTTAAAAAAATGCGATATGTGTATTCTAGCTGTTTTAATATAAGCCTTATCGTTCAGGCTCTTGCATATACATGTTACTGATTACAGGATTTTCTTATACCTATATATTCGCGGATATATGTATGCATATCTGCTACTCTCTCTCTCTGTATATGGGGTATTCAAAGTCGACTGAACTACCGTTTCACACCCATCTTCTCGGATTCGATTCATGATTTGAAAGACTAAACTTGGGAATCTGACAGCACTCCATTTGTTCAAATTTTGTCTAAACCTTTTGATTTTTCGACATTTTGGCGAATCTTAAATATTATATTGGCAAAAAAATCTCGAATTAATGTTTGATAAAAACACGGTTTCTTCTGTGAGAAGTCAAAGGATGGATTTAAAAGATAGACAAATTGAAAGTTCTTTCTAGCTTCGGTACAATGTGTTAAATAAAATCATGGACCGAAATCAAGCAAGTCAGACTAAAATGTTGGTTCAATTAACACGGATTTTCCCATATAAACATTAATCTAGGTATTATATACATAGAATAACGAGTCCCTCGTTGCAGACCGATGATATCGGTACCTCGCTGGTAACGTGTACTACTTATAATATGCAAATGCCAGTTTCGCGAGGCATCGCCCGTGTGTTCTTCCGCCACCCTCTTTCTACTACCCTTTCACATATCGATGTTCCAAACCAACAGAGCACTCCAAAACAATGCTAAACTCAAACGATACGCCTTTCCGAAATCAATCCATCAATATACATGAAAAAAAACACTGCTCAAAAACAATGCCTAAAATCCATCAATATAAATTAAAAAACAAACACCCTAACTAACATGCCTGGTATTCTGGTCTAGAATTTAGAAAAAAATAATTTTTTCAATCAAATCAAAACAATGCTCAATCCATTAATATACATGAAAAAATACACGCCCTAACTAACATGCCTTAAGGCGGTATTCTGTTCTAGAATTTGGAAAAAATCAATTTTTTTCGTATTATTAAAGTTTAGATCTTTAAATATGTATCTTCGAAAGGAAATTTTTAAGTTCCAATAATTTGCGGAGCTATAGCTATTTTAGTGACGCAGCAACTACGTCCGTCCCGTTGGAGCAAACCGGACTATAGACGTTTTAATTTTCATTTTTCTTCTCGAATTTTCGTTGCTTATTGTCAAAATATGAATAAATAGGTTGTAAAAAAAGGTTGGTAAAACTATTTTTTTTTTATCTAACTCGACAACACGCTCAGAATGTATGTCTCTAGCCGTCCTCAAGACTCTCTCGACGACTCTCAAGGGTTTCCAACCCTCCAATGACTCCAATTTCTCTCTCGAATGATACATTGCCAAGTATAGCACACGTGACCCCCGCCCCGCGATAGCTTTTGTCAATTTTAATTAATTTTTTTTCTTTCAATTACGACACTCAAAGGGAAGATGATTTTTAATATTTCGCCTGAATGGAAGTGTCGTCGTGTTGGCATTTACCGAAATCGGAAGAGTGATCGTCTCGTCGATTTCCGGCGCTTTTAACCGCGTGTCTGACGTTTCGTTCTCGAGCGAGGGTTGCGTTTTTCTCACCCCTCGAACTCTTGCTCTACCCCTGCCCTTTTTCTCTCTCTCTCTCTCTCTTTTTCTCTGTCTTTCATCGAGAGAATCGGAACGAGATCGAGTGTCGGTGAAAAACCCCCGTTATAAATGACTCTCTCGTATACAACGACGCGCAAAATAAGCTTTGAAGAGAACGAGCGAGAGAGAGAGAGAGAGAGAGAGAGAGAGACAAAGCGAGGGGTACGAAATGAGAGCAAAGAGAAGTGTTCGTCACTGGTTAATACCAATAATCGCGGGGGTATATGTGTTTTATATGGGGGTGCAGCATGCTAATGTCGTACGGAGCATCTATTACCCTAAGCTTGACGGATTCCACTCGACGTCTCGCTCATTTCTCTCTCTTTCTCTCTTCTCCTCTCTACATCTCTCATTTCTCTCTCTTTCTCTCTTCTTCTCTCCACATCTCTCGTTCCTCTCTCTTTCTCTCTTCTTCTCTCTACATCTCTCATTTCTCTATGTTTCTCTCTTCTTCTCTCTACATCTCTCATTTCTCTCCCTTCCTCTCTTCTCCTCTCTACATCTCTAATTTCTCTCTCTTTCTCTCTTCTTCTCTCTACGTCTCTCATTTCTCTCTTCTCCCTTCACATCTCGTTTCAGACTCGCTTGAATGCATCGTTTATATATCCTCGTATATATAGCTCATTCAAGGTGATGTCCACGTCGCTCGTGAGCGAAGCTCTCCGGCGATCTCTCGTTTGTGAATTCTCCACCCTTCGTTTTTTCCAGTTCAGGACGTGTTTTCTCTATCTCTGATATATATATATATATATATCTATATATATATATTTATCTACGAGAATAAGGGAGGCTGGGAGGTGAAAAGAGAGAGAGGGAGATCAAGAGGTGAAGCTCTCGATATTTTATGGAGCATCATCGTGCCCGAGGTAGGAGACCTCCGCACTCAATATACATGTATTATACGGATGTCCGACCATAACTGACGGATCTCCTCTCGATCAATTATACTTCTCGCCTTTTCCAAAGATATACGAGAGAGCCTCTCATTGTTAATGGTCGGGGGCTCCAGTCAACGTCAATGGTGAAAAATTCAAGATTCCACATGTAATATAAATCATAATGCCAGAAGGGGAAAAGAAAATTCTTAAAAGATCATCTTTTGCTAGAGAATAACGAATTTCATTCGTTCAAAAAATTTTGTACTGAGGTCATGGCGACCAGCATCGGAACAGACTAAATTTTGGTCACTAATTTCAGTTAAAGTGCCAAAGTGATATTATTAATTTTTTTATATGTATTTTATTTCATATTTCCAAAGGATATTCGTGTTTCAATTATTGAAGGGCTGAATTTGGGAAAAATGAAATTTGGCAAGAAGTACGTTTGAAAGAATTTGATAAATTTGCACATTGATTACTTATGTTTTTCAATAGTCAACAAAGGCGTCCTTCATGAGGATGCCAAATTTGATCGCCATACTTTGTAATTAAGGAAGTTGTGTGAACTATGGATAAAGATGAGGAAGCAATGTGTAAATTTCTAATTTGCAGGGTTTTTCCAAAGGATATTCGTGTTTCAATTGTTGAAGGGCTTGAGATCATAAAAATTACCTGATTTTTGGAAACTTTTTTCGATTTAACCCTTACTTGACACGCTTATGCAAAATAACGTACTTGATATATAAGATCCTGAAATGTTTAGCATGGTTTTTTTTTGTTTCAAAAATTTCAGGATATTTTAAGATCAGTACAAGGTATTATATACAAAAAATTTAACCAAAAATTTAATGTTGATCGTTGATTTATACGATTTTTAAAAATTCAAAAATTCATATTTTTGAAAAAACAAAAAACATCTTTCTGAAAATTTCAGGATCTTTCAAGATCAATACAAGGTATTATATAAAAAAAATGGAACCAAAAATTTAATGTTGATCGTGGATTTGCAGGATTTTAAAAAATTCAAAATTCTCAAAATTCATCGATTTTCAAAAAAAAATTTCGGAATCTTTTTTCTTCGTAGCCACAAGCATACTCTTCAAGACGAACCCAGAACGATTCATTCGTAACTGTAAAAGTTTTTAAGATATTTAAACAACTTGAAAGATTTAAAAAATTGTGAAATTTTGAATCTTGCATAACTTTTGAACAAAATTTTTTAAATTTTTTTCCTTTGGTAGAACTTCGTTTTATTAAAAACGAAAACTTCTGACCAAATTTCATCGAAATTGAAAGGGTCGATTCGAACTCTTGGTAGATTTGACATTGAATGTCCCAGTAGTAAAATAATATAACAGGAACAAAATTTGGACAAAATTTTCGCACTCGACCTTACTTGACGCCCTGTGGCTATGGATACTACATAAAATCTTATTGTCTTAGAGTGATGCTATAAGCTTGAGTAAGTAGTGGCATCCTCGAACTAATGACAGATGTCGCTGTAGGCCCCATTTAAAAAAATTTAGGTACTTAAAATTAAGGAAATTTAGGCCTGGGTTGTTTTGTACCCCAGAGTGTCAGGTAAGGGTTAAATGAGTATTTATTGAAACCTATTTGAAGGTCATGGACAATTTTTTTGTAACGAAAAAATATCAAAAAATTAATGATACGAGTCTCTAATATATTTAATATAAAATACATCAAGTTCAGCTAATTGCGATTTTTGTTGTAATAAATAAAAATATTATTAAGGTTTATAGGTCTATTTTTTCAAATTTTTTCGCAGAATATTAATGACCAAATTATTGATGAAAACCTTTTCTGCAGATTTTTTTTGAAATCACACTCAGAAAACCATTAATTTTTCAAACCTCCACAGTGTCGCCCTTTTAAATACGAAAACTATAGTGATTCCGCAATAGGGAGAGAAAAGGGAACAATCGGAAGAGCAGAAAAGGCGTACGAGGGGAAAAGTTGAAGACCCCTCTTCAAATAGGATTGGAAGGGTGCGGGAATTAGATGTCTTATAACGAAATGCAAAGTGCCTGTGGGAAAGGGGAAAAGAGCACTATCTCGATAGCGGAATTGAGAAGAAAACGAGCGAGTCAGAGATTGGCCTTAAGGTTCTTAAAAACCGCGAAAAACGTAGATATTCACCGATTCCGTTCTCTCGCTCTTCGCTGTCATTGTCTCAGGGAAAACTCGACGAGTCTTGAGTAACCCCCCTCTTTCTCTATCGCTCTTTTGACTGTGGCAAGTGTAGAAAAGCTCGAGGGTGCGACGTCGAGCGAACGCGAATCGTCGAAGCTCACAAGGTTGGCGTATAGTTTTTTCTGATTGCCTGAGAAAAGACAGCTGTCCCAATCTTTCGGGCCGAAGCTTCTCATCGTATTCTCAGTCTATTTGTAGCCGTGTTGTAGCTGTGAACCCAAAACATAAAGAATATTATTCTCCATTGATGCTCTCGACAATTTAAGAAAAATTTTGAAAACAAATTTGATGCCACATAAATTCTTTTTTAATTACAATTTTTATTATAATTTTTTTTATTAAAAACCAGAGCTGGGCAAAGTACCGAAAAGTACTTCAAGTACAAAGTACCGAAAAGTACTTCAAGTACGAAGTACTAAAAAGTACTTGAAGTGCCGGCAGCACTTGAAGTACTTAAGATTTAAAGTACTTGATGTACAAGTACTTAAGATTTAAAGTATTTGATGTACAAGTACTTAAGATTTAAAGTACTTAATGTACAAGTACTTAAGATTTAAAGTACTTAATGTACAAGTACCTGAGAAATCAAGTACCAAGTATCGAGTACTTTTCAAGTTTTCAGGTATATCTAGTAAGTTCTAGTACTTACATTTGATTTCTTATTCTCATTTGATTTTTATTTGAGTACTTTTTGTATCAAAATACATTTTCACCTTGTGTAATACACTGAGATTAGGCTGATTAGGCAGATTGGAACAGAAGTATTTGAACAAAGAATTAAAAAGTAATTCAAACTAGCATTGACGATTGTAATTATGATTTATTTTGATACAGGTTTGAAAAAGAAGAAATAAAGCATGGATCGTTAAAATTACTCCAACTTCGTATTCGTCTTTAAAAAACTGTCATAGGCGACAGTTGAGGGGCAGTCCATACATCACGAAATATTATTTTCAATTACATATTCAAAGGCTTTGTACATGCAACCATCAGCAAGACACAATCAAAAGTACTTGATATTTGTACTCGAAAAAGTACTTGAAGTACAGAAAATTATTAAAAATTTCAAGTACATTACTCGAAGTACTTTTCAAGTACTTGAAAAATGAACTACAATACTCGAAGTACTTTTTAAGTACTTCAAGTACGTCGCAAGTACCGAGTACTTCAAGTACCGCCCAGCTCTGTTAAGAACAATCGATTCCAACTAAATTTATCTTGCAAACAGAATAAAATGATATGATAACGATTCCAACTAAATTTATCTTGCAAAAAGAATAAAATGATAACACTGCTTTATGGATAGCTGGCAAGATATTTGAGACATGAATTATTTAAACAAAAAAGAGAACAATTGTTCACAGAACTCAAGTATTGATCCCCCCGATTAAATTGTACACATAATTCGACTACTCAATTTGTTTTCCATCATGGCGACGAATAAACCGTTTTATTTTCAATCGGAGGATGCGATTAAAGGGACGATGTTATACGCGTCACTTGAAACTTTCGTCACGTGTATCTTCGTCGGCTCGGGAGACTAATAATTGTGCGAATGCTTTTATTTCGGTATACAATATCGCCCCTGGGAATCGTATACCTACTCGGGAGGGGAAAGAAAAAGCAACGAGACGGAGAGAACGGGCGAGAGGCATTTTGGTGAATCTTGTCTGGCGACGCGCGTCCGAGTGCGAAGGGAAGAAAAAAGTCGGAGAGTTAACAGTGTTGTAGCAAAGAGAAGCAGAAAAACGCGAGAGCGAAAAAAAAGAAGAAGAAGGAGAGGTAGCAGGAAGGTGCGGGGCTTCGAAACGATTATCTGAGTTTTAAAACAAACTCTCAAGTATCTGCAAAGTCCTTTGCGAGAATTCGCGGAGGGCTTGATGTGAGAGGCTGCGAGAAACGAAGAGGGAATTCTGCTACGGGAATCTCTCTGCGGGAAATCACGAAAAGGTAGAACAGGGAGAGAGAGAGAGAGAGAGAGAGAGAGAGAGAGAGAGAGAGAGAGAGAGAGAGAGAGAGAGAGAGGATTGGTGATGCTACGAGATAATATGCTAATGCTATAGGAAGGAACTACATGGGAATTTAAGGGGATCAATGCGTACGAGACTGCTCTCTAGTAAAATCGCTGTGAGAATTAAATAGCAGTGAGTACGTCTCTGTGTACTCAGTAAATTTCTATGTGAAAACATTTTCCGTAATTTAGCACATTTTAAACCATCTCAGGCCTTTCCCAGACCCACATTGTTGCCCCATTTTTCCAAATAAATTTCCCTTTCAAGTGATTTTTTATGAAGAACGTAACTTTTCATGTTAACCCCTACAAATCTTTGACCTTGAAAGAAAATTCGTAAACATTTCACTTTGGAAATTCCGTATCATGAACTTAGAGATATGAGTATGAAATCAAGGAAATTTAGTAATTGTGCAGTCTGATAGCTTTAATTTTGATAAATTCGATTTTTTTTATCGGGATACGCTCTCTCGAAGGAATATCATTGTTGGGGTCAAAAGGAAGGGCATCCTGAACACAAATTTCGGAACCATGAAAATTTGGAAAAGCCACTAAACTGCATATTTATTAAAAATTTTGTGCATGGACAGTATTGTAGCCTTGAAAGTGAATTTTTTATTTTTTTATGATTATGAGAAAGTCTTTATTGTGATGTTCGAAAAATACTTCTTGTATTTAAGGAGTTAGGCCACTCTAGGATTTTCGAAAAATCGATTTAAAAAAAAAGGTACTTTAGTATCTATAGATTTATATTCCGAAAGATAATGAGGGTGAATAATCCTCTTCATCTGCAGCGAGCTTTCCCCAAACTTTGAACGCGTTTATCTCAGACTATATTTTTCAAATCAGCCGAACTCATATAACTCAAACAAATTTCAACCGAATCATTTGAAATTTCAACTGAACATTCAAAATAACGTTCTCTACAGCACTAAACAGGATTTTTTTTGTTATATTGCATAGTTCCTTTTTTATAAACAACTTCCTGACGGTTTTCTCATGGAATTTTATACTTTTTGATTTAGTAATGCGCCATTTTTACAAAAAACAACATATCAAAGAAATCCTACGTACTTCTATAGCCATTCTTATATAGAAACGAAAAAAATTTGGTGCCTCATTGTAACTAAAAAATTATAGGAGCGTTGGATCAGCCGTTGACCTTCCAGAAATAAAGGCGTCATCGGAAAAATGCTGCACAGTCGCCATTTTGACATATGAAGCATTCCACACCAAGGGAGCCACTAAAAAATCGTGTGATCTCAACATGTTATGAAACATTTTTTAAAGGTTATTCGAGTGTCAAAAGCAAGCAGGATTTTTTTCAGATTTTTAACTCTGATTTTACACCCCCAATTTGGATACGAATGTTATTTATTTTTTTTCGATTCATTTTACATGCAAAACGATCCATTGCACGAAAAAAACACCTCTACATAAAATTTAGGTTTTCCAATATACTTTATAATCACATCTTTCTTGAAGCTGTCCAGAATCCTTTTCGTGTATTTTTCAGCGAAACAAGGCAATAATATTTTTTTCGTCGAGTTCGCCGTTTCCAATTTTCCTACAATTTCGAGAAAACTTTCGTTGATTTCAAAACAAATCTCAGAAAAATTGGCATGATGGAGAATTCATATCTTCCAAGTGTTTTCTGAGGTTAACTGATGAAAACACTTGCGACTTACGACAAATATTCGATGTTGTCCAATGCCCCTATTAAATTTATAGAAAAAACATTAAACATATATTATTTACCGTGATGTATCAGCGTGAGGTCAATGTATGATTAATTCGTTTATTGTTCGGAAATACCAAAGTATTTTGTGAGGTCCCAACTTTTGACTTTAACCCCACGCTGAAACACGGTAAATAATGTATGTTCAATGTTTTTTTAAATAAATTTAACGGGGGCGTTGGATAACATCGAATATTTGTCATAAGTCGCAAGTGTTTTCATCAGTTAACCTCAGAAAACATTTGAAAGATATGGATTCTCCATCATGCGAATTTGTTTGTGGTTTGCTGTGAAATCAACGAAAGTTCTCTCGAAGTTGCAGGAAAATTGAAATAAGCGAATACGACGAAAAAAAATATTATTGCCTTGTTTCGCTGAAAAATACACGAAAAGGATTCTGGACAGCTTCAACAAAGATGAGATTATAAAGTATATTGGAAAACTTGAATTTTATGCAGAGGTGTTTTTTTGTGTGCAATGGATCGTTTCGCATGTAAAATGAATCGAAAAAAAATAAATAACAACATTCGTATCCGAATTGGGGGTGTAAAATCGGATTTAAAAATCTGAAAAAAATCCGGCTTGCTTTTGACACTCGAATGATCTTTAAAAAAATGTTTCATAATATTTCGAGATCACACGATTTTTTAGTGGCCCACTTCGTGTGGAATGCTTCATATATCGCTATGAAAAAATAATGTTGTATTGCCAATTAGATGTATAATAAAACACCTTTTTTGAAATTCCAATTTATTTTATGGTTTTGCTGTAAAAAAAATCACGAAATATGCCCTTTTTTGGCCTTAACCCCTTAAAGGTTTCGTTACCGTGTAATATTTTCGTGATACATCGCTAAAACGCGATACTTGAAGGACTTGAAAAAGTGGATGGAACAACTCTGAACTCTTCCAGGTGCTTTTCTCCACACATATTTATACGCTGATGTATGTAATCCATGTACGTGTACAGTAATAACGGAAGTACGTAGATCGTTGGATGGCGTGGTGGTTCTTGTCTAACGAGCTTATTATTAGGCGAGATCTGCATGGCTGAATTTCACATAAGCCTCCCTTCGATGTTCCCGAGACTTGCCCTCTCGCACACGGTATAAACGCACGAAGCTAGCTGGCTGTATGGCTGCAAATGTATAAGGGAACGAAGGTTCGAAAGGACGTACAGAAGCAAGATAGAGAGAGTGAGAGAGAAACGCGATGGTGTATAGAGTTCTGTCTCTCGCATGGGAAAACCCAGCTTGCGAGCTTACGTGGAGATTATGAGTTTTGTTGCTCAACTCCTGGCCCCTGCTCAACTGTTCTCCAAGTTATACGCTCACTTTTATAACGATTATTGCCCGCTAGCGGTATTACTCCTCAAGCTCCCTTTTTCTCTTATTGTCCTGTATACTGCGAAGAGAAGGGGAATTTTCATTCTCGCCTTATACAAGCTTTGTTTTCGAGGAAGAAACATTTTTTGAGATTTTGAAATTTTCAAACTGTTCCATAAATAAAAAAAAACAGCAGACTGTTCGAACTGTTCCATAAATTATTAATAAATATCTTATGATTTTTTTTACTTTTTTCAAAAAACCTATTTGATAAAATCTGCATGCAGAAGGACTTCGTCGAAAACGTTTCCGTATTCAATATCGAAATAACCGATATGAGGGTAGGCTTTATCGAATTATGGAAGTTTAAAACTAATTTTGTAAACGTTATAATATTCGAAAAATCGCTGCTGTCGAGCACATTTTATTTTCATGAATGCATTATAGGGGAAGGACGATTAGTATTAAATTTAAAAAGAATTGTTTGAGGAGTTCATCTGTAATAAAATTGACGAATTTTTAAAAATTTGTGTAATTGCTCCAACTCTTGTAAATCCGTAGTTATTGAGCCCAAACATTTTTTCACGCACGAACTATATAACGTGAATGGTTAATAATTAAAGTTACAAAAAATTTTTTGAGGCAGTTCAAATAAAATTTGGCATTTTTTTTAAATTCATGATTGCTTGAACTTTAGCAAATTCAAATTTTTAATTTTTCAGTGAAATTTAAAAAAAAATTTTCAATATTGGAAATAAAACCTCAAATTCTGTTTTCGGAGTGGCCGAAACAAATGGTACATTCCTTCAAGATTTTTTCTATTCACGAAACTACAAAAATGATAGAAATGATAAATTTAACTACTTACGGAGGAAAGTTCGTAAATTAAAAAAAAAAGGATGATGAGGCAAATGTGCATTCTCAATTTGCCCAATTTTTCAAAAATTATTTGTGTTCAAAAGTATTTACTTATAAACGAAAACAATTTAAAAGAAGAAGAATTTCTTCTCACTTTTCATACAATAAAAAAACTGAAAAATGTTAGCAACATTCGGCATGCCATAAACAACAATTATCAATAATAATATTGCCCGAAAATTATTAATAACTGTTTAATCAAATAATTATTTAACAATTTTTCGATAAGTTCTTTTTTTCTCAAACAAATCAAATGCGTTATTTTTTCTGAACGCATATGAATTTTTTCAGAATTTTCCCGCTATTTTGAAATTCCCGTTTTGAAATTTTCAAAATGACTGTATTCATGTATTCTTTGGCCCAGTGTCTTTGAAACTTTTCAAAGCTGACGATAAAGCTGTGTGCAAAAACATATACAAAATTGGCAATTTATTGTTTTTATTTCAGAATGTTTTTTATAATATTTCGAAATAGAGAGAAAATTCTGAAAAAAATTCATATACGTTTAAAAAAATTAACGCATTCGATTTGTTTAAGAAAAAAAACTTAATGAAAAATTGTTGAATAATTATTTGTTTAAACGATTTATTTACGACTTTTGGGCAATAATATTATTGATAATTGTTGTTTATGGCATGCCAAATGTTGCTGAATTTGTTCAGATTGTTGTATCATGAAGTACGGAAATTTCAATCAGATTAAATTTTTGGCTGGGACGGTAGGAGCATCCTTAAGGATGTTGAGTCCCAAATCGCAAATGATGAGAAAATTCTGAAAATTTGGTATGTTTTTGGATGAATTATTTAAGAGGTCGTGTAAAAATTTCACGACGATTAGGAAGCTCGTTATCGAACAATTAACATTAACAAATTAAATTAAATTAAATGTAGTCTTATGGAAACTGATATAACTTTGCGATAAGTTTTTTTTGACCTCTCAATTTTTTACTACCTACACTATATTGAAAGCAACGGAAACAAAACGAAGTTTAATGATAAATATAGTTTTTATTTGTTTAAAAAATTGTTCCCACAAATATGTTAATATTTTAATAACGAGCTTCCTAATCGTCGTGAAATTTTTACACGACCTCTTAAATACTTCATACAAAAACATACAAAATTTTCAGAATTTTCTAATCATTTTTAATTTTAACGCTTAAGGAGGTTGAAGTAATGATGATATAATTCTGATTATTTTTCCGACCCAAATGTCGGCCAATAGAATTGCACCATTCGACGTCACGTGGTACAACCTACATGGTATTATACTGATAATTTTTTGATTATTTTCTCTGGTAGTTGCTATATATAAAAAACAAAACATGATCCAGTCAAATTAACCACACGTCAAACTGACAGGTTGAATTCAATTGTGAAAATTGGAGATTTTGCATGAAAATGAGTCGATTTGGAGTTTGTTCTCTGTCCACCATTGATAAAAAAGTCAAAGGAAATGTTCCCATTAATACGGAGAAGGCAAAAAAAACAGTTTGGAACCAATTTACTACTGTTAACTGTTCATTTCATCTCATGGTGCAATTCTATTGGCCGACATTTGGGACGGAAAAATAATCCCCCGAATACCACACGAGCTTCAAAATTATCTGGCATTTCCCTCAAGGTTCCCTGCAAACAAATAAAGTCGTCAAGTTTTTCAGGAAAAACTTGACTCCTTCATTTGTTTGCAACGAACCTATCGGGAAATACCCGATAATTTTGAAGCTCTTGTGGTATTATAAGTGAAAATTTAATATGTTTTTACATGAAGTATTCAGGACGTCGTGTAAAAATTTCACAACGATTAAGAAGCTATTTATTGAACAATTAACATTAAAAGATTTCATAGGGACTCAACATCCTTAAATACTCTCTCTAAAAAATTTCAAAATGATACTACTCTTCGTGCAGCAACTTCGCATTCAATAATCTCAAATTATCTGTACGAACGACCATTTGTGCTTGTTTCTATGGTCGGAACATCAATCCTCTCTCGTTCAGTTCAATACTGAATGCCGGTGAGATAAGAATTAGGAGGAAAAAGAAGTATACCGTAGATTCGTGCAAACCCGTGAGCAACACACCGCCCCGCGATCCATAGCCGACCCCTGAGCCTCGTTAGCACGAAAAAGAAACGATCTACCGGTTAATCTTACGACCCTTAACTCCACGAGCAAAGAGAGCCAGAGAGAGGGAAAGAGAAAGAGATATCCTCGAAAAGGGGAGAGCAACACACGACGATGGGTGTGAAAAAGGGAGAGAGAAATAGAGCATTTTCCTAGCTTCTACATCTATATATATATATATTCTGTACATAGAAAAACAGAGGAGAGTGATAGTAACGACGTAACGTCTTGGTCAATTCTTCGCGTCTTTTCTTCTTCGCATTCTCCAGGGGTGCTAATTTTTGCGCTCAAGAAAATGTTCTCACACACAGAGCTTTCGAGCAGGAGAACTTACATTTCTCTCTTTCTCTCGCTCTCGCTTCTTCATCCTATATATATATATATATATATATATATGGAAAGGTCTCTGCACCTGGTTCGTTCCCAGCCACGGGAGATCAACGGACAAATGACACGCGATTCTCCGGGGTAACCCTCCACAGCAGCAGTAGCAGCAAAAATCAACCCCTCCCCGCCTCCCTTTCGAAACTGTCTCTCTCTCTCTCTCTCGGTCTCGCAGTTACAAAGTACCTCAGAACCGCCCCCCTATTAATGTCTTACTCCCGCATTCGCGAATACGCATTCATGTATATGAACGTACTCTGTATATACTAGAGTGGTCCCAATTGGAGTTGAAAATCCGTTGCTAACCCTCATTGCGGTTCCAGATGAACAAATGCAAATATCTCTAAAACTCTCACTCTGTGTTGCTAGTAAAAAACATGTTTTTGAGCTTGTTTTATTTTTCCGTTTGAATAACACAGGGGTTTCCAATTATTCGGGAATTTCTAGTTATTATTTTTTCACATGATTTCTCAGACTCCGAAAAGTAGTCGATTCACTGAAAGAAATTTTATTGCAATATTTGGTTTTTCGCGTAACAAAAAGTACAATAAAATATTGCAATTTAGGGACAATCGAGGTACAATCGTAAATATTCCTATAATAATAGGACATTATGCTATCTCTATAGGACATTATGCTATCTTGAAAAGCAAGAATTACTAAATGTAATTGTGTACTAAAGAATTACTATGTAATTACTTTTCAATATAGCACAATGTCTGATAGAGATAGCATAATGTCCTATTATTATAGGAATATTTACGATTGTACCTCGATTGTCCCTAAATTGCTATTGCAAATATTGCAATAAAATTTCTTTCAATGTTTGCTTAAATCTTTTGTCTATGGACCGAATTGGCTATTACAGGGTTAGGCGCAGTCAGGAGGTCGAAAAACGCGAATTTCAAGAATTTTTTCCGCAAATACATTTTAATTTGTTAAGGTAAAAATTGATGTACATATTTTTGTAACTTTTAACTTTATTTCGATTTTTTTTTTTAACCCTCCATCGTCACACTTACCTGGGTCGATTTGACCTTGTACATTTTTGAACAAGTATTGTGACCAAACTATCGGTCGGAAAAATCTCAAAAAATTACAGAACTCCCTTCAAACGTTCTAGTTGATGTATTTAAAATTAGTTTATAAAAAATCAAATTCTATATATTCAAAAAAATTCATAAAGAAGAAAAAAGATCTTCTGAAGGTCCTCTAAAAGAAGGCGTCTTGCGGTGAGCACGATGTCTCTGAATTGGAACATCCAAAATAAAAAAATAAAAGAGATTTTGTTAATATAAGGTATAATCTAGTATTTAATCAAAGGAATAAGCAAAAGATTTGTTTTTAACAAAATGAGGGCTTCTCAAAAAAAAAATTGATTTTTGATCAAAATTTTTGCCTTAGATTGTTTACAAAATAGAAAATATTTATCTGTAAAAAAAACCTTCGATTAATTACTAAAAAATATATTTATAAAGCTTGTATACAAATTTGAGACTGATCGGTCACGTCGTTTCTGAGAAATCTACTCACCGACTTTGAAAACAGAGTTTTGAAAAAAACGCGTTCAAAGTTTCAAAAGCACTTTACCGATAGTAATTACTGGTTTACAAATATGTCTATAACTTCGAACATATTTGTCGGATTGACATGAAATTTTCTGTGTATATACTTAAATATATGCACATTACTAAAATGAAATTTAAAAAAATCGATTTTTTTAAAATCCTTACGTATAACCCCTTAAGAATTCTATAAGATCCTAGCTTAGAATTCCACAGTTTGGCTGTTGGGTTTTACGATAAATTTTCTATAGCGTAATGTAAAGTGCATTGCTTATTTAATTGACATAAAATGAATATTATTAGCCTAGAACCTTCCACAAATTTTTGTGAGTAATTGTGCGCAATTGATTCATACGAATTCTTTTGCAAACGCTCAGAAACTGTGTAACAAAAAAATAACTATTAGTGCCAGAAAATTCACAATACTCAATTTAATTTAATTTAATTTTACTTATCTGAGGGGCTGAATTGTCGGAATTGTCAAAAAATTTATTAAGGGCCACCCTTATTTGCACACTTGGCAATTCGTACTGTACGACCTTTCGAAAACTTTGTGTGTTACATTTTCCAGCCTCCCTTTCGTGCTTACTCGCCCCGGAAAGTACCTAATCGTACGTGAGAGGTCTTAACGATCATTTATATAACTCTCCTCTGAAGAGCCACACACATATATAATATATATATATGTATTTCGTATGAATGCGAGTATATTATTTCTAGTAAACTCATCGTCTTTTATCCGGCCTTTCTTTCTCACTGCCCCAAATGAATCCAGCGGAAAGATCATCTCGTCGGACACGCGCAGCCGATGATTTATCATCGTATTACCCGCGGACGATATCATATAGTATATTATTTCCGAATGAGAGAAAAGAAAAGCGCATTTGTGGGGATTTTAACGCCAACAACTTTGGTGCAATTTTAGAACACGGAGGCACTATCAAGTAGAGAAGTGGGAACGCCTTACACTAGTTGAATCAGGGGTAAATGTTGAAAATTTTTTCTACAAATATTTATATGAATCATTCCAACAATTACTAATAGTATTTTGCACCATCCTCGATATGGGAAAGAGTGCATTATTCAAATCATCGTCCTTTTTCATCCTCCAGCCTTTTTTTATTCAATTCCATTGTCAAAACGGAATAATGAAAGGATGAATAAAGAACGCATCCAAAATATTGATGAAACGATTTTGGTGATCTGTCATCAATTTTTTTTCTACTAGCTAACTTCTATTAGCTAATTTCTACTTATTTAAAAACTTTGAAATTGAAATTCTCCAATAACGAGCTTCCTAATCATTTTGGATTTTTTTGGGAGAATTTTGACAATGAATCTCTCTTTGCCAATAATTTAACATTGCCAATAAAATGAAGCATCGATTTGTCTGGAGCAAAACACTCCAACCTCCTTAAATGCTGGTAATTTGAAAAAGAATTTCCTCCACTCTCCATCACAAATCACACTACGAGACACTTATTTCTCTTTCCCACTATTTTAAAAGGTCTTTCTTCGTTCCTGGCCCGTAGTAATTAGGTCGTAAATAATTACGATAAAAATGACAAAAAAGCACGGTGGAAAGAAGAAGAGAATTTTATCACCGTGAAAACTCTAGCGCACTTTTCGTTCGCGCATACATACGCGTGTATATGGGGCGTTCCACGCCAAATCGGACACCATTCAGCTTTTGCATCTCCGATTTTTTTAAAAATTATTTATGTTTTAGTATTGATTGAAAGAGGTCTCCATGATTTTTTTCAAGTTTTGTTGTCGAACCGCTTTCAAGATATCGATTTTTCAAAAAGTTACGTTACTTTTTTGTTTAAACGTCCACAACTTTGCGAAAAAGGGGCCAAATGGGGCGTTTTTTCAACTTTTTTGTTTTTAAACGTACTTTACATAAAAAATATCGAAAAAAAAATTCAAACCCGGTTTCTATAAGATTTTCAAGTTTTAAATATAAATTGCTGATTTACAAAAAAACACGTGCTGATCGATTTTCTTAAAATTTTTTTGTAAAAATCTCACTCATTCCACAACTTTTAAGCCTAAGTAGATAATGGGATAGCGTCGGGATCTTTTATTTCGCAAAGTTGTGGACGTTTAAAAAAAGTAACGTAATTTTTGAAAAATCGATATCTTGAAAACGGTTGGACAAAAAAAATTGACAAAAATCATGGAGGCCTCTTTCAACCAATACTGGAAGATGAGAAAAATTTCAAAAAAATCGGAGACGCAAAAGCTAAGTCGTGTCTGATTTGGCGTGGAACGGTCCATATATACATTTATGCACGCGAGAATCGCTAACGCCTGGAATCCTTTCGCTTTTCCAACCCCTTCGACTCATTCGACTGTACGAACCCTCGTTCTCTCTTTCATTCGTAATTAAGAAATCTCCGAGAAAGAGATCTCCGCTGCTGTTGCGCTCGCACGCAGCTCAACCGAAGCCCCGCGTTCTTTCGCGTTCGTTTTTCACTGGGAAACAGAGAGAAAGAGGAAGCGAGTGGGAGGAAAAGGACCACGGCACCGGTTAAATTAAGTCTATGACTTATTCAAGTTTTATCTACAATTGCCAGAGGAGGAATTACCGCGGGAACGGATTTACGGCCGACGTTGTAATCAAACAGGGCATGCGTATATCCGTAACTCACGCTTTATATATATATATATATATATTCGTATTCCCTTTATTTCTCTCGCTCTGTTCGTTTTTTCCACCGCCTTTTAATCGTTTACTCTTTCTCTTTTTTGCTCTCCACCGTCAGCCTAATATATATCTATATATACATTTTTTTTTCACCAAAAGAGTGGAAGGGGAGATTTAACCCGTTCGTTGCTTCACACGAGAGATCTATGTGTGCGTATATTTAAATATAGATCTCGCGAACCAGCCAAAATTCTCTTTCTGTGTGACAAGGGTTGCCAGCCTTCAACCCTCTACTTTTTACCGACTAATATGTATAATTTTGTAAACCACAGAGTCGGATCCGAGGTGATTTTTTGACAATTCGTTGAGTTCAGGGCGAGAGGCAATTATTCTTTGCCCACGAACCGTGAGCTGATTTTTTTTAACAGCGTTTTTAATCAGACAAATATTGAGGCTGCATATTGAAATTTATTCCAAAGGAATGATTCTTCATTGAATTTATTTATTCATTCTCAAAAAAGAATTCAATTAAATCCAATGGTTTTTTATTCCTCCAAGCTAAATTGTTCAATTTTTTATCTTTCGTTTTGTCAAATTTTTTTATCAACTTGAATGAGAGCTGTCTCTCGCAGAATATCCGTGAGAGAGCATCGTCATGGAGAGGCCTGTGCAAATTTTAAGCTTGTTTAATTTAACACCTTGCTTCCGCAAGAGTTTGTCGAGTGGCGAAGCATGGCGAGACGAGTGCTTATATATATATATAAGATGTGAATGAGAGGGAAACAGAGAGGAACAAAGTTTCGAGTTTTCAACGTGCTTTCATCCATATCCTTTCCTAAATTCTCTCTTCCGACCATTTTACTCCCCTCCCCTTCTCCGCTTAAAGGGTAAGTCGTCTCTCGCCCTCCACATAAATATGGCTTCGAAAGCCTCTGCCCCTCTCTCCATTCACCGAGTTAAGTTACTCCCGACCGAGTTGAGACTACAAGTTCCTTCTCTCCCTCTCTCTTCCTCTCCACCTTCCATCGCGGAGCTTTTTGTTTTCAAACCGAGGCGTCGAAGAGGCTCTGAGCCGCGAGTCTGTTTCGGAGAGGAACTCAACCGACTATACAATAGTTTTCCGAGAAAATATTCCGTCCGTTGAAAATTACGAGTTAAAGTAAAATCTCGAATTAGGAATAATCACTTCTGACCAGTGATTTTCCTATTCCACTGATTCGCGTTACCACCAGTCATAAAATCGAGATTTCTAATAATATGAATAAATTTTTAGTGACCTGTGCAAAACATTTTGATTTTTCGCCTTTTTTGTAATCATAAGTTTATTTTTTTAATGTAATTTTCGTTATAATATCAACAAATATCATAAGAGTTAAAGATATCGACATGGTTTATACATTTGATTTTTTAAAGAATCATTTTGGATGCACCAAGCTATAAATGAATTTTCTGCTTGTTTCTGCGTCCGTTGAGAATTACGAATTTAAGTAAAATCACGAATTAGAAATAATCACGTCTGACCAGGGATTTACCTTTTCTACTGATTTGCGTTACCACCAGTTATAAAATCAAGATTTCTAATAATATGAATGAGTTTTTGGCGAATTGTGAAAAAAAAATATTTTTCGTTTTTCTTGTAATCATAAATTCATTTTTTTAATGTAGTTTTCGTTATAATTTTAACAAATATCATAGGAATTGAAAATATAGCCATGGTTTACACAACATTTGATTTTTGAAAGAATCATTTTGGATGCACCAGGCTAAATGAATTTTCTGTTTGTTTCTGTGTCCGTTAAGAATTACAAGTTTAAGTAAAATCACGAATTAGGAATAATCACGTCTGACCAGTTATTTACGATTTCCACTGATTTGCGTTACCACCAGTCATAAAATCAAGATTTCTAATAATATGAATAAGTTTTTGGCGAAATGTGCAAAAAAAAAATATTTTTCGTATTTTTTGTAATCATAAATTCATTTTTTTAATGTAGTTTTCGTTATAATTTTAACAAATATCATAGGAATTGAAAATATCTACATGGTTTACACAACATTTGATTTTTGAAAGAATCATTCCGGATGCACCAGGCTATAAATGAATTTTTTGTTTGTTTCTGTGTCCGTTAAGAATTACAAGTTTAAGGAGGTTCTATCGTTTCTCATGCGTTAAATAAATTCCAAGTTTAATTGTTTAAAATTTGTAAGAACCTTCTTAACAATCATACTCAACTGTGGGTAAAATTTGAGTAAGTTTGAACGTCTAGAAATCGAGTTATTTGTTGCAAAATATCGTCTTTTTTCGTAACTTCCCATAAATCCTTATGTTAAAGTTGCGATTTTAAACACTTAATATCTCGATAAACAGACGATGAAACCTTCTCAAATTTTCTACACATTATAATACGTCGCTCAAGAAGATTCACGCAAAATTTCAAAAAATTATCTTGGAAAAATTGTATCTGATGATTTTGCCGTTACTTTGTATATACTATTATGATTATGGCGAAAGAACCTCCTTAAGTAAAATCACGAATTAGGAATAATCACGTCTGACCAGTTATTTACGTTTTCCACTGATTTGCGTTACCACCAGTCATAAAATCAAGATTTCTAATAATATGAATAAACTTTGGTGGAATGTGCAAAAAAAATTATTTTTCGTCTTTCTTGTAATCATGAATTCATTCTTTTAATGTAGTTTTCGTTATAATTTTAACAAATATCATAGGAATTGAAAATGTCGACATGATTTACTCTCAACATTTGATTTTTGAAACAATCATTTTGGATGCACCAGGCTAAATGAATTTTCTGTTTGTTTCTGTGTCCGTTAAAAATTACAAGTTCAAGTAAAATCACGAATTTGGAATAATCGCGTCTGACCAGTCATTTACGTTTTCCACTGATTTGCGTTACCACCAGTCATAAAATCGAGATTTCCAATAATATGAACAAATGTTTGGCGAAATGTGGAAAACATTTTTATTTTTTGTCTTTTTTGTAATCACTAGTTCATTTTTTTAGTGCAATTTTCTTCATAATTTTGACAAATATCATAGGAATGAAAAATATTGACATGGTTTACACAACATTTGATTTTTGAATGAATCATTTTGGATGCACCAGGCTACAAATGAATTTTCCGCTTGTTTCTGTTGCAGGCGGTGCAATCGGGCGGAGTTCCGAGACAAGTGAACGGTGACGCGTCTCACAGTCACAACGGATATTCAACGACCGCGACAACGAGCTCGCACAACCCCCTGAATCCCATGAATAATTTAAACGGCATCAACGCTCAGGCCGCTTACGACGGCAAATGACAGTCGAAGTAAGGAGAGATAAGCCCGGGAAGAAAAAACAACCGGAAAAAAGAAAATATGACATCGATCAGAGCGAAAGAGGGAGAGGAGGAGGACAAAAAACAGGACAAAGCGACAATTGACGGCGTCGCTCGCTGTGCATTTGCCAAATCGAAATATCGAACGCAATTTACGCGAATTTGCAGGCGGTTCTTCATAGGAAAAAGATGATATGCGTAAAATAAATACGTAACGAAAATTGAGAAACAAAAACTAAGAAAATGAACGTCGGAGGGTGAAACAAATCGTTGGTAGAGTGAAGAAGACACACCGAATAGTAGAGGTGAAAAAAAAAGATAACGGAGAATTCAATTTGGTGCTCTTTAGGTAATTCGAGTCTCGATTTATATTTATTTGTACATGTAAATATCGTTTTTTTATTATTTTCATTTTTGGATCGTTGGCCGAGAATCATGATGTTTCGTAGTTGTGGAAAGGAAAAAAGAAAGGACGAATAAGAAGGATGGAGTGGATGAATAAGGGTGAGGATCCAAGCTCGAGGATCGCCTCGAACGCCGTGAAGAGAAGTTAGTTTTACCAACGAGTTTAGGATAAATTCGTATAGATAGATCGAATCGGGACGTTTATACCGAGTCTCGCCTTTCTCTCTCTCTCTTTCTCTCTTCCATCGGTGGCCCCCGGGGGTGTAATACGTTAGGGGTGACTTAGCGTCGTTTCAACTTCGAATCTCCGGTATAAAGGGCCCAGATTGATGCGCGGCCAACTTTTACGTTTTGCCTTATTTGCGAGTCAGATAACGAGGTCTGAGTTATGCCCAAAGTTTTGAGGGTGTTTCCGCGCTGTGTTCCACCACTGTCTGCTACCTCTTGCTCGCTCGTTGTGGGTTGATGCAAACGTTTACTCGTAGCAAAAGGCGTGTATGATAAAAATAAGAAGAAAAAAAAATTGCCTCACTTTCTTCGCGAATGCTTTATTTTCCGCTCGCGTATTGAGACATACGCGCGCAGGGGGGATTTGTCCGAGAGGAAAAGTTGAACTCTTTTGGACGGAAATATTAAACTGGAATATATTACGAGAGATACGATCAATTGCTGAGAAAGAGAGGGAGAGAAATACAAATATTTCATGCTCGAGACAATTTGTATAAAGTTGACAGTGATTTTTATCGACCGATCGCCTGTGAATAGATTTTTATTTGTTCGAAATATTTATTCTTTCGGAGGTTTTGTAATTCTTCATAGCTGGTTTAAGGTTGTTTAGAAGCTATGAAACCTTTTAATGTTAATTGTTCAATAAATAGCTTCTCAATCGTAGTGAAATTTGTACACGACCTCTTGAATACTTCACGTAAGAACATACCAAAGTTTCAGAATTCTCTATCATTACTTCAACCTCCTTAAGGGTTAAAATAAAAAACAATGAGAAAATTCTGAAAATTTGGTATGTTTTTGTATGAGATATTTAAGAGGTCGTGTAAAAATTTCACGCCGTAGGAAGCTCGTTATCAAGATATTAACGTTTTGTTAAAAACAATTTTTTAAACAAATAAAAAAAATATTTATCAATAAACTTCGTTTTCTTTCCGTTGCTTTCAGTATATTGTGGATATTAAAAAATTGAGAGGTCAAAAAAAAAAACTTATCGCAAAGTTATATCAGTTTCCATAAGACTACATTTTATTTTATTTGATTTGTTAATCTCAATTATTCGATAACGAGCTTCCAAATTGTCGTGAAATTTTTACACGACCTCTTAAATACTTCATTGAAAAACATACCAAATTCTCAGAATTTTCTCATTAAACGTGATTTGCTTCTAAACAACCTTAAGGCCCAGTTCCACAACCAGGTTTAAATGATGGTTGTGGAACTGGGCCTAAATTGGCTGAACCAAATTTTCAACCCTTGTCGTATGAAACCTGTTTTTTTAGAAAAAGACCGGGTCAATTTGACCCAACGTTATTGCGAAGAGTTAATCAATCTTCATTCATTAATGTAAATTAATTAATTTCTTAATTTGTGATTGCATAATTTTTTCTTCGTATTCGTTCGTTCTTTATCTTCAGAATTATTTTCCCTATCATTCGGAGGTTCAAATACGAAGTCACAAAAAAGAAGGGCGCGAGAATGTCAAATAGCAAGAACAAAAAAAGAACTGTATCCTACAATTAATCATCGAGTGCGTCTAAAATCGCGAGGACATAAAAATAAATAAAAAATAGTCTTTCGAATAATACGGCCAGTAGAATAATATATTTAGGCAGTGAAAAGATTCGGGGTATTTCGGAGTGAGAAGAGAAAAACCTCGTGAAATTGCGGAATGGAAGAATCGATCGAGGCGACAGACCATAGCTGATTCGTTTTGTATTATAGTTTATTATTGTAAATTGTAATTTATTATTGTAAATTATTGTTCATGTAAGAGAAAAAAAAATAAAACAGTCCGTTCGATGTTGAAGATAGGCGTGTTCTATTCTTTCACGTGTTGTTTTTTCCAATCCAACATGAGATGGATCCTCCGAGGAGTAAATCTTCCAGATGTGGAAAAAGATGATGAAAAAAAACCATCAGGTTATCCAGCATACTTCATCGCTTTTCGTCGCTGAATTATTAAACTACCGTACGTGAATGGCCGAACAATATACGGATTCTCAATAATTTACCTATCATACTTTTGTGCGTGTGTTTTATGTAAAACGAAATAAAAAAGAAGCAACTTCCCAGCTTCCCTGTGTATAACGAATAAATCGCATTGTGTATTCAAGAGAGCGAGATCCGACTCTATTGGGGTGTGAATGTATATGAGGCTTCCACGTCAAGTCGGCCACCCCATTTTTTGAAATCACCAAAAATCGCATACAAATTTTTATAAAGTAGTTCTAACTGTCAAGAAAATTCGTGATTTTTTTCAGATTTTTATATTACACATTTTGGCCGGAAAAAAATACAAAAAATTTTCTTGTTCCATTTCGTAACTCGAAAATTATTCATCGTACGAGAAAAAAAGTACAACATGAAATTTAGGATTTTCAACGTACTTTTCACTGAAATTTTTGACGAACTTCTCCAAAAGCACTATATGCCATTTTCGAAGCAAATAATGTTTTGATATTTTTTTCTCAGAATGGACATAATCGATTTGTCTGCAGTTTTAACAGTTTTTCACTTAATATATTTACAGACTACAAAAAAATTGGCTTAGTGGAGAATCCATTCCTTCCCATGCGTTTTTCATCCCAAATGAATGCACAAATTTCTCTGTGCATTAACAGCGTTGAGACTATCTATAGATATTTTCTAGAGCCCGCATTTTCGTTTATTTTTTGTACTTTTTCAATTTTTTCATTTTTTTCATTTTTTTTTTTTAAATATCTTTTTGTACATTTTAATAAACTTTATCAATAGTCCCATGGACACCGATAAAATCTATTCAAATTAGAGTCAAAGACTACTCACGTCTCTCGATTGCAAAAAAGAATTAATTTACCCTCTTTGGATACACCGAAGTTTTTATGGGCAATGAGTACTTTTTTAGTTCGATTTGGGCATGATTTTTGGGAATGAAGCAAGGATACTGCTTTGTGCCTGGAATTGTCTTCGCAGTATCAAAACGAGATTATTTTATTATTTTTCCCTGTCTACGATTAATAATGAAAAAATATCAATATCTACACTATTTCGTTAAATCACTCTATAATGATAGATTGTATCAATAAAAATGCATTTGAAATAATGGATTCTCCACTACGCCAATTTATAGTCTGTAAATATATCAAGTAAAAAACTGTTGAAGCTACAAACGAATCGAAGATGTCAATTCTGAGAAAAAAAAATCAAAACATTATTTGCTCCGAAAATGGCATATAGAGCTTTCGGAGGAGTTTGTAAAAAATTTCAGTGAAAAGCACGTTGAAAATCCTAAATTTTATGTTATACTTTTATTTTCGTACGATGAATAATTTTCGAGTTACAAAATGGGACAAACAAATTTTTTGTATTTTTTTCCGGCTAAAAAATGTAATTTAAAAATCTGAAAAAAATCACAAATTTTTTTGATAGTTGGAACTACTTTCTAAAAATTTGTATGCGATTCTTGGCGATTTAAAAAAACTGGGTGGCTGACTTGACGTGGAATGCCTCATATATGACCTACGCGCTGCGCTTACAGCCAAATGCCTCTCTCCTCGACTGATGCACACAAAAGTGCTCGAATCTCGCTCCACGAGCCAAAAATCGTACGTGGAAGGAAGACAAAAAACGGGAACAATCTCAATCCCGCACGAACTGACTCGAAAATTCGGCTGAACATTGCAAATTTATCGACGATCACGCAAACCACCCCTCTTCAAACCATGTCTGCTATAAAACTTTACAACGACTCGAGACGATCCAATTTTCGCTTATGAATGCTTTCACGATATCTCGGATAAGCATTTTTCTTTTGCCTTTTTACCGCACTCTGATTCTTTGGGCTTTTCTACTGCAGACAATTGAGCTTTTCTACTGCGTCTCTCCTTTAAATGATTACCCACCGCAAAGGACTCTCCTATATCTCACTGTTCTTGTTATTTCTACTTTTTTTTCTCTTTACGTCCTTCAATCATTCACAATGATGTAAGAGAGAAATAGGCTGCATGCTCCAAAATGATAAGTTCAATAATTGTCTATGACTTCTGAAGTTGTTCGTAGAATAAATGCTACTTTTGCCCCTTACATCAGCGAATCAGAAAAAGTAAGAAAATGACAATACAACAAACATTATCAATGAGATAAATTTTCAAATAACACCCATTTATAATGTGCTATCTATGCGCTCATAGCGTCCATGTCTGACTACAATTGAGCTTTTCTACTGCGCCTCTCTTTCGGCTGTTTACCTGCCGGAAAAAACTCTCCTGTAACTCGCCATTCTTGTTAATTGTCCATTTCTTTTCTTGTTACATCCTTCAATCGTTCACAATAATGTAGGAGGGAAAAGAGCTGCATACTCCAGAATGATAAACTCAGTAATTGTCTATGACTTCTGAAGTTGTTCGTAGAATAAATGCTACTTTTGCCCCTTACATCACCGAATCAGAAAAAGTAAGAAAATGAGAAAACAACAAACATTATCAATGAGATAAATTTTTAAATAACACCCGTTGATAATGAGCTATCTATACGCGCATAGCGTCCCTGTCTGACTATAATTGAGCTTTTCTACTGCCCCGCTCCTTTCAGCTCGTTACCCGCCGCAAAAAACTCTCCTATAACTCGCCGTTCTTGCCAATTCCATATTTTTTTTTCGTTTTACATCCTGCCTCAATCGTTCAGAATGACGTAGGGTAGGAAAAAAGCTCGAGTCCTATGATCAATGACCCTTAATCGAACAACGCGATTTCATGGATTATTAATCGGGCGATAAATCGAGGTTCGATAAATGAGAGTATATGTGCGTTCATAGTCGCGCGTCCGTCGCTATACGTGGCCATTCTCTCTCGTACACACTCGCTGTTTGAATGTATGACGAACGGCGAGCATTCGATGCAAATTGGCAATTTTTCCCAGGCGGCTCGCGGTAATCATTGGCAATTAGAGCACCGAGTGAGGGAAAGGGGGTCAAGGGATGGAGGGGCCCCGATAAATGTTATTTATGAGTGCGATTACCTCCGTGGCGCACCTATAACAGTTCGGGCCTTCGGGAGATGCGAACTACGTTCACATCGTTCATCCCTCGTGGCAAAATGCCACCCCTTCTAATTGCTCGGCAATTACCCTTCGTACGAAGTGAGCTTCAAATTTTGACCATTTTTCGAGGTTCTTCGTTCTACCCGCGTATAACCCATAACCATTGATGATTGACCTACGATATTTCCTTGCTGTGTTTACATTCTTCGACTTGGAAAATAATAAGGGTCGTCATCCCACCCTGTGTACACACGCGTGAAATTTCTTTTCTCCCCTTCTTCGACGGATTCTTCACACGAAAGCATTAATTATTTGATGTTTCAAGTCTACTTTTCATCTACCGATTATTGATATTGTTTTCTTTCCGACATCCAAGCAAAAGAAAAATGGTGGGCATTAGATAGTTTATGTTTTTTGGAAAATGGATCTAGGCGAGCGTGGGGCTTGTTGTAACAGGTTTTTTTACGGATTTAAACTCTTTACATTGAATTTTCGATTTTAGTTGAGTGAACTCAAAAAATTAAGTTTTTTTCTCGTCATAAATGTTTGTCGTTATCATTGTTATTAATTAATTTTGATTAATTATTATTAATAATTAGGGAACTATAATTACATCGTTTTTTCTGTTTTTAAGTAGTAGCACTCAATTTTGATTTAATTTTTTTGCTGAATGTCCTTCTTATAACTCGAGGCATAACGTAAACACCGGCAGTGCACCGCCAGCATCGAAACGAAAGGACGTGCACACGAGCTCTGTTTCGGCCAGGTATCGTAAAAAAATACGTACGAAAATTTTGATTTTGACTATTTAAATTAATTGTTTATTGTGTTTTCATTGTTACAATGTAATTTTAACTGGCTTTCATTTGCTTTTCTTTAAATTCGTTAGAAGTTTGTAGTTTTTAAGACATTTTATTAAGTGGGCATAATGAGCTCATGGGGCAAGTTGTAACACAAAGCAGGGGCATGTTGTAACATGTTACAACTTGCCCCGTGTGCGTGGATTGTTTTCTGCCTCTAATAAGTTTGCATGTATTTATATAATATTATTGCAAATAGTAGTATAGTGATTACATGGTATTACAAATTTGTAATACAAAGCAGGGGCCTGTTACAACTAGCTGGGGTAAGTTGTAACCTTGTAACAACTCCCATTTTTTCAAAAAGTGTAGCGTAAAAGATGGGTAAGGATTTTTAATAATTGTTTACCTGGAATTAGTGCTCAGATATATACTACTTTACAAGCCCTCTTACTCACAATCATAAAAGTATATATATTTTAGACGATACAGGCCTTTTTCCAAAAACTGTTACAACAAGCCGCACGCTCCACTACGAATATTTGAAGCAATAATTTGCCTAGTATTAGCAATTATTTTTTTATAATAAAAATAGAATTTAGCAATCATTTGCCGGGTCTCCGATCGTCCTTGAAAGTACCTGTGACGAATTTTTTTTTTTTTCGTTCACGACTGTGACATTTTCCGTGTGGGGAAATCGCGGGTCCTTCGGCCACGACACACGCAGCGATGAGGAGGGTTGCTCGCCTAACGGGGCGATTAATTAAAAAACGTAGAAATTGTTTTCATAAAATTCATTTACGGAAATATGCGCGGACTGAAATAATATCCGGCCGGCTGATGCGTGTCCCCTGCAAACGTTCAAAAAAAGGCAAAAAAAAGGAAAAAGCTCTGTGTGGCGGATGAGAAGAGCGGACAAGGGTGCCACACGTGAGAGAGGGTGCGATTGTCGACGAGAAGGGGTGTGTATGGAACGGGTCGAGACATACACTTGGTTCTACCTATTTATATATATATTGAGGTTGGACGCCGGGCCAAAGTTTTCACATTTTTTTCATTTTCATATAACTCTTGTGAAAATATTTCTATTCCACGCTCGAGTTTCCCTCACAATGGCGCATTCTGCGTGTGTCATAACGATGATATCTATATATATATATTAGACTGGTCGTTAAAAATTGAATTTTTTGCGACGCCCCCTTAAAAGCTTCCGTTTGATGAAAAAACGCGAGGTAATTTTCTTTTATTTTTTAAATTAAAAATAACACGTGCCGCAAGACGATTAAAGTTGATTTTTATCGACAAACAATTTTTTTCCACAAACGGCTAGACCGATTTGAATGAAATTTTGACACATTACAAAGGTATATGAAGGCTATTTTTATAAAAAATAACAGCTCATAATCTTCATAATAACTAATTAAAATAGTTAATTTTTTCGGTAATTATTATTTTTTCTTCAGGATAACGTTCTGGCACAATTATGAAAATAATTTTTTTTGTGTGTTTTAGTATCCCATATAATTTCTCCAAATTTCAAATTGATCGGAGAGGTACTTCATATTTAAAAAAAAAAAAAAACCGTGCCCGAAAACCTTTAGTTGGCACCAACTAAAGGTTTTCGGGCACGATGGGTAAACAAAAAAGTTGCCCTGAAACGAATCACCCTAATATACATATATATATGTATATGAAAAAAACTTCTCATCCAGTCACATTTTTTTGTCTTCATTTTCTTTTTCTTTATTTTTCTCGCTCTCTCACGTTGTGTGTGCTCTTCAGCAGAGCTCACTTGGCGACTTCCCTCCGGCAACAGCGAGAAGACTGAACTAAAAAAGAAGAAGCAAAGCTGTGAGAGAGCGAGGGAAAGAGTGAGAATGGTAGAGCTTGCGAAAAGTGTGATTTAAAAGCGCGTAAAACGGCCGTTAAAACAACAAAGCTTTTTTAACGCCCGTCTTGATTACCTAACTCACTTTATTAAAACGTCGCGATATTATATATATTTTTCTTTTTTTCCCTGCTTTCCGCCGCCCCCCCCCCACCCCGCCCCATGACGAAGGTGAGTCGAAGTCTTTTCTCAAGAAGCCAATGAAGCTCTCGAGTACAGCGAAGCCCTCATTCTGCCCCACTCTCTCTATCTTTCCCTGCCATCAACCGCACCCTTGGCCCTAACTACTTACGCTGCACAGACTTTCCTCAGAATGCCACGTCGATTTCACTCCAGACTCCCCATTTTTTCTCCCCAACGAAGCTGTGTAATTCTCCCGAGAAGCTTTTTTTTCTCCTCACCTTCAGGATGGGGGCAACTTATCGCGCAAAAATATTTCCCATTTCGCTGTTATTTTTCTCACATTTTTCAACCCTTCCGTTAACGGTCACGCGGCTCTGCCGTCATTGTCGACTCTCGTAGTCTCGTTACATTGTTGCGAAGCAGCCAACAATCTTGAGGATCTTTATTTTTATCGTACTCGAGAATTTTCATCGATGTTTCAAAGATTCTGCATACCCCGAATACTTTAGACTTTTTTTCGCTCGTTCAGTGATTTTGTTCCATTTTTTCGCTGTCTCATAGTTTTCTTTTGTGATGAATTATCGAATAATAAATAAGTGGACTTTTTTCAACAATATTGGCTCTCTCGCAGAATCAAGAGTTTCAATACTTTCGGTCTTGATTCTTGATAAAAAAAAACTTCTCGTTAAATATTTTTGAACCCTTACTTGACACACTGGGGTCAATTGTACCCTAGCGACAAAAATTCTTATCAAAAACCATTTAATATTTCAAATTGCACATTTTTTTGGAACTTCTTAAGGGGGGGAAGGGGTCAGAATTTTTTTTTCTAATACTACAACTTATAAGAAATATTGTCAGAAAATTTGAAGTCATTAGGAGCAAAACTTTTCGAGTTATAGACAATTGAGTCTCCGGTCTCCGAACAATTGAGTTTATAAAAAAGTTATTGAGGTGCAACCATATGGCAAAGATTGTCGAATAAATAAAAAGATGTGTGTCGGTCATGCAGATTCTATGTAAGTTAAAAAAAAAATTCTCCATTTTATTCATGCAACAAACTTTAATTGCGTTTTTTCAAAACTATTTTTTTTAGGCGGTAGTCAAAATTTCTCGAAAACCTTTGAACCCATTTCGCCTAAGCTTTGCACGGTTCTTTTACATACTAAATAGTCGGTTCTGAACGAAGGATTTTTTTTCAATCACAACTTATTTCTTAATTAAACATTTTTTGGCATTTTTTGATTGCACCTTAACCAAAAATTCAAAAATGAATATTTTGTTAATTCCTTCGTTCAAATCTAAGATAAATTTATGTACTAAAGAAATCTTTTTGGTTTTTTAATTTCAGATGAAGCAATCATGAGTTATCCTGACTACCACATAGAAACATTTTTTTGAGGTGACTCGGTTCTCACCACTACCACTGGCTTATTTTTCAATATTTTTTAATACAAATTTAGCAGAATATTCTTAGAATAATGATTAATAATGTTAATTTTTTTTTAAATATTAATAATTAAGGTACTCTGAAAAAAATCACATAAATATCCTCTTTTGTATCTCAGACCTTTTCCCGCCCTTAATAGGTTACTTCACAAAGTTATACGGGATTTATAGTAAAATATCAAAGTTAAATATGATAAAAAATTAAAAATATCCACATAAATTGAAAAATGAAAACTTTTGCGAAAAAAATCATACCTTTTTTATTGTTCGACAAAAATGGCTGAAAATTGAACTGAGTTTGCTTAATATAAAGCACTACAAGAAAAAAATAGTGGCTTAGTAGGCTTCCGAAAAAAGGTATTCTGGAAAATTAACGGAGAAATTTGACGAAAAAAAAACGTTTTTTTGAAGTGAAGATATGTCGTAATACTTTTTATTTTACCAAATAATCATAAACTTTACATTATGAAAGAACTTAAAAATGTTAATCCGTATGAAAGAACACATTGCCATTATTAAAACGTGTTAGAATTTGGAAAGCCTGGAGCTGAAAGAAAGAAAAAGAGATTTTTACGACTCTCATTGCCAGAATTACCTTCATTTTACCCGATCCTCCAATATTTCATTTAATTAGTCGCCCTGTATATTCGCGAATTCTCCATAAAAAATTAGTGCGCCCCGAGGACTCCGTTATATAAAGTGCCTTTTCGCCTCAAAAGTTCTTCTTTGATTTTCACAAAAATCCTCTGGACTCGGACTGGCTACTCTCGAATTTATATGCATGCACAGAACGTTTGACGCGAAATATGCAATATTCTTTCTTTCCGGTCGCACGACGTCTTTCTTTCCAATTCGCGACCTTTTTTCACCCACCCCTTTTTCATATTTTTCCTTCTTGGACCTTGAAAAAGTTGAGAGGTGCAGCCTCTCGAGACTCCGTACAGCTCACTTTGCTTTCCACGTCTATGGGACTCTCCGTGTTAAGTAAAACTATATTATTGCAAATCGTCGACCGTTAGCTAGTTTGCTGTTCAAAGGGGAATCATTTCATTTTGCACCAGGATTCGTTTTACGAAAGACGCAAAAGACTTCGATAATAAATGTTTTCAATTTTTGCAATGAAATAAAGGCACATTTACAGCTCTAATATTTATTTCTTTACCGTAAATACATCTCTACTACAATAAAACACTACCGTAATATTACTGCCAATTCACTAGTCTATTAATAATAATTATTATTAATAAATCAATCGGAATAAAAATGATAAAATTATGAACATCTTCAAGAAGATAGTATTTTTTAAATTTATAATTGAAGTAATAATCGATTGTGGAATGTTTAGCAAACATATCATGGGCTTTTAAAAATTCATCATTTTCATTCTCATACAAGGATCTATTTTGGATACAAAATTATTATTAGAAAGAAAAAATTGAACCTAACTTTACGTTTATACGGAATTCCCCATATTCTACGTCAGGTAATAGGTATGCGCTCCTTCTCGTAGCATGATGGACACTCGTCCGTATATATTTCGAAGGTAGTCCAAGCACGCCAACTATCTTTTCATTTCGCTTTGTGTCCAGCTCACCGAAGGGGCTGCTTCTTCTATACAATAGATGTGAGGTATTCCCGCTCAACGGGACCCCCTTTTAGGCCGACCTCTTTCGATTTTCTTGAAACTCGAGTATGTTTTAGTGTTGCCTAAACGTATATTGTACACCAATTTTCAGATCTCTAACTATAATACTCTTTGGAATACACCAAAAGTTATATTTCAAACTTTTTGCGGATTCAGCGGTTCGGAGCTTTGGCACGGCGCGAAATAAAATCGAAAAAATTCTTTAACAATAGTTATCGATCGGAAATTTCCTGCGCTTTTCGATAAAAAAATATCAGCGATTTCGAAAAAAAACGAATTCATTTGAATTTCGGTCAAAAACCGAAAAAAATTGATTTACAAAAAAAAAGCATAATTTAATTCAGCGGGACAATTTTTTTCATGTTTTGTATATATCTGAGAAGTCACGATATAAATTTCAAGTTGGAACTCGCATCCGTTTACTAATGCCAAGTCTTTTAGTAGGATAAAAATTCTTAAATATCGTATTTTTCGTATTCAACAGTTCTCTGATATATTATATAGCGTTTTTTAACGAATTTTGAATTTAGTAAATTTATTAAATTTATTAAATTAAGTTTATTAATTCAAATTTATTAAATTTTGCATTTAATGAATTTATAAAATTCGAAATTCGTTAAAAAAAACTATAAAATATATCAGAGAACTGTTGAATACGAAAAACACAATATTTAAGAATTTTTATCCTACTAAAAGACTTGGCATTGGTAAACGGATGCGAGTTCCAATTTGGAATTTATATCGTGACTTCTCAGATATATACAAAACATGACAAAAAATTGTCCCGCTGAATTAAATTATGCTCTTTATTTGTAAATCAATTTTTTCGGTTTTTGGCCGAAATTTAAATGAATTCGTTTTTTTTTCGAAACCGCTGATATTTTTTTCGAAAAGCGCAGGAAATTTCCGATCGAAAGCTATTGTTAAGGAATTTTTTCGATTTTATTTCACGCCGTGCCAAAGCTCCGAAGCGCTGAATTCGCAAAAAGTTTGAAATATAACTTTTGGTGTATTCCAAAGAGTATTATAGTTAGAGATCTGAAAATTGGTGTACAATATACTTTCAGGCAACACTAAAACATACTCGAGTTTCAAGAAAATCGAAAGAGGTCGGCCGAAAAGGGGGTCCCGTTGAGCGGGAATACCTCATGTATATCGTCTTCCGTCGAAAGCTCTCGGTGCGAAAATACCCCCGATCTCGTGTTTTCCCTTCAATATATACAGGAGACATAGCGTACATCGATTTTCTCGCAGCACTCTTGAAATTTTTTATCGCATCTCAACCGTAAGGGTAAAGGTGTCCAAAATGATCCCCTTCAGGGAAAAATGCTTTTTCAATATGAAGCATCGAGATATAATTTCCATCGATTTGAAGTGCAACTGTAGTTAATTGACTAATATGTTTACAATTTAAATAAGTATTTGAATTTTCCATTTTTAAGATTTTAATATTCTTTTAAATTAAAATAAGTCGGGATCATTTTACCTACGAGGATCATTTTGGACACCTTTCCCCTACATTCTCTTCTCCTTCGCCCCGTTTTTCTTTTCTTCTCAATTCTCGGTAACTACCCCGTCTTAACCCTCCGTACTGTGTATCTCTTCAAAGGTTTCACTCGTTTTCTCTCACTATCAAGAATGAATGAGAGTGAGAAGCCCCTGATGAAACTTCCCCGAGGCATCGTTAAAGCGTTTCTCGCACCCAGGTTGCAGTTCAAAAGCGCGGCATCGAACTCTCGTGTTGCAATTTGTATTTTTCATTCTTACTCTATTTTACATCAAAAATTGAAACTGGTCATCCTTATTGTCTGCGCACAGCTTTAGATATGTTTTCATTGAGCCGTCGATATAAAAAAATTCCTCCGTACAGCCTTGGGACGTCCCAAAACGTCCCAATATCAGATTTTTGAGACTTGTCCTGTCAAGTGCTCTTTGCTGGGAACAGGAAGAACAAACTTTTTTTCAAAAATGCCAAAGTTTTATCGGTGACAAAACCCAAAAATGTCCGAAATACGTGTTTTTTTTGTTACTTAACTTTTTTCTTATGAAAATTTAGTTTCTTAGTTTAAACGAGTATACCATAATTCGTAGATTGTTTTTTGAGGTAAAATTAATTGAATAATGATGCATCTGAAAAAAAATGAATTTCAAGAACATGACAGTTTCCCAAAATTACTCAATTTTTTTAATTCATTAAATTGCAAGAAATTTCTGAGAGGTTCAGATTTCATAATAATTTAGAAAATCTAAATCGTACTTGAGAACAACTCTTATAAATCAAAACATATTATACGCACATACAAGATGTTAAAAATAAGTAGTATGAAATTTGAATTTATCAAATTGTTTTAAAACGCTTTATCTTTTGTAACTCTGCAATCAACCCAAAACTTTCTACACAAAAGAAAAAATTATTTGAATTTTTAAAAATTTCACGTTGTCAATCGACCTTTCACGTAAGAACGATGTAGCATTCTTCCGACTACGGGGAAACAATTTTCCGAAAACAATTTTACGAGAGATTTGGCAGACTGGGTACGCGCGATAAGTTCGCGAATGAATTGAGCAATCTTGCTTCTCTCTTTGTCTCTCCCCCTCCCCCTCGCTCTGCAAGCTCTTTTGTTTTCCGAGAATTGCCACTTGTAAATATAATTACAAACTCTCCCAGTCTCCCCCCCTCTCTCTCTCCCTTTCTCTCTCTCTCTCTCTCTCTCTCTCTCTCTCTCTCTCTCTCTCTCTCTGCTTTCTTCTCCCTCTCTTTCGACGTTCCTAATTTGATTCCGCGGTTGTTTTCACCCGCGCGGTTTCCATCCCCGCGGAGCTTCTCTTTTCGTTCTCCCGCGAACCCCGTTTCAGCACCGTCTATATCGCCGTGAAACGCGAGCATTGTCTCTCGTCTCTTCATTCAAATTACCCCCGCAGACCAGGGTTTTCATTCTCGCGCTCACAGCCTCCGCGAACAAACCGAAACGTGCTCTCTGCGTGCAAACTGGCGTGTCGTCGAACTCACTCGTTCCCTCTTCCTGCCCTCTTCCTCTCTCTTCGTTCCATCCCCGATCGCGAGAGAACGCCGTTTTCTCCTTTATTGTTGCGGTTTTATTGAATTCACCGGGCATTGTCTCTCTCCGGAGCGGTCCCCCCGCTCCTCATTCCGCTTTCCCCTGGAGAACGGGACACGTTTTTCAAAGAAAATTGGCCGTGCAAGAGTGCGTTTTTCAACCCTCGCTCGTCTTTTTGTTTCTGTCGTTCATCCCTCTCACTTTCCTCGTCGCAGTCACTCTCAACCCGTCCGCTGTTTGAACGTAACCCCCTTTGCTGAATTGCCATCTCACTCCCCCACCATCAAGATTACTGTTTTCTGATTCTGTGAAAAATCGGCTTGTAACGGATATTTATCAAATCCATTCTTTGTGCTATTATTATATTAATTATGATCAGAGCTGGGCAAAGTAACGGAAAGTACTTGAAGTATCAAGTACTGGCATTACTTGAAGTATCAAGTACTGGCATCACTTGAAGTATCAAATACTAGCATTACTTGAAGTATCAAGTACTGGCATTACTTGAAGTATCAAGTGCTGGCATTACTTGAAGTATCAATTAAGTACTGGCATTACTTGAAGTATCAAGTACTGGTATTACTTGAAGAATCAAGTACTGGCATTACTTGAAGTATCAGGTACTGGCATTACTTGAAGTACTACGTACTTATTACTTGAAGTACTTAAGATTTTAAGTACTTGAAATACAAGCACTTGAAAAATCGAGTACCAAGTATCAAGTACTTTTCAAGTTTTCAGGTATATCTCGCAAGTTCTAGTACTTACATTTGATTTTTTATTCTCATTTGATTTTTATTCGAGTACTTTTCATATCATAACATATTTTCACCTTGTGCGATACACTGAGATTAGGCTTAGGCAGATTGGAACAGAAGTATTTAAACAAAGAATTAAAAATAATTTTAAAATAGCATTGACGATTGTAATTACGATTTTTTTAATACAGGTTTGAAAAAGAAGAAATTAAGAATATAATACATATGGATTGTTGAAACTAGTCCAAGTTCCTGTTGGTCTTCAAAAAACTGTCGTAGAGGCGACAGTTGAGGATGTTTATATATATTATTATTTTCAATTATATATTCAAAGGTTTTGTACATGCAACCATCAGCAAGACACATTCAAAGGTACTTTATACTTGTACGTGAAAAAGTACCTGAAGCACATAAAAGGATTTGAAATTTCAAGTACTTCAAAAGTACTTAAAGGAGTTGAAAGACGAAATTACTAAAGGATTTGAATTTTTAAGTACACTACTTGAAGTACAGGCCAAGTACTTGAAAATTTAAGTGCAATACTTCAAATACTTTATAAGTTTTCAAGTATTGCAATATTCAAGTATTCAAGTACTTAAAGTACTATTAAGTACTTTTTGAAGTACGTTTAACGTACTTCAAATACGTCGCAAGTACCGAGTACTTTAATTACTGCCCAGCTCCGATTATGATGAGACTTTGAGGGAAATCGTACTTTTTTTTTCATTTTTAGTATTTTTGCCTCTATCGAACACAGATCACTTCCGGCAGATATATACATAAATCTTGCATGCATGAAAAATAAGCGACAGCACGACGAGTCATATACCGCTCAAGTACTGTTCAATAAGTTGAAATTGTCCGGCAACCGAACGAGTGACATCAAAATATTCTGCTGAATAGAGAAACACGAGACAGTTTTATCAATGTCCTTTCCGATTTTTTTTCTCCCCAGTCCCGTTTCTCTGGTATGTAGTTTCTTCCACGTCGGCAAATCTTTTCACGCGTTGAGAAAAAATACTCACTCGGATTCATCTATATTAGAGTGTTGGAAATTAGCACTAAATTTCGAGCTTTCGTCGCTGATTAAGATTCTTGTACCCTAAAGAAGTAAAAAGAAATTGTCGCACCTGGAAAATTATTTTCACTACTATTCATCATTAATATTTTTTAAAAAAAGTTCAATTCTTTTTCGACTCGTTTCTACATGCTCTTTTTTTTATTAGTCCAGAACTTCTCACAAAATATTCTTACAACAAATAAGACTTGAAAAAATGAAACGGAGACCAAAATCAAAATTTTGTATGTCAATAGAGGCAACTGATTTATCATAAAACCCTTCTCGGACTGAAATATATTTTAGTGAATGGAGAAAAATTTTGAAGAGAAGCCGGAGGTAAATATTTCAAATTTAGCAAAAATAGCGCTTTTAAAAAATTTTCAACTTCAGCGAGGCAGTAATAAGAATAATTTCTCAGTTCTCGGTTTTTGAAATAATTTATTTACATTTATAAATCCTGAAAATTTCGATGAGCAAAGAAAAATAAAAATAAATTGCAACTCTGAAACACCCCGCTCTACAAAAGCATAGAAAGTTCATAAAACCCTCCCTCGGTTAAAACGTTTTGGACTTTTGCTCTTATACGTCGAGCTACTAAGCTATAAATATACACATATATATTTACATGTGCGGATGTAACATTTGCGATATAGAGAGAGAGAGAGAGAGGGAGAGAGAGAGAGAGAGAGAGAGAGAGAGAGAGAGAGAGAAAAGAAGTATATCCGTCTATTCTCATGAAAGTACACGACCACGATTTTGCGGTTTTCGAGTTGGATATACTTTGCGGACGTTATGGGTAAGCTCTATGAATAAACGAGAGAGTTGGAAACCGCGAGGTGCATATTTGAGGAGAGCGTTGAGACGCGAGGAATTTTAACCATCCCCCGCCTCAAACGCAAGAGAAAGAGAGATCGAAATATGTGGCTTTTCTCTCCTGAATTTTCCCCAAGGCTTTTGTGTTTTTCTTTCGACACGCCTACAATCTTTGATACCACATATACATCACCAGAGCACTATACGACTCGAAAAATTTCGATACTTTTTAATAAATACCAATACATAAACATTTTTGGTTTCACATATGAAAGATTACTGTTTTTTTTTGTTTTTGCGAAAAGTAGAAATTGAGTTTTTTTTCAATCATTAATCTTTAATTAAAGCCGATATTTTGGTTATAAATAAATAAATCAATGGTAAAAAATATTATTATCATTCTTTTTTTACGACATATTTATTAATGTTTGACACAATAATTTAAAAAAAATTCGAGAAAACAAATGAAAATTCAATAAGTAACAAGCTGGTAAAGGTGGAGCTAAGAAGAGGGGTGTGTTGGCAGACACGAATGCAACCTTTCTGGTCATCCGATACAAAAATTTAAAAAAAAGATTCTTAATGAGTAAGAATGTCGTTAGAGCAAAATGGCGGCTGTCTGAACAAAAAAAAAAGCGTTTTTGACTCTGTTATTCATAGTGTTTAATTTTTTACAATAGTGAAACGGTAGAGGCAATAGAGAGACATTGAAGATTGGCAAAAAAAATTAAGTAAATCGATTGAGTAGAACTTGAGATATCATGTCAGCCGTGGTGAGAAAAACGAGTTTTGAGAAAAACGTCTATATCAGCCGATTTGCTCCGACGGTCACTAAAATAATAACAACTTCGTAAATTATCGGAATTTAAAAATTTCCTTTCGAGAATATATACTCAAAGGTCTGAACTTTAAGAATATGCAAAACAAAATTAATTCTTTCAAAATTCTAGACCAGAATACTTCCTTAGCGTTACGCTCCGACGTTACGTAACTACTGCATCACTAAAATATCTATAACTCTGTAAATTATTAGATTTAAAAATTTTCTTTCGAGGATATATTTCTAAAGGTCTAAACTTTAAGAATATGCAAAGAAAAATTGATTTTTCCAAAATTCTAGACCAGAATACACCCTAAAGTTACGCTACGACGTAGGGTAACTGCTGCGTCACTAAAATAGCTATAACTCCGTAAATTGTTAGAACTAAAAAAATTTCTTTCGAGGATATATTCCTCAAGGCTTAAACTTTAAGAGTATGCAAAACAAAATTGATTTTTTCAAAACTCTAGACCAAAATACTTCCTTAAAGTTACGCTCCGACGTAACGTAACTGCTGCGTCACTAAAATAGCTATAACTGCGTAAATTATTGGAATTAAAAAATTTCCTCTCGAGGATATATTCTTAAAGGTCTAGACTTTAAGAATATGCAAAAAAAATTGATTTTTTCAAAATTCTAAACCAGAATACCTTCTCAAATATAACTTGAACTTTTTCGCTGTCAATCAAAATTGCTTGGTAATTTTTTATCTTGCCAGCAAATTCAGGATATTTTTATTTTTCCTATCCCAGAGAAATTACGATAGACAATCACGACAAATCGTACATTGCTGCGTTGAAAATACACTGTGAAAGATTATGAATCCTCCAATGCGCCCTCCTCTCTCTCTCTCTCTCTCTCTCCCTCTCCCTCTCTTCCCCTCGGTGGTAGATATAAGGTAATGCGATTCAGTGGTGCCTTGATATTCGCGTAATTAAAATTCCACCCCATCGCGCGGAGGTTCGTGGCAATGGTGCAATGACGCGAATATATATATACACACACACATACACATACACATACTACTATAGCAAGCAAACGATTCTTGTTTGTCTTGACAACAAAGAGGGTTTGCCGCGTGTAAGGGTGCCTATAACGTAACCGGGTACCCCCAGAATTCTCATTCCTCTGTACGTGTGCAAAAAGAGAGATAGAGACTCGGCATGTTACACGCATATATATATGAAAGACCAGGAAGAGAGAGAGAGAGTAGAATTGTGAGCTTGCGAAGGGGTTGCAGAATTATTACATCTTTTGTTCGAAGCCTTGCGAATCGCCCCATTTGTGGAATTGCGGATCGCGATTTGGACCACGATTGCCACACAGTCCAACGACCCTATAGGGCTTATTATAACGCGTGCATGTATGCGCTGAAATTATGTACACACCCTCAATCATTGCTTGAGTTTCATTTGCATTTGACATTTTTTGGCCGATCGTACGCAAATTTACGAATTAAGCGACCGTTCGATTTTATATTTAAGAATTTTTTACTATTGAAGACCAAATTGCTGGTGCGGATTCCATAGGATTAGAATTTTGGGTAGAACTTCGTTTTATGATAAACGAAAACTTCTGACCAAATTTCATCGAAATTGAAAGGGGTCGATTCCAACTATTGGTCGATTTGACATGGAGTGACCCATATATACATTAGACCATGAATAACTTTTGAAGGAGTGGGTTTATCGAAAAATCATAAGAGACCTGTTTTGTAGAGCGTTCAATTCCTTACAAGAATGTGTATCGTTCATTTCGGTATATTGACTTGAAGCCGAGGTATAAAATTTCAAAGTTTTGAATTTTTTGTCCTGTGTTATTTAAATGGAAAATAAAAATATGCAATGAGCATATATTAAATATTAATATTCAAAGGTCTGTTATAAACAGACTTTTTTCACCTCCTCGAAAATATTTAATAAGGGATTTCGAAAAAAAAATATATTCGCATTTTCAAATCAGTCTAGTATTATGTGTAACAACCCCTTCGAGCAAATTTCAACTTTGCTCTCTCAATTTTCTCCCTGCCGGTGCTCCCATCGGTGAGACTTTATCGCAAGACATTTTACCCGGCGCGTCTTGCCCTTCTCTCTCGCCGCCATAGCCCAAAATCCCGTTACAGGATCGTTAACGTAAAAGGAACTGAGCTTTGTAACTGCTAATGTTAACCGCACAATTTCCCCACCCATCGAATATCCTACACGCGCTTTCTATACGAGACTTTTACTTTTACGCGCCGATTCGGATCAAGAATTTATGATAACGGCTCCTCCTTGAAACTCACGTTTTCTCCCTCCTTCTCCCACGCGTATCGAGTTTTTTTTCGAAACGGAAACTCCTCATTTGTACGATTTTCACGGGTTCGCCTTTGAGAAGGAAAGAAAAGTAAATATTCTTTTTGGCTCTTGGAAATTGTAAGCAAATAGTTTAATCTGCAAAATCGGAGTTAGTGGACATCGATACAAAATTTTGGTCAATCCAAGAAAATTTAATGTTAATTTAATTTAAATTTCATTAAATAATCAAATTTAATATTAATTTAATTTAAAGTTTAATTTAAATTGAATTTATAAATACGGTTCAGCATCCATGAACACTGTTTTTGTCCTCCGAACCATTTTCTTTCTCGACATAAAACACGTGAAATTGACGTAAAAAAGTTTGTGCTTCTCGCCTTTCAGACACTTTTTCATTTTGGTATCAGCACTTTTTTCTTTCGCTCGTATCATAAATGCGATAATAATAGCGTCGAATAGAGATAAAGAATCGTGGAGTTGAAAATAGAGTCTGGAGCGACAAAAAGAGAAAGAGAGAGTGGGGGAAAGACGATAATCTAACGAAGAAACATGATACGGGAGGAAGAAGAATAAATAAAAGCGTGTAAAAAGAGGGAGAGATCTCGTAGGATTATTATACTCGCCGTGCAAGCAATCCAAAAGTTATAACTCCATTTCGAGTCTTCAGTTCTCTCATATATATGTATATTTATATAGAGTACTTTGCCGTTTTTCCTCATTCTTGACTCGTGTTTCTTAACGGGGAACTTCGCGCTATTTCTCTCTCTTCAACCGTGTCCGACTAACTTCTGCTAATAATGGTGGGACATTAATTTCGAACGATTGGGCCCAGCGGGCCACTGCCGAGACTCCAAAAACTCTCACTCCCCTTCCACGCCCTTTAGCGTCCGTGCGTTACGGATTCTTCCTCAAGGTTCTTCAGTGTTACACATCCCCTTTTCTTCCAGGAGGTAGTAACAAAGCTCGAAGACAGAAGTATATTCCCTCCGCAAAAATTCTCACAGTCTAAGGGAGCGAAAGAGGGAAAGGGAAAACTCTGACAGTCTTTTTCATTCGTTTCGAGTCTCAATTGTGCTTCTACGCATGATTAAGCAAGTATTCTGAACTAGAATTTTGAAAAAATCAATTTTTTTTGCATATTCTTAAAGTTTAGACCTTTAAGAATATATCCTCGAAAGGAAATTCCTAAATTTCAATAATTTACGGTGTTATAGCTATTTTAGTGACGCAGCAACTCAGTAAACTGTATATGAGATATCCCTGCTCAACGGAACACCTTTTAGGCCGACCTCTTTCGATTTTCTTGTAACTCGAGTATGTTTTAGTGTTCCCTGAAAGTATATAGTACACCAATTTTCAGATCTCTAACTATAATACTCTTTGGAATACGCCAAAAGTTATATTTCAAACTTTTTGCGAATTCAGCGCTTCGGAACTTTGGCACGGCGCGAAATAAAATCGAAAAAATTCTTTGACAATAGCTTTCGATCGGAAATTTCCCGCGCTTTTCGAAAAAAATATCAGCGATTTCGAACAAAACGAATTCATTTAAATTTCGGCCAAAAACCGAAAAAATTAATTTACGAAAAAAGAGCATAATTTAATTCGGCGGGACAATTTTTTTCATGTTTTGGATATATCTGAGAAGTCACGATATAAATTTCAAGCTGGAACCCACATCCATTTACTAATGCCAAGTCTTTTAGTAGGATACAAATTCTTAAATATCGTGTTTTTAGTATTCAACAATTCTCTGATATATTATATAGCGTTTTTTTAACGAATTTTAAATTAAGTAAATTTATTAAATTAATTAAATTAAATTTATTAAATAATCAAATTTAATTAATTTAATTAAATGTATTAAATCAAATTTCTTAAATTTTGAATTTAATAAATTTGATTAAATCATGCGCTTTTTTTGTAAATCAATTTTTTCGGTTTTTGGCCGAAATTTAAATGAATTCGTTTTTTTTCGGAATCGCTGATATTTTTTTCGAAAAGCACAGGAAACTTCCGATCGACAGCTATTGTTAAAGAATTTTTTCGATTTTATTTCGCGCCGTGCAAAAGCTCCGAAGCGCTGAATACGCAAAAAGTTTGAAATATAACTTTTGGTGTATTCCAAAGAGTATAATAGTTAGAGATCCAAAAATTGGTGTACAATATACTTTCAGCCAACACTAAAACATACTCGAGTTTCAAACAAATCGAAAGAGATCGGCCTGAAAGGGGGTCCCGTTGAGCGGGAATACCTCATATTGGAATATTACTATATTTTTTGGAATATTTCTGCACACACGTATATGAAAATTAATATACTGTATATGAAATGAATCCTCGAAATAAAATAATTTCTTCCAATTATCAAGATCAATCCATGCTTTTTTAAATTTTACTGCAAAGATTTTCATCGATTGCTTTTACTACTTGAGAGTACTTGAGTATATATATTCGCACCAAATTTTTCAAACTTCACACTTTGTTTATTCCTCGTTATTCTTCCGTGGCGCGTTAAAGAGAACGAGAGCAGATAATCCGAAAGAAGAGGGTGTCTCCGTGACGCCCTCGCTTCTCCGAGATTTCATATACTTTTGGTTTACTCGGTCGCGGTTTCAACCCTTTTTTTCGTCCAACGCCTTATACAATCGCCTTTGCGACGAAGATCCCTCGGGAGTCGTTGCCTCGCGAGGGAGATGAATCTCTGGGAGATACTCAAGCGGATAGCGGGAACGGGAAACGACCGTGACGATGAAAAGTTTAACGAGCTGCTACCGGTTAGCGCGTGTAAAAGGACGACAAGAAAACTAGTATCGATCAAGTCCATTGTGAACAAAAAGAAAAACTATATGAAAAAAATTATCATTTTTCCAAAATAAATAAAAAAAATAGAACACTTAGAGAATTTGAAAAGGAAGAAAACGACGCCTTAAAGAAGTCTATCCGATCAAAAACACGAGAGTTATGGCTTTTCAAAAACTTATTTTTTGCGCACCCCCTTAAAATTTTCAAAAAAAATAAAACTAAAAAAGGATACTTGAAGAATTTCGAAACGAAGAAAATGATGCCAGAAAGAAGTCTATCCGATCAAAAGCACAGGAGTTATGGCTGTTCATTAACTCATTCTTTTTTATCGCAATTGTCGCTCCCCTATGAGGGAATTCTCCCGTGACGTCAGTATATAGAATTTCTTGGAAGCTATTCGTGGAATATACGGCGGAATTTTTTCCGAGAATAATCGTGACCTATAGTCTCGAGCACGTCTCGCGTCACAAACAGCTGTTGACCCACTATATAGGTCACTAATACGTCACTATATAGGTCACTATATCATGAAAATGGGGTCTCAGTCCGACAGAGCGCGCGACGATGCAGTCTGTAAGATAAAAATGGGACACCCTGTATTATGGACTGTATCAAAAAAATCATGCTTCCATTTTAAAAAAACATATCGGCTATCTTAATGCCGCCATTTCGAGTTTTGGACCAAAAAAAAAAAATTTTTTGAACGTCCCCCTTTGAACCCTAAAAATGTCATCCTCCTCAATTTTTGATCGGAGCAGTATTTTTCGAGATAAATCAACTGTATAAGATTAAAATGGGACACCCGGTATATATATTCTACAATAAGGGCATCGATTTGCAGCCAATGGAAACTTTCAGAAATATCTTGCGTGATAGTCTCTCGACTGATAAATAGAATTTTTACTATTCAGAGCCCGCGAAGGAGAACAATTTGATGTCGAATCCTTGGAATTATGGAGCTCCAAAAGTATCAATTTTATTCAGCGAAAGATTGAAAAAATAATAACTATAGTATCGAAATCGAAATACTTTCACATCAATGTCAGTCAAGTTAGATTTCCCATATCCCATCAATTTCTTTCATTCGTTTACGTAAATGAAAGTCACAATTTTCATTCAATGACAAAACGATTCCTACTGGGACAAAATTTTCTACAAAATTCTACATATTCTGCTCATTAAGTAAGTAAGGGAATATTATATGATTTCCGAAACAGTTTGAATCTTCGATCAACTCTTCTTAATGTGTAAATTGCTAAATCATTGGTCGTAGAAACGTATCTATTTGTTGGAGCAATCATAAATATAATGATTCACTTTCTTTGCCATGCATTCTTTCCGCTGCATTGCGCGATCCATTCTTTGTCCGTATTGCTCGAACAGTCAATTTTGTGGTAAAAAAATGCATAATTCAATCGTTTTTCCGAGCACACCTAAAAAGAGCATTTAAAATCCTGGAAGCACAGTGAAAGTCATGGATGCAATCGTATAATCGAGTCGAGATATGATCATTCGTCCTGTTTGGTAGTAAATCATGCTGATAAATTTACTTCTGATATTCGAAAAAATCATAATTCTTATTTCTTGGCACGTGCAGCTGTTGAAATATTTAGAATGTCACAAATTTTTCGTTAATTCACTTCGACAAGTTCCACTAGGCACGTGGAAAACGTTACAAAACATTATAAAAAATTATCTCGGCCTTCCACCTCGTTAAAAGTTCGAACATAAAATTTATCACGAATTCGTTTCAACAAGGTCCAATGGTATAGGAAGAATCATACTTCTTTCGAATGTGCGAGCAGCTCGTTAAATATATAAATGCACGGAAAAAACGACTTAGCTGTGGTAAGAAAAAAATTAGTTGACTCAACCAACTATCTCAGTGCTCTGAGCGCTAGACGAGAAATTGGTTGGATCAACGAATTTTACATGGTTGGTTTATAAATGGCGGACCAACTAATTTTTTAGTTCGGCCAACCACGAGTGGAATGGTTATATTAACTATTTTGCTCGTGGTTTATTATAAATTTTTGTTGTTTTTTTATATCTACACAATATTTTTGAACATTTCAATCTTTGAATGTCGCTATACATATGGAGTTTACAATTTCCTAAAGCACCGTCTTTTCTTCAAGAGAAGGCAAAAGAAAAAAGATCCTTTTTTTATGGGACTCCATTTCCGATTCGACCATCTTGCGTTTTGCCGCAAAGTATGAAATATCCATACTAAAAAATAATTATCAAACGTAGACGAACTTGGAAAGGTTATAAGCGTCAAGGAGAAAGTTCGTTTGTTCGTATAATCATATAATTGGCTACAGTGCCTGTAAAATTCGTTGTCCATCCTTTACCCTCTTGAATACTCTTTTACCAGTTAGACTGACTAATCAAATCAGTTGTGTTGACTAGTCACGTCAACTAACTATGAATAGTAGATGGAACTAATGCTAGGTAGTTATCGCAACGAAGCAGATGGTTACGGGAACTGAAATATACCCAACTAATAATCTGTTGGTTGTCCCAACCAACCGTTTTTTATGTGTGTAACCAATTTTTTGTGTAGAAAATACTTCTCCGCGTCGTATCATAAGCGTTATTAGTTTCGAGAACATATAATTTATCACCTAGTCGTGCCAATAAACTTCCCTCTGAAATTCGAAAAAAATCGTAATTCTTGTTTCTCGTTGCATGCACCTTGTAGCAATTTCATACACAGCAAATTTCTCGCCAGGCCACCTGGACAAGTTCCATTGGGTATGGGAAAAACATTTTCAAGAATTACCTTGACTCCTCCGCAACGAAAAAAGTTTCTCGAACATAAAATGTATCGAAAAGTCGTTTTAAGAAATTCCAGTGGTCTTTGGAGAATCATACCTTTTCAGACAGCTCGGGCATTTCGTTGAATATATAAATGCCACGAATCCTTTGGTGAAAAATACTTTATCGTATCATCCCCCAAGCGTTAAAAGTTCCGAGAATATAAAATTTCTAAATCGTCTTTTTTTGTTCGAATGTTATAGCATCCAAATCATTGTTATCTATTGTTTGTCGCAGTAATTTGTGATGTTCCTTAAATCTATTTAATATCGAAATCTAAATTTTTTTCTAAGGACACACTAAGTAGATCTCTACACTATTAAGTAGAAATATGAAAACTTCATTTGATCATCACCGAAAAATCAACGGTTTTAAAAAAACCTTGCAAAATGAAATTTGCATATTGCTTCCTCATCTTTATCCATAGTTCACATAGCTTCCTTTAACACACAGTATGGCGATCAAATTTGGCTTCCTCATAAAGGAAGCTTTGTTAACTATTGAAAAATATTAATTGATACATTGAAACATTGATAGCTATACTGGCTCTTCACAAAATTTCATTGCAATATCTAAAAAAATTCAAAAGTTATAGCGTTTACGCTTCTTTTATAAAAATTAAAAATTTGATAAAAATTTAACCATTCGATCGATTTTCGCCAAATTTAATAACGAACATCCTCGATAGCTGTATTAGCTCTGTGTAAAGTTTCAGTGCAATATCTTAAAAATTGCACAAGTCAGAGCGACACGCTATCTTTCAAAAAATTAAAAATTTCATAAAATTTTAATCCCTCGATGGATCTTTGCCAAATTTAATAGCGAACAACTTCGATAGCTATATTAGCTCTGTGCAAAGTTTCAGTACAATATCTTAAAAATTGCACAAGTTAGAGCGTTTAGGCTATTTTTCAAAAAATTCAAAATTTCATAAAATTTTAATCCCTTAATGGATTTCCGCCAAATTCAACACCAAACAACCTTAATAGCTATACTAATTCTGTACAAAGTTTGAGTGCAATATCTTGAAAATTGCAGAGGTTATAGAGTGTTTACGCCATTCTTGCAGAAACGAAATAGTCGATAAAATCTGAACACCCGGTATAATTAAAACAAAATTTTTTTCATAATGAAGAGCAATTTCTGCTCGACAAGTGTGCCAAATTTTAGCTCGATATCTCGAAGTGTTTTCGAGTTATTAATTATTTACATCCGAAACTCAGGACACACACACACATCCATCCGAACATTTTTTCTAAATATGATTTCTCGATGTTTTAGGACATTTTGAACATATCGGCATAAAAATCGCGAAAAAAATTTTTTTCCCGAAAACAGAACTTCCTTTATGAGGAAGCAAAAATAAAGAAAATCGGGACTTTGTTCTCAATGAAGTTAATTCCATATAATTCAAAGGATGTTTTTGGCGTCGAACCAAATATTTTTTTCTAATAATCATCGTTTACAACTAAAATAACCTTGGTTTATTCTCTAATCGATTGTTTTTTACAGTTTTGTATTTTGTTGAAAATACTTTCACATCATACATAATTAATAAACTATCAATAATTAGATCATGTGTCAATAGAAAAATAATCGTTATTCTATGGAGTTAAAGAAAAATATTCAAAATATTCAAAAATATTCAACGTTTGCTTTGGAAAAAGTGCTTATTGTGAAAAGCTGCGCAGCATTTATATATTTTTTCTACATTTATCAACATTTAAAGCTTTCCACGGTTCGAAACTTTTATGTCGCTGCGAATGAAGAATGTTCGGATATCTCTCGGAGACTCATATTAGGGAGTTCAGCCAAATCATTTAAAAAGCCTCCATCTTATCATCGCTGGAACATATCCGCTTCCCAAAAGTTCTTAATACATTATTTAAACCAATAATTCTTCAACAATTTTTTGGTTAATTCTTTTTTTTCTTCAGCAAATCGAATGCGTTAATTTTTCTAAAGGCTTATGATTTTTTTCAAAATTAACTCTCTATTTTGAAATATTATAAGAAACATTCTGAAATACAAACAAAAAATGACGAATTTTGCATATGTTCATGCAAACAGGTGTATCGTGATCTTTGAAAAGTTTCATAGACACTAGGCCAAAAAATACATAAATCCAGCCAGTCTAAAAATTTCAAAACGAGAATTTCACAATAGAGTGAAAATTCTTAAAAAATTCATGTGCGTTCAGAAAAATTAACGCATTCGATTTGTTTAAGAAAACAAAAGAACTTGCCGAAAAATTGTTGAATAATTATTTGTTTCAACAATTTGTTAATCATTTTTGGGCAATATCATTATTAATAATTGTTGTTTATATATGGCATGCCAAATATTTCTATTTTTTTTAAGACTTTTATTGTATCACGAGATACGGAAATTTCAATCAGATAAAGTTTTTGGCTGGGACGGTAGAGGTAAAGCGTGCTTGTAGAGGTATATGAAAACTTCATTTCATCATCACCGACAAAATGAACGATTTTAAAAACATAGGGAAATGCGTGGCTTTGTCCTCAATGAAGTTAATTCCATATAATTTTAATCATGTCTTTGGCATCAAATCAAATATTTTCAATAATATTCATCGTTTATAAGTAAAATAACCTCGTTTTATTCTCTAATCGATGGTTTTTTACGGTTTTGTATTTTGTTGAAAATACTTTCACATCATACATTATTAATAAACTATTAATAATTAGATTATTTATTTTAAAAAATTGGCATTCTATGAAGTTAAAGAAAAATATTCAACTGACATTGGCTTTGGAAAAAAATGCTTATCGTGAAAAACTGCGCAGCATTTATACATTTTTTCTACATTTATCAACATTTAAAGCTTTTCACGCTTCGAAACTTTTATATCCTTGCGAATGTCGTGTGTTTGGATATCTCTCGGGGACTCATAGTAGGGGGTTCAGCCAAATCATTTAAAAGGCCTCCATCTTGTCATCGCTGGCACATATCCGCTTCGTTTTCGCGACAAGTATCATCCAACGGTTTTACTACCAAAAAGTATCTCACCTCAGAACCCGCCGAAGACAGTACTGCAAAAATCAAAATGCGTTCAAGTCAGTATAATCGAATAATCGTTGTTTATCATTATCATAATTATATTTGTTTCTTATTTGTTCAATCAAGACATAAATTATTCAGCCTGTGCACGTTTTTTCAAACTTTCTTTAGCATTTTTGTTTATCCGAATTTTTATAATTTCATTTTTTTTCGTACATTCTAATGTGTCGAACGAAATTCTATTTTTATTATATTATTTTCAAATTATGCAATAGAAAAATTAAATAAATTATCCAAAAGCATAGATGTTATATTTTTTAAGACAAATACATTATCCATTCCGAGCGAAATATTTAGTGATCTTAAGGGGATCAGACATTTTTTTTTTTTTTTTTAAAGATAGAAACAGCATACATAAAAACTTATCATGTATTTGTAGACTCACACTTTAATAAGCTTTTATTTGATACCGACCACGATTTGTTGCACTTGTGAGCAAATCTGCAAAATCTAAATTCAACTAAGAAAACTTTACGCTGGTCTCTGAAAAAAAAATTCACAACAGGCAGACAGACCAACACCGAAAGTGATCTCATAAGTGGTTTTCCCATTTTTTTTTCTAGCCCTGAAGACCCAAATTCATGATCGTTGCGCCTGCAAGCGCTAGTTTTTTCACACTTCGCGAAGTATGAACAAACTAGCTATAATTTTAATTTCCTTCTTCGAACATTTTTCCAGTCTTTTTCATCCTGGTTGTCGCCTGGCACCAAATACACGTAATGGTGGATGCAAAAACGTTCATGGAAGCTTTCAATGAAAACGTGGACAGGAAAGCTATCAACGCCGTTGCCCTCAGTACCAGGACTTTTGCCTCAAGTTTTTTCAAAGTATAAAATAAATAATAAAAATGACTATATTTATATCGTGATTCTTATGAATAATTATTAATCAATAATATTGTTATCATTATGATGGCGAGACCGTGGCAGCGGAACGGTCTCTTTTGAAAATTATTGCAAATATAACAGAACAATTTTTGAGGGTGTGATTTTGGGCAGCGTCTGAAAATTTCCATTGTTTGTATATCTCTCACTTTCTGTACTTGTTACCCAGACTGTTGCCAATGGTGAAGCGAGCAATTTTGTTTGCTCGCCCTTTAGCGTCTCGATGGTCCTGTCGATGACGGCTTACGGAGCCCGCGGAAATACCATGAAACAAATGCGCTCGATTCTGGCACTTCCGGAGAACGATACTCTCGCTCATCGAGGCTTCCGCATGATCGTCAATAGGTTTAGCGTAAGTCTCTTATATTTTCGACAAAAAAAAGTAAAAATACCTTGAACGTTTGTCCTATCGAAAATGGATCATCGTGTCGTCACAAGATATTTTAACGTTAATTACAGCACGAAAAAGGCCCCTGTAAAAATTACTGGAGTAATCGCCATGAATTTTAAACGGGAAATAACCCGTTGTTGAGTAACCATTGCAATAAATTGTAATAATCATTGATACTCCAACCTCGACTGTAACTAGTCCAGTAATGTTCGAATATCACTGATGGTCACTTCAGTAATTATCATTGAATTGTCCATGAATTAGTACTGACTTTTTTCCGTGCAGTCAATCTCGATATCCCTCCCTTGTCAGATGGCCGATGATCGTAAAAATTTCTACAAACAATAATTGAATTTATGTAAAAATGACGTTACAAATACATGCAAAATAACTTTTTGTAGACATTCGAAAGCGTCACGATAGAATCGGCGAACAAAGTTTTCCTTGCAACCAATATACGGCCCAGTCAAAAATTCAAGTCTGTCGCGAAGGATGCATTTAATTCGGCGGTGCAGACAGTTGATTTTACTAACTCTGTCCAAGCAAGCAAGACCATCAACGAATGGTGCGAGACTCATACAAACCATCGCATCAAGGATGTAGTTAAAGCCGGTGAGACCGGGGGAACCCGTTTGCCATTTTTTCATTGGATTTCGTTAAGTGCTTTTAAATAAAAAATAATTTTCGACCTAGCACTTTTTAGGTTAAGCACTTTTTCCATTTTCAAAGTATTATTTTCAATGCTCATCAGTATGTTTTTTCCTGTGACTGTGTGAATGAGTGAATGATTTGAAAGTGTAGACGCCATTTTAAGTAGGTTCAAGTGTTTGAAACTCGTCAAATTAGTGTAAAAAAAATCACGTCTACAAACATTCGTTTGTAAATTGTCAATAACGAAACATAGTTTGTACTGTAACATACGTCGTTAAACCTTAAAAAATAAGGGTTGCGATTAATTTTCCACGTATCATTTTTTTACTTCAACAAGTACTTTGTCTGTCATAATGTGCACAGATGATCTCGACTCAAAAACGGCTGTCCTCCTTGTAAACGCCGTTTACTTTAAGGGCCAATGGGCAGAGAAATTTGACGTCGCGAAAACGTCGGAACGTAATTTTAATATTAACGATCACACCAGCAAAAAGGTCCCAACTATGTTCAAACACGATACGTTCAATTATGGCGAACTTCCCGAGGTCAATGCAACGTTTATTGAACTTCCATACAAGGTAAATAGCCGGAAAAAAATTTAGCGGACAAACGGATTTTCCGGAAAAACGAGCCCTTCCTAGATCCAATTTGTAGGTTTCTATTTATCGTGAGTTGGAATAATACTCTTCACATGTCGAAAAATTAATACCAATTCAAAATAGATTGAAAAATATTTCTTAAAAAAAAATCTCACATAGGATTTATCAATGAAATTCGTTGTCCTAAAAATGCAACAAACGCGTTTTATTAGCAGTCGATATAAATGAATAGTTTGTTACTCAATTTCCGGTTAATCGATGTATTTAAAAAAAACTTTTGACATGATTAAAACTTAAAATCTTAATCATAAAAAAGAGAGATCACGGGAAGGATTCTGTCAGAATGTTCATCGTACTTCCGGACCAAATTGATGGTCTGGCCGAACTTGAGAGGAACATAAACAAAGTCACCCTGAGGAAACTCAATGCTGGTAAAAAATGCAAAGTTCGTGTCTATCTGCCGAAATTCAAAATTAAGAGTGAGTTTGACCTGAAAAAGTCTCTCCAAAGTGTAAGTCTTCGTTGTCTTTCATCTTTTGCCAAACGATAAATCGGTATATCATTTAATAGATGATAACATTATTTCAATAAAATGTGGATAATTATATTTATATGATTTATAATAATACAATTCGTGTACAGATGCATGTTAATCATTGTGTTATTTCGTAGATGGGATTGGTCGATATGTTTGATGAAAATAAAGCCGATTTTACTGGAATCACCGATCATCCTCCTCTGTTCGTGAAAAAAGTCATCCAAAAGGCTTTTATCGAGGTGAACGAAGAGGGTAGCGAAGCCGCAGCTATAACGAGTAAGACTTTTGTTCTGAATTTTCACGCACATTCTGTAACAATGATTGTTCTGTAACAATCATTGATGAGACTCATAATTAAAAAATGAACGTTTACTTTCTTTCCTAGGTGTTCAAATAAATATGCTGACAAGCACTCTAAATGAAAAGCCACAAAAATCGTGCCATGTTGATTTCCACGTCAACAGACCGGCTGTCTTCATCATTGCCACCAAGGATGTCATTCTGTTCAGTGGATCCCTTAAAAAACCCCGCCGAAATTAGGATCCACGATGACATATTATTGATTTTTCATTAAAATAACATAACTCACAGAGTTTCGATACTTTTTGCCTAACACCGTAACCTAGTGGATAAAAATAAAAATAAATTAATTATGCATCGATGTTTTATTCATTACACATTTTCTACATTTAATCTTTCATTCCAATTTTATCTAATGAATGCAAAATTTATACAAATTAATTTTTGTTTCACTGCATCTTTCTATAATATTAATATAGTAAGGCGAATGTATAGGATATACCTAAAATAGGCCAAAATCATGATCAGGCAGTCGCGTATTCTATGCACATGTAAATGCGGTATTCCCGCTCAACGGGACCCCTTTTTAGGCCGACCTCTTTCGATTTTCTTGAAACTCGAGTATGTTTTAGTGTTGCCTGAAAGTATATTGTACACCAATTTTCAGATCTCTAACTATAATACTTTTTCGAATGCACCAAAAGTTATATTTCAAACTTTTTGCGTATTCCAAGCTTCGGAGCTTTGGCACGGCGCGAAATAGAATCAAAAAAAGTCTTTGACAATAGCTTTCGATCGGAAATTTCCTGCGCTTCATTATGCGCTAATTCATTTAAATTCGGCCAAAATCCAAAAAAATTGATTTACAAAAAAAAAAGCATAATTTAATTCGGCAGAACAATTTTTTTCATGTTTTGTATATATCTAAGAAGTCACGATATAAATTTCAAGTTGGAACTCACATCCGTTTACTAATGCCAAGTCTTTTAGTAGGTAATAATTCTTAAATATCGTGTTTTTCGTATTCAATAGTTTCCTGATGTATTATATAGCGTTTTTTTAACGAATTTTGAATTTAGTAAATTTAGTAAATTAATTAAATTAATTAAATTGAATTCATTAAATAATTAAATTTATTAAATCAAATCTATTAAATTTTGGATTTAATAAAATTATAAAATTCGAGATTCGTTAAAAAAAACTATATAATATATCAGAGAACTGTTGAATACGAAACACACAATATTTAAGAATTTTTATCCTACTAAAAGACTTGGCATTAGTAAACGCATGCGAGTTCAAACTTGAAATTTATATTGTGACTTCTCAGATGTATACACAACATGAAAAAAATTGTCCCGCTGAATTAAATTATGCTCTTTTTTTGTAAATCAATTTTCTCGGTTTTTGGCCGAAATTCAAATGAATTCGTTTTTTTTCGGAATTGCTGATATTTTTTTCGAAAAACGCAGGAAATTTCCGATCGAAAGCCATTGTCGAAGAATTTTTTCGATTTTTTTTCGCGCTGTACCAAATCTCCGAAGCGCTGAATACGCAAAAAGTTTGAAATATAACGTTTGGTGTATTCCAAAGAGTATTATAGTTAGAGATCTGAAAAATGGTGTACAATATACTTTCAGGCAACATTAAAACATACTCGAGTTTCAAAAAAATCGAAAGAGGTCGGCCTAAAAGGGGGTCCCGTTGAGCGGGAATACCTCATATATGAATTTAATATTCCTGTACTACAAAATAAATGCCTCGAATATCTCGCTAATTCGATAAAGTATTTTAGTAGTCGGAACGATCCAAAATTGTCGGCAAATCACCATTGGGTTAAGATTCTTTCTAGATTCTGCTCGAGATGAGAAAGAGAAAAAAAATTTCGGCCCACCGAATCACATAAACTCCCGCTCAAAAGTTTGGAAACACCAGTCAATACATAAAAAGAAAAAATTAGAAATTATTCTCAAAACTCGGGTAATTCATAATGACAGAGATCCTAACCTTATAATAAATGATCGAACGAATTTCTTCATCATCACATAAATGTAACATATATGATACAAAATAAGTTGCTGCCCGGGAAAAAAAATCATATATGATCATATATGTAATCGTAATTATTCACAAAATAACCATCATATATATTTTTTTGGATATTATATTTATTTACCAGCATATATTGTACAGTGCTCGCCATTAATACCTGCAAATCTTTGAAAGATCCTTTCCAAGATTCTTTCAAAGATTCTTTCGAAGATTCTTTCAAATATTTGCAGGCATTAATAGCCAGCACTGTACTTCTACGTATAATTATAATAATAATATTTTACACTTGTATTATATTATAAACGAAGTATTTGTACAGTTCCCGGGAAAAAAAAATCATATATGATCAAAATTGGTTGGCTTCCGGATGGATGCCGCGTTCGGTTTCAGCAATGTGCCGACGTTTCGCAAACGTTGCAGTCTGCATCATCAGGGCGAGGAGGCTCTGATAATCTCATATATGATCATATATGATTTTTTTCCCGGGTGATAATATGTAATATAAATTAAAGAGTAGACCGGTACTCTGGTGTAGTGGCTAGCGTGGTCGCCTCTAAACCAGAGCATCGGGAGGTCCTGGGTTCGATTCCCTGTGCCGTAGTTTCGTCGAGAAAATAAAAATATGGGCGTAACAAGCTCCAGATATATATATGTGGCATACACAAGTACTCGTACAGGTGTGAGTCACATGTATATAGCTGTAGTCCATGTTTACAATTTCTCGACGAAACGTGACGTAGCTCCGGCATCGGAAAGCGAACTCAGGACCGGCTATAGTGACACAGGTTTTCCGCAGTTTCCCTGTGTCTATGGAAATTAATTTCCATAGCAAATGCGCTATAGAGGGGGAAGTCGGATGCGGCCGCATGGGGATCTGGTTACTGATCCGGACCAGATCCTCAGGGGGGACTGGCTACTGACCCGGGCCGACCCTGTAATAGGCGAAAGCCTCTAGACGGGGGGAAATGCACAATAAAAAAAAAATAATAATAATAATAATTAAAGAGTAAATAAATTCTGAAGAGGATCCGAATCAGGATCGAAACGTTAAAGGAGATAATAACAATTTATTCCATCATCATCGGAATCACTGGCCGAACCGTAGCCGATTCTTCCAACACCAGTTAATATTTCTTACCGCACTAGAAGTTGCATAACTCCGTTAAAAAAAAAAAAAGATAATCGAATTTAAAAAAAAAGCCTTTTGACGGGAAGGAATTCAGCTTTGTTTTGCTTTTTCTAAAAAATCTTTTATATGATTTTTTTCGATCCGATACGCATTTTTGTACGTTTTTTGACTTTTTCGACCATCGTGAATTGGGCGCTAAACTTAAGGACATATTTTTTTTGTATTTTTTATTTGCGCTACATTTGAAAGGGTTAGCAGACGCTCCGTTTCCGTTTTTTTAAAATTTTCGTACGATTTTTTCTCACAAAGTTATTTCACTTTTAGCTAAAAAAAAGACAAGTTTTGAACGATGCAACGTAACTCAAAAAGTATTGAGTTTGAGAGAAAATGTCAAGTATAAAAAAGTAGTGTACGTGTACACGGAATCACCTGGAATTATTTCGGAATGTTCCTATGAAATTTTTATTTTTCACTATTTTCGCTCGGAACTCTGATGATGACGTCCCAACGAAAAATTGTATCCGTTTGAAATTTCTGTACTTCGTCATACAATAAAAATCTGAACAAATTCAGCAACATTTGGCATGCTATAAAGAATAATTATCAATAATACATATTGATCATTGTTCATTATTGTCCCAAGTATTGTGTATATCTTTTGTATTGAAATATTATCACAAACGTCACAGATATAATTGTTTTTCTGGAAATATATAAATAATTGAACGTAATTAAAAATAATATGAATAAAAAAATTGAACGCTTTTTGTTCTTGTTTTATCTCGCATGGAACTTGTTATTTCTGATGTTTCAGGAAAAAAGAAAAATTTTTAAACGAGTGCGGAAACGCGCTGAGCACTTGACGCAGCCGGGAGCTTGCAAACACAGAACTTGCATCGCAGAGCCTCGTATACACAGTGAAAGACGAATAATACACATGTACAAGTGTATGTCTGTATATATGAAAGGATAGTTTAAAGTCTGAAGGACGCGTTTCCCTTAATTCAACTCGCAAGATCTTCGCGACTTACGACCTCTTGAGTTTTAGCTGTCTATGGATCTTTCGCGAGTAATAAACGCCCTCTAATGGCTCTGCCGCCTTAAATATGTAAGCCTCTCACCCCGACTTGCCCACCGGGGGTCAGCGTGTAACAATAAACTAACACTCACGTGCCAACTCTCGAAAAATAAGGCACAATGCTTCCCGAGAGTCGCACTCTCGGCGCTAACGATCTCACCTCATCTAAGTGTGTCACGTATGCACACGGTCTTACAAAAACACGCTTTCGCAAGTTCATACATTAGAGTGCTTGAAAATTTCACTTAGTTTTACAATTTCAATCCTCATCGAGATTTTGATAATCTGAGAGAAAGAAAATATTCTCAGCTGTGAATATTTTCTTATTTGCTCAGTGAGGATGCGATTTTCCAAAACGAATGTTTTCTTTGAAAATTCAAAGTATACCTCGTGGTATATTGGCTCGCAAATATATGAGTTTTGGGTTCAAACAAGGTTTTGAAAAAACAATTCGTACGATCGCTTCATTGATATCAAAAAAATCGAATAAATTTTATATACATTTCAATAGCGTTTTATAATTTCTTACGAAAAATTCTCACGATGGATCCAACTTGAAAAAAGAACGAAAAATTAAGGCGGTATTCTGATCTAGAGACATACATTTTGAGCGTTTTGTCGAGCTCGATTAAAAAAAACAATAAAAAAAATTTTCGACTTTTTATTTCATAGTTTTTAATTTTTTTACATGATAGTAAAAAAAAAAATTTTGATAGTAAAGTCGTAGAGGCGATAGAAAGTTATACAATGAAGATTGGTAAAAAATTATAAGTGAATCTGTTGAGTAAAACTGGAGATATCATGTCAGCCGCATTGAGAAAAGTAGTTTTGAGAAAAACGTCTTTTGAGAAAAAACTAAAAACATTCGTGACGTCACTAAAATAGCTATAACTCTGTAAATTATTGAAATTAAAAAACTTCCTTTTGAGGATATATTTTTAAAGGTTCAAACATTTAGAATAGGCGAGGGTGGGGCACGATGGCCCCCCTCAATAATTCGGTGAAAAAAAAATTAGGTTTCTTGTCAAATTATCATAAATTTGATGTATTGGCTCATCTTTAGACTGATTTGCGATACCTGAGGCATAATGGACCACCCTAAAAAATTAGTTCAGAACATTCTTGTTTTTCTTAGAATTATGATGAATTTGATGTATTCATCCATTTTAAGGCCAATGCACTACATCAGGGGTAAAATGGACCACCAAAAAGAAAAACATTTTTAAAGTTGGAAACAGTTTCTTCGGATATGAAAAAAAAAATTATCATTTTTTAGAAAGGGGCCATCGTGCCCTAGATTAAAAATTTTTTTTTATTTAGTTTCGGCAAAATGTCGTTGAATTTTTTCAAAATAGAACAAAAGTTTGACAGGCTACAAAAATCGTGATAATAATCAATAAAATATTAAAATAGAGAGCAATTGGGAGACACTCTAATATACACTGAAAAGTACTGGTCTGCCGCAGCAACGGTATTTTGTTTAGCTGTCAGCTGGTGGTAACTCGAGCTAAACGTACTGCCCCGATCGCCAAATTTTAATACTTCATAGTACCGCTACAATGATATTGCCGTTTCAAGCATTAAAACTGGCGCTAGAGCGTTACCTTATATAGCTGATTTGCCGATACCAGTGAATAGGCGCTATAGTATGCATGTGAGCGTCGCGAGCGTGTGGACTTGCGGTAGAACCGTAGAACGTGGAACGCGCCTTTTTGGATGCAAACATTGCGAACGCCGACCTGTGATATTTCGCGATCAGTGAGAATATAATTAATGAAGTCCAATTAAAAAAATGGACGAGTGGGTGAAGGAGAAACTGGCAGAGTGGGGCTTGGAGCAATTCCAAAAGATATTCGAAGGTAAGTCAGAACAATTCTGTTATTCCCTAGCTTATATAATAGACCGGCCGCCTAACCTCAAAATTTGAAATGCCTAAAACTCCCTTCGGTCAATCGCAAAATTAATATTTTGTCATTTAAATAATTATAAATTAATATTACGATGTAACTCTTTACCATATGTGATGTCACAATAATATTATGTTTAATTACTTTTTGTAATAATTTATGTTGTCTTTGAAATACATTCTTACGTCTAATATCAAACTGTTACTCATTTTCCTAATATTATTGTTATTTAAATTTTCATTATTTTCATATTTGATATTACATACATTTATAACCTAAATATTCAATTCAATCACGCGAGAATAATCAATAACGATTAATAATTAAAAAATATAATATTTTTAATTAATAATCCTTATCGATTGAATATTTAGGTTATGAATATATATTTTTCTCATACGGTGGTTATCCGGCATATATCTGGTTGAATAAGAAAACAGGATATACTTTCCATCCAGATATATTGTTTATCTACGATTAGCATGCCGGTTGGCCACCGTGCGCAAATCGCGATTGCCCACCGTCAGCAAACTAAAATATAGCTCGTGGGCCGATACGAAATGGCTCGGCTCACAGTTGTGCTTTGGTGGGGACCGTAGCGGTAAAGTTTGCGGAGGCTTACCAAAAAATAGCCACTGCGGCAGTACGTTTTTTTCAGTGTACGCATATGTATATCTTTAAAGCAACCCCTTTTTCTATAGACGGATAAGGAAAATCTCTTCGCTATAATTTTTTTCAAGAAGAAAAAAAACACACGCACACAATTACTCGTTAATGCCTCCCCTAAATAGGAATTTGGTATTCCTTCAGGAAACTCCGCTATTCCGGCATTACGCTTTTCTCACTTTTTCTTTTATTTCCCTTCTTTTCTTCGTCTGTTTTAAAAATATCTTCTTTTTTTCAAGAGAACGACCCTATGGAGCACCTGCTGGAAATGCGCCACTCGCGGGCCTCGTAAAGGCCTAACAATGATGGAAATATGACTTTTTAAAGCCGCGCGGGGTGCCGTTAACGACGCAGTGTGTGTATTCGCTCCTTATTTTTTCTTCCCCCGTACCTCGGAGACTCGGACAAGCTGTTTTACTCGTTCCCAAGATATAACTATATACACCTTTCTATATTATACTTATAACGCGTTACATTGCTTCGCGCTTTCGCGCAGTAACTCTCTCGTCGTTTCCTCTCTCCGTGATTTTTTTTCTCCTTTCATTCGCTGAAAGAAAAAAGTGGGAATTATTATTTTTTCCCTCTTATTACACGAGAGTCGAATAAGACACGAGACGCGTAAATACACCAATTGGTTCGTAATTCGCCTCTGGAATTCAATTCCCACGGGGATTCCCCCAGCATTTGAGAATTTTCGATAGACTTTTTGCAGCGAGCGAAAAACAGACTCTTTGGACTTTGCGACATCGTACACACGTTAAAACGTACAAATTCTCGATTGAAATCTTCTAGGCTCGTAAATTATTCCCTCTGTGACTCTCATTTCTCGTATTTACGACCACGGAGACTCAAAACATTACGTACGCCCTGCAAACAGCATCCGCTTGTGCACACACGGAAATGCCCTTTAGAGACTCGATTGTCAGACGAATCGTTCGAGAATTTTTAATTCATCCGACGTGAAAGTTATTCGAATAGGATAACTCCATTTGTAAATCGACGTCCGCACGTGAATGATTTTTCAAACATCAAACTTAATCCGAAAAAATGGATTAATCTTTCCCGAATCTTTTAATGTAAATGTAAAACTATTTGCTTTTTTTATTTCAGAACGCAAAAATAAAATTTTCCGTTTAAAAAAAAGTTGACCTTGAAATCACCTTGAAGGTCATCGTCAAGGTCACTACTGAATGCGCCTTGCTAAAATTAATAACTTCAGTCGTAACGAAAGAATTTGAAAAGCTTCTATTCCCAGAGGTATCCACATCTTGTTTAAGTTTAATTGACTTTAGAGGACCTTCAAGGTCAAAAAGTACCTATGACCTAAGTACATAATCGAAGGTGAAATTTTCCGCTCTATATCGATTGCCGATGTCAAAAAAGGGAGTTTCCATTTGAAAAAACAAAGTTGACTTTGAAATAACCTCGAAGGTAATCGTCAAGGTCAAAATTAAGGTCAACATTGAATTCATCGTCAAAACTTACGACATAAATGACCTTGACCTTTTTGAAGAATATCTTAGCAGTGGTAATATTAATCATAATAACTCTTGAGTGCATAAATTATCATAAACTTGTAAATAAACTTGTAAATCAATAGTAATAAAACATTGAATAAATAAATGAAACCATCGTAAGACATTCGATTATAATATAAATTATTTGTCGGTTTACATAAATATATAGAATAAAAAATTAAAAAGTCAAAATCTTTAACCATTATCTGTATTCGAGAGTATTACGTTTAATAATTTGCGCAAGGATTCTAGATATTTAAACCCTAAATTATCTTTTCACTGACGCTATGACATATTTGGAAGCTGAATTTGCTCTTTTTATTTCAGGAACAAAAATAGAAAATACAGCTTTAAAAAATTTGGCTTTGTCAATCGCTAAAACTATTGGAAATTAATTATGATTTAAAATTTTCCCATCTTTCATTATTGCGAAAATGCTCCATCAGAAATACTTTTGAATTTACTTGTTTCTTCATTTTACCGATTTTGAATTTTTTTCACGTGATCGCACGTTCCCGCGCAAACTGCGCATCGTTGATGCGCATCTCTGTTCCTCCGTTTCCCGTCGCGGCGCGGTGCTCGTCATGGCAATCGTTGCAGCTAACCTCTCTTTACGCGCTTAGCCGCCATACTTCGCGTTATCGTTCGCGAAGTTTACTCTTTTTAATTCCACTTGGTGTTAAGGAATCCGGCGGATCCTTAACCGTTAAGATGGTCCAAAAGAAGGTACGATATTTAAACTACAAGGCAATATGTATATTTTTAATCATCGTGGATTATTCACGCATTTCGGCGACGAGGAAAAATCCGGAGTATCTTGCTGTCCAACAGCACACATTTTGTATTCTCTATCAACAGACACGTTGTTGTGGTAAAAAGTTCACATTTTCTTGACAAAACAATGCACGAGATAAAACGGAATGATTTCTCGCACTATTCCTCGTTCGTCAAACGTCTTTGGCATCTAACAATGAAATTTAACCTCAAAATAATATTTTTTTACATTCCGTATCAAAGCCGAAGAAGAAGGTAGGAAAGAAGGTAGCGGCCGCGCCTTTGGCCGTCAAAAAAGTTGAGCCGAAGAAGCAGACGAATCCTCTCTTCGAAAAGCGGACTCGAAACTTCGGCATTGGCCAGGATATTCAACCTGATCGTGATCTCAGCCGATTCGTTAAATGGCCAAAGTATATTCGTATTCAACGACAGCGCGCCGTCCTCCAAAAGAGGCTCAAAGTTCCACCTCCCATTAATCAATTCACGCAAACCCTCGACAAACAAACCGGTAAGAATTTTCTTTAAAAAACAATCAAAATTAGGCAAATTAAAAATAAAAACAAGCCTATTAAAAAAAGAAACATTAAACAAGAAATAAAAACATCGATTTTGGCTATCTAAAAGAAAACTTACTAATAACATATAAGAACTTTTAATTCACACCAGTTTTTCATCATTTTTAGCATGTCACAAATTCAAAAAATCTAAAACCTTGAAATAATTATTAAATACTACTATACCAAACATATTCTTTTCTTAATTTACTTGTGTAAAAAGTTTCAACTCGATAAATGGACATTTATGAAAATTGGAGCAATCATAATTTTTTTTTAAATTCGCAATTTGCGAATCCTTTCATCTGGTTGTTTTTTCTCTTTATGATATTGTAATAGTTTAGGACAGACGAATCAATCCTGGCTTGAAAATCTGTTGTTGTATTTTTTGGAAATGATTTATTTAAAAGGAGCAAAAGTCTGAAAAAAATATAAAATGTTCATTGTCACTGTCCAAAGACAAACATCAAACAAGAAATAACAACATCGATTCTGGCAATCTAAAAGCAACCTGACTAATAACATGTGCGAATTTTTAATTTACACAATTTTTTAAAAATTTTTAGCATATCACAAAGTCAAAAAATCTGAAACCTTTATACAATTATTGAATACTACTATACCAAACATATTCCTTGATTAGTTTACCTGTGTAAAAAGTTTCAACTCGATAAATGGACAATAATAAAAATTGGAGCAACCATAAGTTTTTTTTTACTTCGCAATTTGCGAAACCTTTTATCTGGTTATTTTTTCTCATTATGATATTGCAATAGTTTAGGACACACAAATCAATTCTGGCTTGAAAATCTGAAAATTGTGTTGTTTTTAGAAATGGTTTATTTAAAAGGAGCAAAAGTCTGAAAAAAAAAATAAAATGTTCATTATTACTGTCAAAACGATTCCAAGGCTGACATAAATAAACTGAATTTTCGCTATTCACAGCAAGTCAGCTCTTCAAAATCTTGGAAAAGTATCGTCCAGAGTCGGCTGATGCCAAGAAGAAGAGGCTAAAGGCTAGAGCCGAAGAGAAAGCTGCCAAAAAAGAAGATACCCCGACGAAGAGGCCTGCCACGATACGCAGTGGAACCAACACCGTCACGACCCTTGTTGAACAGAAGAAAGCTCAGCTCGTGGTCATTGCTCATGATGTGGACCCCATTGAGGTGCGTAATAACAAATATATGTATTTGTTTATAATTTGTATTTATTTTAAAATATATTTAAAAATAAACGGCAGTTTATTGTACAATTCAATAAATTCTGCTATACTGTACACTCGAATATAATGATGTTAGAATTTCTTCACCTGAGGGGGAAAAAAATGATTTTTTTCATCCAGAGGATGTAACTTGACTCTGAATTAAATCTCGTAAGCTCAAGATACTAAAAATAATTTTGGAACCATTCTAATGGGTTTTTTTTTCTCGTATTTTCACAGGTAGTACTATTCCTCCCAGCTCTGTGCAGAAAGATGGGTGTCCCATACTGTATCATCAAGGGAAAGGCGCGTCTTGGACGTCTCGTGAGACGCAAGACTTGCACGTCCATTGCTCTCACACAGGTATGAATAAATTCTCGAAATTTGGTGGAAATTAAAAATTAAAAAAAACTAAACTTTTCAACGTGATGAAAGAATTATGAGCCAATCCCATGAGATTCCATGATAATGACAATACCTTCTGACAGTTTATATTGATGAATTGAATATCACGAAATCGCTCGTACGAAGCTTTTCTCTAATGTGCAAATTTCGCGCACACTTTTCTCGTTCAAGGTCGACTCTGGCGACAGGGCGAATTTCGCAAAGGTCGTCGAGGCCATCAAGACGAACTTCAACGACCGTCACGATGAGATCAGACGTCACTGGGGCGGTGGTCTTCTCGGCAGCAAGTCTGCCGCGAGAATCGCAAAATTGGAAAAGGCAAAGGCGAAGGAACTTGCCCAGAAGCAGGGTTAATCGTGCTTTTTGACATCTTGGGTTTGTACACGTGACTGGCCAAAAGAATAAAAATTGAAAAAAAAAACTTAAAAAATCAATGACGCTTCAAGGAAAAAAAATTATTATTAGATACATCCTCTTTTCGAATGCATTTGAAGTTTCGAACGTTCAATTGAACGAAAAATCAGAAAAACTGTTTATTAAACGAAAAACCCTGCAAATTGGAATTTGCACATTGCTTCATCTTTATCCATAGTTCACATAGCTTCCTTTAACACACAGTAGCAATCAAATTTGGCTTCCTCATAAAGGAAGCTTTGTTAACTATTGAAAAATATTAGTTATCAATGTGTAAATTCGATCGATTTTCCCCAAATTTGATAGCAAATAACATTAATAGCTATACTGGCTCTTCAAAAAATTTCATTGCAATATCTAAAAAATTTCAAAAGTTATAGCGTTTACGTTTCTTTTACAAAAATTAAAAATTTGATAAAAATTTAATCATTGGATCGATTTTCGCCAAATTAAATAACGAACATCCTCCATAGCTATATTAGCTCTGTGTAAAGTTTTAGTGCAATATCTTAAAAAATGCACAAGACAGCGTTTACGCTATTTTTCAAAAAATTAAAAATTTGATACAATTTTAATTCCTCGATGGATTTTTGCCAAATTTAATAGCGAACAACCTCGATGCTATATTAGCTCTGTGCAAAGTTTCAGTACAATATCTTAAAAATTGTACAAGTTAGAGCGTTTAGGCTATTTTTCAAAAAATTCAAAATTTTAATCCCTCGATGGATTTTCGCTAAATTCAATACCAAATAACCTTAATAGCTATACTTATTTTGTACAAAGTTTGAGTGCAATATCTTGAAAATTGCAGAGGTTAGAGCGTTTACGCCATTCTTACAAAAACGAAAAAAGTCGATAAAATCTGAACACCCGTTATAATTGAAACAATTTTTTTGTTCATAATGAAGAGTAATTCGTGCTTTACAAGTGTGCCAAATTTTAGCTTGATATCTCGAAGCGTTTTCGAGTTATTAATTATTTACATCTGAAACTCAGGATACATACACACACACACACACACATCCATCCGGACATTTTTTCTAAATATGATTTCTCGATGTATTAGGACATTTTGAACATATTGGCATAAAAATCGCGAAAAAAAAATTTTTTCACGAAAACAAAGCTTCATTTACGAGGAAGCAAAATTTAAAAAGCTTGAGAATATTTGATAAAGAATAATTTAAAAAATTCAAAGATATTTCCAAATTTATTTATTTATTTCAATAATCAATTATTTAATTCTGTAAAAGAATAACTTTTTCGCTTTTTCATTCATCCGAACGTTCAGAACTTCGTCTATTTTTTCCACGTCGAGTTTCAGATTATTAGGGTGAAGAAACAAAAATCCACTAAGACAAATAACGTGTAAACTTGAAATATTTTACTTATATTTTTCATCATATATACAATTATTTTTTTTTAAAGAGTCTACATTCTCTTTTTAATTAATTTTTCGAGTCTCTTGATTTTTCCAGCCTCGTGGTCAGGACTGTCCCGCGCCAAATAGTTGTGACTTTCGCGTGACGCGTCTGTACTTCCGGTTAGTTTGAATTGCTCCACCAGCTGAAGTTGTTCAGTTTTTCTCAATCCCTAAAAAAGAAATATTAAAAATAATAATTGACATTTAAGGAATTCGATTCTTACACAACTCGTGAAACAATTCGCACCTTCATATCGAGAATCTTTTGGAATTCGGAAATCTGCAAATCCGGCAAAAGTTTGCGACATTGATCGGTGAACGAGCGCGGACACTCAGTATTGGACATGACAATTTTAAGTATCATTTCGGCCTTTGCCATTCCCTTGACAACGACCTTTGTGTACGTGGCCGGTGCTTTTCTCGTTATTTGACATCCGGTCGATGGAAGATCGAGCAATGCTGTTTTGAGCATGTGAACATCGAGCAACAATTGTTCGGCTCCGACGGCGTTCAATGGCTTGCATTTGTACAATTGTTGCACCAACTTTGGGATGAATGAACTGCGGAATGGAGAATTTTTTTTTCAAACTGCTCGTACTCAGTTGGCATTAATTTTGGTAAAAGAATATGAGTAACTTCCTACCTCACGAATTTAACGCACAACTGCGTAAAGTACTTTCGACAAGACGAGAGGCGATCTCTAATGGCCGGGATCGTTTGTCTCAGATGAGCGACTATTGTGCTAACGTAGCTACTTTGATCACCAACTCCTTCGATAGATGCCCATTGTATCTTCGTCATTGCCGTTAGGGCAGATTCGCAAGGTGCCTCGAGATCTTGCACCAATAATTGTATGCAGTTTGATATGACACTTGAAAAAAATAAAAATCAATTACATGATTTGGGTTTTTCATAATAAGTATTAGACTGTTTAAGAAAAACGACTATTTTTTTTTCAAACAACATAAATCGTCAGATTAACCCTAAACAAAGACCCTGCCCAAATATGAGCCCTCAATATTAATATTTAAAGGTGGCAATTTTCTATTTTTAATTTCCATGTAAATAACATGGGAAATTTTTTTTCTGAACTTTGATATTTCATTACTCAAAAACGAATCACTGTACAGTAATAAGCAAGATGGATTTGTTGAGTTTTTTAAGAATGAGTTATAACCATGAAGTTTTTTTAAAAATTCTTTAAGTAATTATAAATTTTCTATTATTTAACTTAGAATTAAATAATTTATTCAAAAAATGTATAAAGAATTAAAATAAATTATTGGTTCATAATATATAAAATTTATGATGGAATTTCATCATATATTTGTAATATAACCGTATTTATTAATGAACAATAGAATTAATCATTCATTGTTGATTAATAAAAAATGTTGATCAACAATCTATTGAAAATTTGCAAATATTTGTTTTAAAGATGTTAATATTGGGTATTTAAGTGATATGAGTCGATTTTGACGCGTTTATAAGTAAATAACATTATTTTAAACAGTTCAATGGTTAAGGCTTGATAACTCCAAAATGGCTCGCCTCACGCAAATCTTCATTCAGACCTTTTTTATAGAGCGTTCAATTTTCTACGAAAATCTATCTTGCTTATTATTAAAATCTATCAATGTTACTACTGGACAGTGATATGTTTTTGAGTAATAAAATTTTAAAATTTGGAAAAAAAAATTTCAATGTTATTTAAATGGAAATAGAAAATCGCCACCTTTAAATATTTATATTAAGGGCTCATATTTGGACACGGTCTTTGTTTAGGGATACTGTGACGATTTATCAATGTTCTTTGGAAAGAAAATAGTCGGTTTTTTTGAAACAGTCTAATAAGTATGATACGTGAAAATGTTTACCCATGAAAAATATCTTGTTCTTGCGATAAATTAATCTTTTCGGAGTAACATTGATCCGTCTTTTCGCGCAATTTTTCCTCCAGTTGCTGAGTTGTCTCGAGACAATATTCAGATGTCGTTAAGATGCTGAAAACAAAAAAATGAAATTTTTGTATTTCTTTTGATACTCCATTGATGACATCGATGATTGGGAGGTTTTAATGGAATTGCAATGTTTCTTTTTAATTAACGATTTTGAATTCGTTCATTAGACATGCGACTCACCAACATATGCGAGACTGTTCTTCTTTGTTAAAACGCGTACTTTCGCCTTCCTTTAGAAAACTTTGGAAATTTTGTATCAAACCAGCCGTCGAAAGGTCCCGAAAATCGCGAGTTATGTTACTCATACTTGTGCCTATACCCGAACTTCCGCCGATTCTGGAATAAGCGTAAAATCAATACCAGACTCCGTTGATTGAACAACGACTTGAAAGACATTTAAATGGAATAAATTAGTGCAAAATGTTAGAAATTGCTTCTAAAACTATCTGTTGGCGGACAATGTTTGTTTTTTTAATCATAAGACTTGCTTCTGTGGATAAACGAATGGTTGTATACTTTTGCACGGATAGCATTAGACAAATAAGTATTGAAATTCAAAAATCAGATAGGAAAGAAGAAAAAACCTTTATCATACTTTGGCAAATTGTTCTGCAGCATTTTAACTGCATATTCTCGCAGATACTTCTGAAATGTCTCTGCGAGATTCAACATTATCGAGCCCGTACTGAGTTGAGTGCATTGGAGCATGCATTTTTTGTAAAATACAAATAAATCGGCACACGAGGATAATACGCTGCTCGGTCCTTCGATCCCATCATAGTCCTTGGCACCGGGTGGCTGACTCTTGCAATCGCTCACAAATTTGTCCATCAGATCAGCGAGATTTCGATCCAAGCTCTCAATATATATGTTCAAATACGGCTCGAAACATTTTCCAATAAGATTCGTGAATGGTGACACAGCCGGTTTGTGAGTCTCGATCTTGAACACATATTTTATGATAATTGTAAAACTATGAATGCAATATTTCCATTCCCAATTTCAAAAACCACGTTATTTGGTACATACATTCCTCATCGAGATTTCTTGGTTTTTGTACAATGTACATATGGGCGTTCCATCCCAAATCGGACTGTTTGAAATTTTTTTTTTTATTTCCTCAAATTTTCAATATTTTTTAGTACCCATCGAAAGGCCCTTCCTGTTGAATTTAGAGATTTTTTTATTACCCGTTCACAAGATATTACATTTTTTTTAAAACCGTTTTTTCGGTTTTTTGATCATAACTTCTTTAATAATGGTCCAAATTAAGTGTTATTTTTCATAATTTTTTATTTTTATGGCCTTTTCAGAAAAAAATACAAAAAAAAGATTCGGCGTGTTTTTGAATCATTTTTTTGAGTTTTAAACTTTGCATTGTGTTTTTAAAAGTGAGTGCATATTTTGATTTTTTTTTTTTAATTTTATTTTCAACTTCTATTTAGCCAGCAACTTTTAAGACTAGTCCGGTCGTGGGCCTTCCATGATTACTACTTTTTTCGATTATTGAAAATTGAAAAAAAAAATTATGAATACCAATTTTTGTTACTGTACAGTATTTTTTAGACATTTTGAATTAATTCTGACACTTTTTTATTGTTAACAGATTTTTTAAATTATTAATTAACAATTAATAATTAATCGATAATCAAATAACAACAGTTCAAGAATTGTATGACTGGGCATCGGACTCAAATAGTCTACCAAATATTGCCGTCAAATTTTCACCTGAGAAACACTATTTAAATGCAAAAGAAAGATTTTATTTGCGGTACAATACTGCTAATCGTAAGTCAATTACAGGGACACCAAAATTTCATTCAATTATTCCAATGAGCAACGAAAACGTATTAACAAAGGAATATTCTAATTCAGGGAATAATCGTATACGTAAGATTTTCAAAAGAATACGTGAATAAATAAAAACTGTTGTTATTGTTCATAAACAGACTTATCGATTAATTATTAATTTTAAGAACCTGTTAACAATAAACAAGTGTCACAATAAATTCTAAATAATGAAAAAAAGACATAAACAAAAAGAAAAAAAGACGTATACACTGTATACAGCAACAAAAATTGATATTCATAATGATTTATACAAAAAAAAATTTTTTTTAATTTTCAGGAATTAAAAAAAAATAGTAATTATGGAGGGCCCACCACCGGACTAGTCTTAAAAGTTGTTGAATAGATAGACGTTTGAAATGAAAATTTTTGAAAAAAATCAAACTATGCACTCACTTTTAGAATCACGATTCAACGTTTAAAACTAGAAAAGCTTATTCAAAAACACGTCGAATATTTTTATTGTACTTTTTTCTGAAAAGGCCATAAAAAACAAAAATTTTGAAAAAAAAAACACTTAATTTGAACCATTATTAAAGAAGTTATGACCAAAAAAACCGAAAAAGAGCGGTTTTTTAAAACATATAATATCTTGTGAGCGGGTAAGCAAAAAAATCTCAAAATTAAACAGCAAGAGTGTTTCAATGGGTACTAAAAAATATAAAAAAATGGAGGAAATAAAAAAAAAAGTTTTTCAAATTGACCGATTTGGGATGGAACGCCCCATATATTACCTCCTCGCTGCCCCCTTCCTCGAATGGATTCGTCGAAGCAACTGTTTCACCCTGAACAGTAGCAATCGGTACTTTACCGATCGACGGATCCGAACCTTCGAGCGTGATGCCGGAAAAACGTTTTGCCAAAAGACTCTCAAAGCCCGTTGTTCGCTGAATAGCGTACAGGAGTAACTTGACGTCGATCTCAACGTGCCTCTTGTGCATTAATTTCGCCAGATCTTCGCGAGTGACGTTGCAAAATTGTACGGCAATGCGCTCGGATATTTCCCAATCGGGTGGAAATATCGTGCCGAATTTCATCTCAAAATTAAGCAAGTGCTTTTTTATCCACGCGTAACGACGATCTACCTTGTCCAGCCACGCGTAATCCTGATTCTCGTCGAAGAGAAGCGCGTATTCTTGTAATTGCATACCCACGAACCAGGTGAGCAAATCTCGCCTGTAAAAAAAAAAATGCAGCAAATATTAATTTTTTCATATTTGTAAAGGAATTCTACAAATCTGTTGAATGTGAAAGAAATGACTCACTTCACTTTTGGATCCAACACAGATAGCACCAAGCATCCTTCGGTCAATTGTGTAAAAAGCTTGTTCAATTGTGTAAGTGATGTAAGATGCGGATTTTTACCGGAAAATGTCTCCTTAAAGTCCGACGTTATTTGCTTAGCCAATTCTATCTCGATCTGACGCACTTCAACCGACAATTGTTTTATCTGAGGTATGTCCATGTAATTGCTGAAATATCTCGTAACTTCCATTATAGCTTGAAGCTTATGAACAATTTCTCCGTATTGCTTCTTCTGCGTTAATATTCTGAAAAATGGCACAAATTCGAGTTAAAATTATGCAAAAGTATGAATTATGAAATTGAAAGGATCGTACTAACTTGAGACTGTCCACTTCTCCCACCAAAACGTGCAATTTGTTTAGCGCAGTGATCGAAGCTGTGAGATTCCTTTTTGCAAAATCCAATTGTTTTATATCGCGTGTTATTTCCTTGACAGTCTCCTCGGATTGTTCGGCTTTGTCTTTAATATCTTTTATATGAATGAAGAGTTGCTTGATAACTTTTTGCGCATTATCCAACGCCGCTCTGCCATCTTGGCCAACATTCGTCTGACCTCTCACTACCGATCTTACTTCCTTGTCGATCGAACATATCTTCAGCTCCATCTCGTTAACGACGTCGTCGATATTCGACAAGGATTGTTCGGTGGGAAAGAGCGTATTTATGTAATCCACTACATTGAAATTTGGCTGATCGAGGGGATCCGTACTCGGTAAAACCTGTTATATTTGGACTTGCAGTATTCTTTCTTTGATAATAAATCATACTTTCCGAAGAAAAGTGTTTAAACTTTTTTTTCAATGTCTTTTTATCAATGATAGACAGTTATTGGACAAATTTCTCGAAAATATTGTTCGAAATTTCTAACCTGTTCGATGACTGTCTGCACACTCGCTGGAAATGTGTAAACGGTTGATTGCATTTCATCGTTGTCGTCCTCCTCGTGGCAATCCATTTTTAATTGTTGTCCAGTTACAAAGTGTTAATTATTTTCTTGTTTTTCGCAATAATTCCAAATCTGACACTGACAACTGTCACTCGCAACGCGCCTTGGAGCCGCACATAAAAATTGGCGCTGGTGTTTCAGCGGCATCACCGCGAACTACGCCGAATATGGCGCCAAAATTCAAGCTAGTTTTAGGAAACTGAAATCTTTTTTTGAATTTAGGTTCATATTGTCGTTTTTTAAATACGCTTCATGCAGCAAATTCTGCATAAAACTTCTTCATAAAGCCTCGTGGAGCGGATTCTTCATAAACTTTCCTTAATAAGAATTATTTAACAACCGATAATCATAGCATCTTCATTACCGTGAAGATTAATATTTTAAACGTTTTTCATAATTTTTGTTCGTTTGCATTATCGTGTGACAAAGAAACGAAACGATTCGACGGATTTTCCTTTACAGAAACTTGCTATTAAACTTTTTCTTGGACAAATTGCTCGACGGTGGATTAATTTATTTTATATTTATTTAAAACCAATTCCTAGTTTTACATTCGCACTATTGTGTGACGTAGAGATAAATTTTCATGGTTGACATTTCAGGCACATTACATGTATCGAAATTTTTTATTCTTTTTTGATATACGTATCCTCGAATAATCTGAAACACCGCTGAAAATTTCTGATGAAGTTTATTCTACTCCGTTTATATTGCGAAACTTCTCGATCGTCGAAAGAATTTCCGAGTAAGTGAGAAAAGTTTTTTTCATTTTTAGAGTCAATTTTCCGCTAAACGACTGAGAATGCTGCACGTAATCTTAACGAACGTCTTGAGATTATTTAATATTTACGAACGACAATAACGAGTATAAAAAATTGTTTTAACAGTTGATAATTGTACGATTGCAATAAAAACTAATTCAATTCATACCATTGACAAGTAACAATTATGTAGAACAACGTAATATGTAAATATATATATTTGTGTGTGTATATGTAAGATATCAATGTAAAACAACTTTTTAAATATATTATATTCGAAATTTTACGATCGTGCCACTGTGGCAAACGATTGTAAATAGATATTTTCTCGGGTAACTGAGACCACCAACGGGACAGCTTGTACAACGTCAACAGAAGCGTGACAAAGTAGTCGATTACATATTAAAAGAAAAAAAAATTGAAGTGAATCACGTAGCTTTGAGTAAAGGTTGATGGGGGGGGGGGAGTGACAATTAAAGGAAAAAACATAACAAAAATTATTTAATCGACCTCGAGCTTGCGGAAAGAGCCAGATATACCGCAGAGACCCTCGCTGGAAGCTGCACAGGAGTCCTTTGGCGATATCTCGATGTACATATCGTCGAGGGCCTTCAGCTGATCTCTCTTAGATCGTAACTTTTTCTTAAAAGATGCTGTTAAAAAAAAATGCACAATTCAATTTATCCATCGTTTTCCATCGAATTATATTTGTATTTTTCATGGAAAAGAAAATTCTTTCTTACGTACCGATCATATCTGCAAGTGGAACTTCTCCGCCGTACTCTTTCGGCAATATCTTCGGATTTATCGACGCTTTGAGATCCTCCAGATTTTTGTGCACCTGCAAAATGTTCGAATGAAAATGTCCTTGGTTTAATTCATTAAAAGAATTAAAATAATTCAATATTTAAATGTTATATATTATACATATTAAATTATATTTAATATATTGGATATATAAATATAATAGAATTGAAATATATAGTTGATCGCGTGGAAATAACAAAATTCCGATATTCTTCCACCGAGAAAAAGAATTTATTATTCCATTCTAATCAATTTTTTCGATTTATTTGATATTTTATTTATTTTGAATGAATTTATTTCAGGTAAATAAATCATTTCCCTCGGTGTACCTATTCATAACTCTCCGAAGACTTTTTGTCGTTTTCTTTATATTTTAAAAACACTTTAAATTGCATGGATATAAAAAAAACCTTTTCTGATGAAAATTTTATAATTTATAAAGACTAAAAAATACGAAAAATATTTTAATAATTCTTTTTTCACAACATATCCGTTAATATTTTGACAATATACACAAAAAATCGAGAAAAAAAATTAAATAAGTTATAAGCTGGTAAAATTGGGGCGAAAAAAGGGGTGTGCTGCCTGACACGATTACAAACGGAAAAAAAATTTTGCAAAATGGCGATTGTCTGAACAAAAAAAAAGGCGTTTTTCGACTTTTTTTTCATAGTTTTTAATTTGTTTACAATAGCAAAAAAATCTATTTCGATACAAAAGTGGTAGAAGTGATATAGAGAGCTATACATTGAAGATTGGTAAAAAATTTGAAGTACATTGGTTGAGTAGAACTTGAGATATCATGTCAGCCGTCTTGAGAAAAGTAGTTTTGAGAAAAACGTCTATAGTTCGATTTGCTCCGACATGACGGGCTGCGTCACTAAAATAACTATATCTCCATAAACTATTGGAATTTAAAAATTTCCTTTCGAGGATATATTCTTAAAGGTCTAAACTTTAAGAATATCCAAAAAAATTGATTTTTTCAAAATTCTAGACCAGAAATCTCCTTAAAGTAACGCTCCAACGTAACGGCGTAGTTGCTGCGTCACTAAAGTAGCAATATCTTCGTAAATAATTGGAATTAAAAATTTCCTTTGGAAGATATATTCTTACAAATCCAAACTTTATTCTTAAAAGTCCAAACTTTAAGAATATGAAAAAAAAAATTATTTCTTCAAAACTCTAGACTAGTATACCTCCTTAAAGTTACACTCGGACATGACGGGCATAGTTGCTGCATCACTAAAATAGCTATAACTTCGTAAATGACTGGAATTAAATTTCCTTTGGAGGAAATTTTCTTAAAAGTCCAAACTTTAAGAATATTTAAAAAAAAAATTGGGTTTTTCTCAATTCTAGACCAGAAATCCCCTTAAAGTAACGCTCCAACGTAACGGCGTAGTTGCTGCGTCACTAAAGTAGCAATAACTTCGTAAATGATTGGAATTTAAAAATTTCCTTTAGAGGATATATTCTTCAAGGTCTAAACTTTAAGAATATTAAAAAAAAAATGATTTTTTCAAAATTCTAGACCAGAAATCCCCTTAAAGTAACGCTCCAACGTAACGAGCTGCGTCACTAAAGTAGCAATAACTTCGTAAATAATTGGAATTAAAAAATTTCCTTTGGAAGATATATTTTTACAAGTCCAAGCTTTATTCTTAAAAGTCCAAACTTTAAGAATATGAAAAAAAAAATAATTTCTTCAAAACTCTAGACTAGTATACCTCCTTAAAGTTACGCTCGGACATGACGGGCATAGTTGCTGCATCACTAAAATAGCTATAACTTCGTAAATGACTGGAATTAAATTTCCTTTGGAGGAAATTTTCTTAAAAGTCCAAACTTTAAGAATATTTAAAAAAAATTGATTTTTTCAAAATTCTAGACCAGAATACCGCCTTGATAAATTATAATCAAATAGATAGACGTGTACTTACGAGTATGCGCGATCGGAGTTTGTCATTCAGGAGTGATATTGCAAATTCGATAATCTTGGTAGCGCATCCGGGTATATTGATGAAATGGGTCTCCTTGTGCCTCATCGGCGTGCTATTTTGTATGCATCTTAGCATGTTTCGTATGTCGGTGAGGGACCAAGCGCTCAGGTGTCCCATTGTCAGGCCCGATTCGTCATTAACGTGGGTATAACCGTGAACCTGATTCTCCTCCTCGTCCATAAGTGACTCGACGACGATACTGTGAGCGCGTGCCATTTGGGCCGATGTGTATTTGTAAGGATCAAAGCGTCCTGAAAAATTTTGATGCAAAATTTATTTATTTTGTGTATCTATTTAATTATTAATAATTAATTAATTAATTTATTTTTTTAATTCCATCCGGAAGATCAAACGAAATTTGCATTTGAGTGTATTGCATATCAACGCTTCTTACGAAAACTAGCACGTTTCAGATTTCTTACGAAGACTAGCATGTTTCGATTATCCACGAAAACTAGCATGTTTCGGCTTTCACCGCGAAAACTAGCATGTTTCAATATTCACCGCGAAAACTAGCATGTTTCGGCTTTCGCCACGAAAACTAGCATGTTTCGGATTTTGCCACGAAAACTAGCACGTTTCGGCTTTCGCCACGAAAACTAGCACGTTTCAATATTCACCGCGAAAACTAGCACGTTTCAAAATTTACCGCGAAAACTAGCATGTTTCGGATTTATATTATAGGGCTCGCGAAAAAATTAGTAAAACACTTGTTAAATAACTTCAATTCATGGTTTTTTGTATATTTTACGATATGCAGCGAAAAAATGATAAAACGTTGCCAAATAAAATTTTTATTCATTTCAATTTGACGAGACACAAGTTGTCACGGTGAAATCCGAAACATGCTAGTTTTCGTGGTGAATGGCGAAACGTGCTACTTTTCGCGGCGAAAGTCGAAACATGCTAGTTTTCGTGGCGAAAGCCGAAACATGCTAGTTTTCGCGGTCAAAACTGAAACGTGCTTGTTTTCGCGGTGAGAACCAAAACGTGCTAGTTTTCGTGGCGAAAACCGAAACATGCTAGTTTTCGCGGTGAAAAACGAAACGTGCTAGTTGTCGCGGTGATAATCGAAACGTGCTAGTTTTCGTAAGAAATGTGAAACGTGCTAGTTTTCGTAAGAAGCGTCGATATGATGCGTATTTGTAAGGATCAAAGCGTCCTGAAAAATTTTGATGCAAAAAAAAATATTTAACTATTCTATGTATTTATTCATTTATCATGAATCAATTAATTAATTAATTTTTTTAAACTCCATCTCGAAGATCAAATGAAATTTTTGTGGATTACAAAAATAGAGAATTATACGAACCAGCGCAGGATAAAATTATTTGACGACCGTGCTCGTCCCTCTGCTGTAAAGGGACGAGATAGCCGCTATCGATAATTGCCTCGATATCGGGATCATCGATATCGAGATTTTGAAACCACTCGGGATAAAGTTGTCTTATGGTGAGATAACGCTCGAGCATATCCTGAGCCATGGGAAGACTGAATTTCTTCGTTCGTAAGAATCTCAATAGAAATATCGGATCGGTACGGCATCGTTTTATCGATTGATGCTTGTTTATCCATTCACGAAATTTCTCGATCGAATGATCCCTCGTGCTCTCGTCCTCTCGCAATTCGGCTCTCGCTGCCGTTTGCGCGTCCGGGCTAAGTCCGCATTTGTAATCGTTTTCCTCATGTCCTCCCATTCCCATGACCCAAACGCCGTCAAAAACGACTGTGCACAACAAACATGAGAGAAAAGAGAGACGGTTATAAATGAAATGGAAAGTTTTCACTTTCGACGTGTTAAATAACTGCCCAATGAAAAACGTGATTGCAATGTTAGACGGAAAAGAGAGAATGAAATTATGAGAATCTTTCTCTTTGTATGTGGGTCATTCCATGTCAAATCGACCGATAGTTTACGCCTAAAACGCTTTACCAAACAAATGAAAACGCAAATTCAACTATGTTTCTGTTTTTACATTCTTATTTCATTAATGGAAATTTTTACTGCTCATAATTACAAAATTACATTAATTTTTTTTTACCAAAATTCAAAAATTCATATTTAAAAATTTAAAAATACCTCAATTCTGAAAATTTCAGGATCTTTTAAGATCATTACATGGTATTATATTTAAAAAAAATGGAACCAAAAAATTTAATGTCGATCGTGGATTTTCACGACTTTAAATAATTCTCTAAATTCATCATTTTTCAAAAATGTTTTCGGAATATTTTTTTTTTGTAGCCCCAAAAGTATACTCTTTAACACGAATCCAGAACGATTTTTCCGTAACTATAATATTTTTCGACATATTCAAAAAATAAAATTGAAAAATTGAAAAAATGATAAAATTTGGAACTTATTTGCATAACTTTCGACGAAATTTTTTTTAAATTTTTTTCCTCTGGTAGAACTTCGTTTTATGATAAAAGAAAACTTCTGACCAAATTTCAACGAAATTTAAAGGAGTCGATTCCAACTATTGGTCGATTTGACATGGAACGACCCATATATATGCCTAGAAATATATTGAGCATTCTTCATCAAATGACCACACATACAAAGTTTATGAGGTAGTCAAACTTGCTCGTGGTAAAAAATTAGTGACTGTGTAAGAACAATAAGGAAGAAGCAATGTGCAATTTTTTACAATTTTACTTAATCATTTATCATGTAGCATTCATTGAACCGAGATTTTATGAACAGTTTAAAATTTAAGTTCTACGTTTAGTACCTGTAAAACATGAATTGAGTGCATTTAATTAGGGATTAATTTTCCAATTAACCGAGAAACAATTCTGAGTCAGAAGAAACGAGCGCAAATTATATATACTTTGAATCAATTTTTGATAAATTATAATAACTTCCGATAGAGATTAATTTTTGTGATTAAATGCAGAATGGACTGAATGGCATAAAAAAGAATATTGTTTAAACGGATCATCCGGAAATGTTGAAGAAATTATATAACTGGGTGGCCAATATTGCTGAGCCATTATATATATATATATATTTAGAAAGTTCCCGACGGAGATCCGTTAATCGACACTGAATATTATACATGTATAAGTACATATATGTACAAATATATATATATATACACTACCGCTCAAAAGTTTGGAAACACTCGCTCCGATTCCGCGCCGCACAAAAAGTTTCACTGCTCTTTTAAAAATAGAGATATTTCAATTCGACAAGCGGCGTTCCAAAGAAGACATATTCAGCTTCATTTCGCTTTTTCGAAAAAAAAAATTCGATTTTTTTTTAACCCGATACATCCTTTGAAACATGGTCGTTTTTTGGCTGTTTTTTGGCGTTGAAATTTTGGCGCACGACCCATGCAAATTTTTTAAAACTGTTTTTTGCATAAAAAAAACTTGCGAGGGGGAGTATAAGCTTCAATTTCGGTTTTTTTAAAGTTTTGTACGATTTTTTTTCGCAAAAATATTCCAATTTTTGCAAAAAACGACCATGTTTATAAAATAAAGGGTAACTCTAAAACTACTGGATTTTCGAGAAATCACTAAGAGGATTAAAAGTTTCGTACAATTATTCTGGAAACAATTAAATTTTTTCAGAATTTTTTTTCACAATTTTTTGTTGAAAAATTGTTTCTGTTAACGAGATATTTTTGTATCATAAACAATCGGGTCTCTTACCTCATCTACACGGGTTTTCCGATAAGAAAGCTAGTAGATGAGATAAGAGACCCGATTGTTCAAGATAAAAAAATATCTCGTTGACAGGAACATATAAAGAAAAAAATTTTGAAAAAAAAATTCTGAAAAAATTTCATTAAATCCAGAATAATTGTATGCAACTTTTTACCTTTATAGTGATTTCACAAAAACCCAGTAGTTTTAGAGTTACGCTACACTTGATAAAAATGGTCGTTTTTTCCGAAAAATTGTATATTTTTGCGAACAAAAATCGTACGAAATTTTTTAAAAAACGAAATTGAAGCTTATACTCCCCCTCACAAGTTTTTTACACGAAAAATAGTGTAATAAAATTTTCGTAGATCGTGCACCATAATTTCAACGCTAAAAAAAAAACCGAAAAACGGGTTTTAAAAGAATAAAAATAAAATTTTGAAAAAAAGCAAAATGAAGCTGTACATAACACATAATATATAACATAATACTGTACAATATAAAAATAAAGAGAAAATAACTATAGAACTATATAAAATATAAAAATAGAGAGAAAATAACTATAGAATCAAGAAATTCATTTCCGGATTTTGAGAAAAAAAAACACTCAGGTGTGAAATCTTTTTCGTTCCATTCATTTGGCAATTGTGTTGGCGTATCGGGTTCAAAGACCGTCAGAAGGAAAAAAAACCAAATAAAGTTTCCTCTCACAGATCGACGAATAAATTAAACGAATGCCTCATCGAAACAGTTACGGTATTCCCGAATAAAAAAAAAATCAGCGACTTCGAAGATTTTTGTGATATCTTTTCTGTTCCTCCGCGCACGTTTATTCCCGCGTTATCGAAAACAAACGTGCAACTATTAAATGTACGTGACTGTCTCGCGTATGTAAATCACGTACATGATGAATTTCGTCATCCTCGCATTCACGAAAATACTTTTCGCGTGTCCCAAAACTTTCTCCGTTTTCAGCAAGAGACGGAAAAAGAATAAATTAATAAATAATAGTCGAGCCATTTGTTGTCAATCAAACTTTCATTACATTTTCAATTAATCTTCACTAATGCAAATTTCTCCATTTTTATTTCTTCATAACAGAAGCTTTGTTTTTGTTAAAAATAAAAATAAATCACGATTTTAAGCCAATAGAATGTCTTTTAACGTAAGAAAGTTATATTTAGAAAAAATTTGCACAATTGTTATAAAAAAGAACCGGAAATTCCCAAAAATGTTGTCAAAAAGAAACGAAGCATGAAATAATCTAGCAGCTAAAAATCTGCACATTTCATCTCTATTATATTTTGCTATTCAAAAACGTTTTATTGGCTATTTCCTCGTTAAAGAAGAGAAATAGCAAAAAATAAAGAACAAATGTGCGAATTCTTACCTGCTCATTTCTTTAAGGTAACAAAAATTTAAAAAAAAACAATCATCAAATGGAAACGAAGAATGAAATAATTCAGCAACTAAAAATCTGCACGTTTCATCTCTATTATATTTTGCTATATATAAAAACTTTTTATTGGCTATTTCTTCGTTAAAGAAGTGAAATAGCCAAAATGAATGAAGAACAATGTGCAAATTCTTAATTGCACTTTTTTAGAGCAAAATCAATTTTCGGAAAAAACAATTGTTTTTAAAAAATTGACCAAACCACTAATTCCTATGGGATTTTCTCAAAGCGATGAAAATTCAAGATACGATCGAATCCAATTGAAATAATTGCAGTGCACGTGATCCACGCGTTATGAAAATGGGAATAATGGTCAAAATGACCGTCGAGCACAATTGGAGTCACTTTTAAACGTGTAAAAAAACACACACACCGTTTTCGCGGTTTTTCGGTGAAAAAGAAAAATTCGCGACTTCACTAAACAACACAAATTTGTTAAGTTCGATGTTGACCGTTCGATGACCAGAGTCGAAGTAACCCGGTTGCTCGGACTACCGATGAATTTAAGAGGTGGGTTATTCCCGCGTTTTCAACACAAGGTGGAGGTGGTCAATGGTCATTCGCATTTCGAAACGTCCGACGCGCTAAGCTGGGCATTACGAGCACCAAAGAATAGAATCCAAACCGTCCGAAATCATTAACTTTGGAATACCAAAGCGCGGATAAGATATTTTTAATTTGTTTATTATTTTTTCTCTAATCTTTTATTAATTAAACACATATATACTGGTTGCAAATAGAGATGTGGGCGTTAATTAGAAAAAATGTAATATACTTTCCAACACTAAAAATCAAATGTAATTAGCTTTGCCAATTAGATATACCCGGAGTAAAATTCTTCATTAGGGGTTTCCTTGAGATAAGTAAGGCGGATTCTTTGTTAATTCAAAATTATACGAGATTTTATAACGGCGCTGGTCTGATATTTGTGAATTTCTCGGCTGTGGATTATCGCTATTTCAGATGAAAATATATGGGGCGTTCCATCCCAAATCGGACAGTTTGAAAATCTTTTTTTTTATTTCCCCAATTTTTTTATATTTTTTAGTACCCATCAAAAGATCCTTCCTGTTTAATTTTGAGATTTTTTTGATTACCCGTTCAAAAGATATTAAATTTTCAGAAAAAAATACAACAAAAATATTCGACGGTTTTTGAATGAGTTTTTTGAGTTAAAAACTTTAAATCGCATTTTTAAAAGTGTCATTTTTAATTTTTTTTTATTTTTTGCTTTAAACATCTATCTATTCAACAATTTTTAAGACTATTCCGATCGTGGGATTTCCATATAACTACTATTTTTTTTCGTTTTCTGAAAATTAATTTTTTTTTTTAAATAAATTATTACGAATACCCATTTTTGTTACTGTATAGTATCTTTTTCAACATTTAGAATTTATTTTGACACTTTTTTATTGTTAACAGGTTCTTAAAATTAATAATTAATCGTTGAGTCTGTTTATAAACAATAATAACAACAGTTTTTATTTATTCACGTATTTTTTTGAAAACCTTACATATACGATCATTTTCTGAATTAGAATATTCCTTTGCCAATACGTTTCCGTTACTCATTGGAATAATTGAATGAAATTTTTGTGTCCCCCTGTGATTGACTTCGCAGTATTGTATCGCAAATAAAATCTTTCTTTTGCATCTAACTAAATAATGTTTCTCAGGTGAAAATTTGACAGCCACATTCGGTAGACTATTTAGGTTCAATGCCCACTCATACAATTCTTGAACTGTTATTTGCTCATCGATGAATTATTAATTTGAAAAATCTGTTAACAATGAAAAAGTGTCAAAATTAATTCAAAATGATTAAGAAAAATACTATACAGTAACAAAAATTAGTATTCATAATAATTTATTATGAAAAAAAAATTTAATTTTCAAAAATCGAAAAAAATAATAGTTATTGATAGCCCACGATCGAACTAGTGTTAAAAATTGTTGAATAGATAGATGTTTGAAACAAAAAATTAAAAAAAAAATCAAAAATGACACTCACTTTTAATACCGCGATTTAAAGTTTAAAACTCAAAAAACTCATTCAAAAACGCGTCGAATATTTTTGTTGTATTTTTTTCTGAAAAGGCCATAAAAAAACAAAAATTTTGAAAAAAAAACTTTTAATTTAGACCATTATTAAAGAAGTTATGACCAAAAAAGGACCGGTTTTTTTGTTAATTTAATCTCTTTGAACGGGTAATCAAAAAAATCTCAAAATTTAACAGAAAGGGTCTTTTGATGGGTACTAAAAAATATAAAAAAATTGAGGAAATAAAAAACAAAAGTTTTTCAAACTGTCCGATTTGGGATGGAACGCCCCATATGTATATACATAAATCCTGATAAATACGCGGAGTGCGAGTAGAGAAAGCACTTCCTGAAAGAAAACTCAACGCGTGTGGGCAGACCATTCGTGAATCTGAAGCGAGAGGAAGAGAGAGAGAGAGAGAGAGAGAGAGAGAGAGAGAGAGAGAGAGAGAGAGAGAGAGAGAGAGAGAATGAAAGAGTTCCCGGACGTGTACTCGGCCGAAATTTTTTTCTGAAGAAGGATTTTTTGATTTGCGTAGAACAAACACGAGATGTTTTTTTTTCAATTCAGACTTCATCAAGCAGAGAAGAGATTGACTTTCATCGCTCCTTGTTTCTCCATTCTTTTTCTGGAGAGTTTGCGGCATATTTAATTTCTCAATGTTTTTTACGGTGAATCATAAAATTGTTTCGGAAGTTACCATTTTTTTCCCCTCGTTTTCACGTCTCAAGGAAAAAGCTCAATGTTATTTTTCAAACACTGATATTGAATTCTCTAAAATTGATTTTTCACGAAAAGCATGACTTCGTCGACAAGGAAGTGAAAAGAACCAATTAAAATTTAAATTAATTGAATTAAATTTATTATTAAATTTTTTAAATAAATTATTATTATTAAATTTAGTTTAATTTAATTTTAATTTAATTTAATTTAATTTAAAAATTGCACATTGTTTCATCATCATAATTTTTTTCGCCAGTCGCAAATCTTCCCTTTTGGATATATAACATTCTTAATTTTTGCTTCCGCATAACTCAAGCTTTGTTGATAACAAAAAAATGATAACGAAGCAATGTTTAAATGTATTGAATTCCGGATTGATAACTGCCAAATACAATAATTACATGTTGCAAGCATTTTTGTCTAATTACTAATTTTTCAAAATATATCTCAGCCCTTTTCAGCGATTCTTTTCAAATACAATATCCAAATATTCTCACCAACGAGTGTATAAAAAAAATTAAGTTCAATAACTGACGAATTGCGAAAATTAGAGCGAAAATTTCTGAGAAAATTTTCTCAGAAATCTCCGAACGCAAAAAAAAAATTAGTTGTTAAAATAATTGTTAAAATAATTCATTGTTAAAATGACTACACTATTGAGACATTTTAGACATACTGAAATATAAATCTCGAATTTTTTAATAATAATAAAAAATGAAAGAATTAAAAATAAATTAAAATAATAGCAAAAATTTGAGTACACGTAAGAATTTCATTTAACATGACGATGTTAAAGTTGGTAATGAACAAAAAATTGAACAAAAAACAATCCGGAAAACGATAAATTACTAGTGAAAGGATTATTTCCTAATAAGAGCTCAAAGGATGAGCTCTGACGTCATCCTCGAGCGTGAGATAAATCTTTTTTTGTGCGCATAAGATTTCCTGCGGTTCAAACGAGTCAAGAGATAAATACATTAGAAATGACACGTGGTCGAGCAATATTTTTCGGCCGTCAATCAGAGAGCAGAGTTTACATTATACAGTACGTGTCTGAAGTTATATATGGGTCATTCCATGTCAAATCGACTAAGAGTTGGAGTCGACCCATTTCAATTTCGATGAAATTTGGTCAGAAGTTTTCGTTTTCAATAAAACAAAGTTCTACCAAAGGAAAAAAAAACTGAAATTTTTTTTTTCGAGTTATGCAAAATTCAAAATTTCACAATTTTTCAAATCTGTCAAGGTTATTTTTTAAATATCTTGAAAACTATTATAGTTACGAAAAATCGTTCTAAATTAGTTTTAAAGAGTATACTTGGGACTACGAAAAAAAAAAATATTCCGAAAAAAAAATTTGCAAAATGATGAATTAGGAGAATTTTGAATGTTCAAAAATCGTAAAAATCCAAGTTCCATATTTTATATTTGGTTTAATTTCTTTATATATTTCTTTAATTCAATTTATTTCTTTTATATAATACCTTGTACTGATCTTAAAAGATCCTGAAATTTTCAGAGAGGCGTTTTTTTTTGTTTCAAAAATAGGCATTTTAGAATTTTTAAAAATCGTGCGAATCCACGATCCACATTTAATTTTTGGTTAAATCTTTTTATATAAAACCTTGTACTGATCTTGAAAGATCTGAAATTTTCTGGATGGTGTGTCTTTGTTTCAAAAATATAAATTTTTGAATTTTGGTAAATTTTTTTTTTTTTTTTCAATTGTCATTAATTGAAATTTTTACTGCCTAAAATTACAGAATTACATGATTGCTCAACTTTACTTAATTTAGAGGAAAAACAAAAAAAAAATGTTTACCACAATTCACAAATTTTTATTTTTAAAACAAAAACACCACCCTGAAAATCTTTTAAGATTAGAACAAGGTATTATATAAAAAAAATTTAATATTTATCGTGGATTTGCACGATTTGTAAAAATTCAAAAATTTATATTTTTGAAACAAAAAAAAACACCTCTCTGAAAATTTCAGGATCTTTTAAGATCAGCACAAGGTATTATATAAAAAAAATTAAACCAAATATAAAATATGGAACTTGGATTTTTACAATTTTGAACATTCAAAATTCTCCAAATTCATCATTTTTCAAAAAAAAAATTCGGGAACTTTTTTTTTCGTAGCCCCAAGTATATACTCTTTAAAACTAATTCAAAACGATTTTTCGTAACTATAATAGTTTTTAAGATATTTAAAAAATAAACTTGACAGATTTGAAAAATTGTGAAATTTTGAATTTTGCATAACGTTCGAGACAAAAATTTCAATGTTTTTTTCCTTTGGTAGAACTTTGTTTTCTTGAAAACGAAAACTTCTGACCGAATTTCATCGAAATTGAGAGGGGTCGATTCTAACTCTTGGTCGATTTGACATGGAATGACCCATATATATATGTATATATGGTAAAAAATCACTCATGTTCCGTTGAAAAATCACGAAAGATAATTGCATTATTCATCGTCACCGCGCGCAACCTTTAAGATCCTCTTTATTATCTTGCTAATTATCCAGACGCAAATTGTGGCAAATTGCCTAAACGTCAGAAGTTGAATTAAAAAATGTTCTGGTACGTCCGAGGGTCACTGATGGCCGTTCAGACCTTCGCTGAGTTCATCAACGGAATACAAACGCTAAAGCATTTCAGACAAGGCCAAGCGTGAAGATAAATATCTCGCAATCGTTATTCAAATATTGAGAATTAATAAAAAATGTTATGTCAGAAACATCCGTCACTATTGCAAACATATATCAGAATGGTTATAAAAAAACAAATTTTGCAATGTGCTTGCGATACAATGAAAAGAATTCCAATTTTTCTCCATCAACATTCGAATCTCGCTGAATTTCATTTTTTTTTTTCGAAAGCTACAGATTGTACAGAAGACTGCCGCACTTTCGGTACTTTCATTTTTCACGATAGACCGAACAATTGGGAGAAAATAGGCAGAAATCACCGTTCGATGCTTTTCTACTTTCGCTCGGCAATCAAAAAATTGTGAATTTCGTACCAGAAAAAAAAATTGACGACGAACAACATATTTGTGCGATTATAAAATCGTCCCCCCCCCCCCTTAATGCCCTCAAAATATTCTGAAAAAATTCACGCTACTGTTTGAAACTTTAATTTTCGAAGTACCAATCATAAAAACCCCGAAAAGTAAATTTTTTCATAGATTATTTGTTAAATAAAGGAATGGCCCCGTTTGCAGACGAAGTGTTAATAGTCGTAATGTCGATTGCGAGATTAATTTGCCTGGCGATAAAAAAATTGTGAATTTAGTGCCAGAAACTAACGGTGAAAAACACATTTTCGAGATTATAAAATCCTTTTTTCGTTCTAAAAAAATTCTGAAAAAAATCACTCTACTGTTTGAAACTTTAATTTTGAAATCGTAAAATTCCCGGAATGTAAATTTGTTTATATATTATTTGTTCAATAAGTAAAGAACGACCCCTGTTTGCAGATGAAGTGTTAATTGTAATGTCAATTGTGAATTTAATTTGCCTGGCAATAAAAAAATCGTGAATTTAGTGCCAGAAAAAAAAAATTAACGATAAAAAACATATTTGCGAGATTATAAAATAGTTTTTTCACCCCCTTAAAAAATTCTGAAAAAATTCACTCTACCGTTTGAAACTTTAATTTTGAAGTACCAATCGTAAAATTCTATGAAAGTAAATTTTTTAATATATTATTTATTCAATAAGTAAAGAGCTGTTTGCAGATGAAGTGTTAATAATCGTAATTGTGAAAGTAATTTACCTGGCAATAAAAAATCTTGAATTTAGTGCCAGAAAAAAATGAGATAAACGACGAAAAATATATCTGCGCAATGACGGAATCCTTTGACAAATCGGTTATGTCGATTGTGAGATTAATTTTAGTCCCGTCAAGATCGGTGAAAGAATTTTTCGTACCTTGATGGTAAATATATGCACAAATTACGTAAGCGCGATGTGAAACGTCCTTAAGATTTTTGAGGTAGCCGTATGTGTGTGTATTAATATGTGTTTATATATGAGGAGTTCTTTTTCAACCGGGCCACTTGTTTTTCCACCCTCTCCATTTTTTTTCAAAATCTGCCAGTTTGAAATATTAGTCAAAAGGAACGACTGTGCTTTTTTTTTTAGATTTTTTTAGGCGTCCCTTCAGGATTTTCAATTTTTCATTACGAACACTGTATCTCAAAAAATATTCATCAAATAAAAAAAACATAAGAATAAAAACTTTTATATTTTTTCCACTTTATCGAAAAAAATTAAAATCATAATTTTTCTGCATTGAGAAACTGGAAATTCGGCAAAAAAATAAGAATACATTTTTTTTAAACCTAATAGCACACTTTCGATTTCGGTACAAATTTTACAGGATGTCTGTCATTGGGTAAAGAATCTGCGAAAAAAAATTCAGAATGGCACCTGCAATGGTTACGATGAAAAAAAAATAAAAACCCTGCGAAATCTATATGCGGTCATGAGATTTCGCAGGGTTTTTATTTTTTTTCATCGTAACCACTACAGGTGCCATTCTGAAATCGTTTTCACAGACTCTTTACCCAATGACAGACATACCGAAATCGAAAGTGTGCTATTAGGTTTTAAAAAAATGTATTCTTATTTTTTTGCCGAATTTCCAGTTTCTCAATGCTGAAAAATTATGATTTTAATTTTTTTCGATAAAGTGGAAAAAATAAAAAAGTTTTTATTCTTATGTTTTTTTTATTTGATGAATATTTTTTGAGATACAGTGTTCGTAATGAAAAATTGAAAATCCTGAAGGGACGCCTAAAAAAATCTAAAAAAAATTACAGACACTCCTTTTGACTAATATTTCAAACTGGCAGATTTTGAAAACAATTGGAGAGGGTGAAAAAAAAGTGGCCCGGTTGAAAAAGAACTCCTCATATATGAGAGTCAAGGAAGTTCCGATTCTCAGTCGTGAGTAGCGCGCTACGTGATAAAACCACGGTGTCCCACTTTTTGCTCGGCGTCACGATCATTCCGAGCTGCAACACTCTCGTTTGCAAACCTCCAGCTTCACACGTTGATCAGAGCGTTGAAAATAAAAAATAAAAATAAAAAAACTGGAAAAGCTGCCCTTCTCTTCAATAAAATCGAATCAACAATTTCTTACCAATATTTCAAATGATAAGTTCGATTTTATTGCCTGTAAAATCATAAATTTCTCTTCGCTCATACTCGATCGATATAATTCTTACATCTAGATCTATCCGATTTTTAAGTGGTCACCGATCTTGCAATTTAATACGCCATCTCTGGCGCAATCCGCAATGAGTAGGTACTAATTTCAGTGATGATTACACGGGCTGAACCGGTTTTTGTCATGAAAACTATATTTTTACGGAAATTTAAAAAAGAAACGTTGAATAATATTTTTTTAACGCTCCAAATACAATTTTATAATATTTGGAGATTTTGCAAATCACAATTCCGGCAGAATCTTAAATTTCCTTAAAAAAAAATTTACGCCTATTAAAATAGGCTGTGGTTATACTTGATAATTTCTTAGAAACAACTTTTATTTCGGTACAAAAATCAAAACATTGAATTTTTTTTCAGTCATATTTTCTTGCAGATAGAATTTTTTTTTGCTAATAGTACTGAGGAAAATTTACCATTCAAAAAGTGATGACAATCATTTTATGATTTTTCCAACTATTATTTTGATCATACAAACAATAATTGAAAATTTAGAATGGAATGGAATTGTATAAACAGTTGAAAAAACCAGATATTATTTATCGCGATTTCATTCGAGCAGCATATAATTATTTCTTCAATTATGTGCTAAATCAAAATTTCCCCATAAAGCATTACTAAATATTAAATAATTGAAAACAATTTACACGGATCCTCGATATTGTAATTTTTATCGTTCGAATTACGTACAAATCGAAATTTATACTTAATTCAATTCGATCTCCAAAAAAATGAAATTCGAATTTACGAATGAATTGTTAAGTTTATAATTCAGGCAAAACAAAATGATCAGAAATAAACCATTTCTTACCTAAATATCTCCGTTGAAATTGAAAAAAGAAACGTCGAACAATATTTTTTGAAAGCTCCAAATACAATTTTAGAATATTTGCAGAATTCACAAATAATAATTTTTGCAACATCTTAAATTTTCTTAAAATTTTTCTTACTTCTATTAAAGTAGGCTGTCGTTACTTAATAATTTCTTTAAAACAACCTTTATTTTGGTACAAAAATCAAAATATTAAATTTTTTTGGTCATGCTTTCGTGCAGATGGACAAACTTTTTGCGAATAGTGCTGAAAAAAAATTACCATTTAAAAAGTGATGATAATCATTTTATGATTTTTCCAGATATCATTTTCATTATACAAACAATATAATTAAACAATTAAAATGGAACATTGTATAAACAGTTGAAAAAACCAGAAAATATTTATCGCACACTAAGAAAACAATGTACCAGGATTTGTTAAGTGTTAACAAATGTAAAATTGAATATGGCAAAATCAATTATTTTTAAACACTTAATAAATTATTTTGACACAAATAAAATATTTCGTTATAAACTGTTTTCTCAGTGCAATTTAATTCGAGCATATAATAATAATTATAATTTTTATAATATTTCAATTATTATTAATTCAATTCAATTATTGTTATAATTTTTTCAATTATTTGCTGAATCACAATTTCTCCATCGTTCGAATTACTTACAAATCGAAATTTACTTTGAATTCGATCCACTCATCGAAGGAATGAAATTTACGAATGAATTGTTCAATTTATAATTCAGCCAAAACAAAGTAATCAGAAATAAATAATTTCTTACCTAGCTATCTCCTTATTCTTTCGCGCCGAAGTTCTTCGCTCCGAAAGGGCCAGAATTCGTTCGAATCACCGCTACTTTTTCCTTCACCGGACACTGGTAATGATAAATATAAAGAAAATTGGCGTTGAACTCTCTCGTCGGATGAAAAGTTTCAATTAGGAAAATATGAGAATGAAGAAATGATGTGTGACGTTCTTACGGTCACGACGACCGAAAAGTTACGCGCCACATCCGACAATGCTCGTGGATTTAATTATTTTCTTTGATATCTCTGTGTGTGTGTATATCTATATCGCGAAAGCGATGACGCTGCCATCTGTGCCTTTCCCCACGATTGTAACTTCGTTTATTCCCACCCAAAACACACAGAGACACGCTTCGATGTTTTCGTGGCGTAAAATCCCCCTTATCCCCGTACAAAGTTGCTCGTTTCACTTTGCGAAAGGGGGGGCTACAAACGCTCGCATATACGACGCAAAACTCTCACCGTTTCTCAAGTGAAAGGTCCCACAAAGCGCCGACCGACGGGGGAGTTCAGTACACGCGTAGTGGGAGAATCAGAGGGAAGGCACATTTCTCCCATACTACAAAACATTAATTTTTTCTCATCTCCCGATGGTCCAAGAGACTCACAGACCCAAGTGATACACTACCGGCGAAAAGTTTCCGGACAAAACTTCAAAAAAGGTCTGGAACGTTTTTTCATGCCTTTCGCCGGAAGTCAACGTTGACTGATTTAACAAGCGGTATTTCAAAGGGGAAGAATTCGGCTTCATTTCCTGATTTTTTAGTTATTTCTACAATTTGTTTTTAGATTATTTGGACTCTTTGGATTATTTCGAAAACAGTTTTTTTTTTTACATTTTTTTTACACAATTTTTAAAATACATTTTTACGATTGGATTCATAAAGAGAAAAGTTTGAGCTTCAATTTCCTTTTTTTTAAAACTTTGAGCCATTTTTTTCCCCAAAGTTACTCGGTTTTTGGTGACAAAAGTCGGAAATTTTGAAAACAATAAGGATTCATGAAAAACTTCAAGATAGCAAAAAGTTGCGTCTGTTTTTGTTGAGTGCAGACGAATGTTTTCAGATTTTTTTTCCGAATTTTTTTTTCTTATTTTTTGGATCGGAGCTCGGATCATTCAATTACCATAACTCGAGAACTATGGGATTATTGATAAAATTTCGACAGACGAAAATACTTTATTTTACCATTTTCAACACATTGGAATTTTTTTTGAAATTTTTTTTCTCAACATGAGAAAACAAAATTTTTGAAAAAAAAATCTGAAAAAATTCCTCCAAACTCAATGAAAACAGAAACATTTCAAGAGCGGAAACTACTTTATTTGACCATTTTCAACACATTGGAATTTGTTTTCAAATTGTTTTCCTTCATTTTTTCTCCAGTCTCAACATGAGAAAACAGAATGTTTGAAAAAAAAATCTGAAAAAATTCCTCTGAACTCAACGAAAACAGAAAAATTTCAAGAGGGGAAATTACTTTATTTTACCATTTTCAACACATTGGAGTTTGTTTTCAAATTGTTTTCCTTTATTTTTTTCCAGTCTCAACATGAGAAAACAAAATGTTTGAAAAAAAAATCTGAAAAAATTCCTCTAAACTCAACGAAAACAGAAAAATTTCACGAGGGGAAACTACTTTATTTTACCATTTTCAACACATTGGAATTTGTTTTCAAATTGTTTTAATTCATTTTTTTTCCTGTCTCAACATGAGAAAACAAAATGTTTGAAAAAAAAATCTGAAAAAATTCCTCTGAACTCAACGAAAACAGAAAAATTTCACGAGGGGAAACTACTTTATTTTACCATTTTCAACACATTGGATTTTTTTTTCAAATTTTTTTTCCTTTACTTTTTTCCAGCCTCAATATCAGAAAACAAAACTTTGGAAAAAAAATCTGAAAAATGCCTCTAAACTCAACAAAAACAGAGGCAACTTTTTGCTTTCTTGAAGTTTTTCATGAATCCTCTTTGTTTTCGTGTTATACAGGATTTTTCAAATTTCCTCTTTTTTCACAAAAAACAGAATAACTTTGGAAAAAAAAATCGCTCAAAGTATTTAATAAAAGGAAATTGAAGCTCAAACTATCCCTTCTATGAATTCAAACATAAAAATGTAGATGGGTGCACCTGAAGAGATGGGAAAAAGGCGAAAAACAGCTGTTTTCAAAATAGAGTCCAGATCTAAAAACAATTTGTAAAAATAATTAAAAAATCAGGAAATGAAGCTAAATTCTTCCCCTACCGCTTGTTAAATTAGTCTACGTTGACTTCCGGCGAAATGGCATAAAAAAAACGTTCCAGACCTTTTTTGAAGTTTTGTCCAGAAACTTTTCGCCGGTAGTGTACATCTCTTTCTCTCTTTTACTTTCGCGATCGAATGAATTTACCGAAACATTCGTAAAACACCTCACTCGCTCTCTTTTCTTTCGGACCCATTATCTTGGGCTCTGTGTGTATGTTTGCAGCAACTTTCACCATCGCTGCCTGCACGCTATATTCGTCCTCGCTCCACTCAATCGATTGCACAATCGAAGCGAGATATCAAGCAGCTGCGTTGACAAACGACGAGAAAGATGAATTATATTTGCAACAACTATGACCGTTGGGATAGATAAAAAATTATTCGTCAATTACTTTTTTTCATCCGATATGACATCTGTGCACAGAAATTGACTCATAGCCGATATTTATGACCGATGGCGCCGTTGGCTGCAAACTTTCCAATGTTGTGCCACTGCTTTGTGTATACATATAGATGTGCACTGATGAGTCGATTTTCAGAGACCGTTTTCCATCAGGAGTCTCGATTGTCACCGGAAACTATTTGGGCTGGACTAAGTTTCCCTCATTTCGATATAATTTCCTTTAATTGAGTTTCCCTAAGTTTTCCTCAATTCTCGACATTTCTCGCAAGAAAGTTAATCGATTCGGCATTTCAAACTTTTTTCAAATCTGCACTCTCCAACGATTTGATAGTTGTAACTTACAAGAATTAGCGTAATTTGAAAACTTTCCCATTTTTTTAAATTCCAACCCTTCAAGCTTTCTTTCAAGTTCAATATTCTTCTCAAGTTCTTTTCAATTTCAATATCAACTATCCTTGTCACCAAATGCATTTATAGAAGAAAAAGTTCGGCGCTGTAGCTGCAAAATTACAAAAGTTGAAGCAAAAGTCTAGTTTACGGTAAATAAGCAGCCATATTTTTTTATAAACTATTTTTTTTATGAAAGTGCTGTAACTCAAGAGTATCGTGCTAAATTTTCACAAAAAAATATTGAAAATTGAAAAAGTTGTGAATTTTTAAGTAGAAAACCGTATTTTTCTAGATACTTTTTTTTCAGGAATTTTTTTCAGCACTTAAAAATTAAAAAATTACAGTTTTATCGACAAGATCATATTTTTAAATGTTCAAATTATGTTCCGGAATTTTTATACGGAAATATAACGCGTCGTCTCGTTTCAGTAATCGCTCAAAGTTGGCTCGGGTCAAATTGACCCAGTCCGACTATTGTGATATTCTGGGCAAATGTGATCATTACGAGTTAATACGATGTGCTGACATGACATCATTCAAGCATATTAAAATTCTTAAAGTTTTTGTTTTTCATGAAAACCGAACTTCATAAAGGAACGAAAATTTCGAAATTTTCATCCCAGTGTGTTCAAAATGTTTCAAAACTTGAAACATTTCGCATCATTGCATGAATTGAATGTTTGAAATTTGAATAGCCTTTCATCTGACAGTCGGTGAGTTATTTCGTCATTTGGAATGATACACGTCTCACTATTGTCCAACTCTTGACACACGAAGGTACTCTGTGAATAACAACCGAGGCCATATTGTTGACCTCTGCCCAGTTTTCCACGTTTGCGTGCGCGTTCGAAGGCTCGCTTATGGAAATGATCTAGTTTGATGGAGACACGAAGATCAGAATGAAGATCCAGGCTCAAAGGTCGATTCGCAAAGTCCATTTCCATCAATTGTCACAATCTCCAAGATTGAACGATATTTTCTTTCAATTTTAATTTCTGTAGAGAAATTGCTGAAGTCTCACGAATTTCCTGAGCCGATGAGCTTTATTCGATCCTTTGGTCTTCCCAAAAACGGAATGTGGGCTTTCTTCATTGACTCAATCAGCGAGGCTTCGTGGCAATAAACGGCAGCAGAAAAAATCTCGAGAGCTCAGGCTCGACTTTCTCCGCAGCTTGACCTTAAAAACCGGTACGGGACGCGCGAGAACACGCCGGAAAGAAAGTGCCTCGTCCTGCACTTATACTGCGCATCTCGAGTCGAAGCCTCTCTCGTTTGCCTGCATAAAAGATCAATGATATAAATACACCAATAACAATTTGAGAAATAATTGCTCCACAATCATGAAGACCATTGGCGTCTTTGTCATTTACGGAAAAAATAATCTAAAATGATCTAAAAAAATAATCCATCAAATGTGCAAAGATATAATATCCAGCTAAATGTATGCTTTACGAGCAGCTTCAGGATGTTCAACATAAAATTTTCTATCAATATCGCCACACGATACATTTATTCTTCACACGACATATGTACAATACTGACAATTAATATTTTCAAATGTGTCATCGATGGAAGAACTTTGCTAAGGATATACAATACTATAAATATCGAGAGGAGAGAAAATAACAGACGAAAAAAAAAAAAACAAGAATATAATAATAAGCAAAAAATCATCGTTTTACCATTGTTTTAGCTTGGCTCGCGATCTTCGCAATCGCAAATTCTTCGCAAATGGCTTTTTGTGCAGTGACGCACTCGCTTAAGTTTGGTAAGATATTAATTTCAGGGGAAAAAAACAATAATTTATATATATAAAAAAAAAAGAACCACCTTAATGAACTAACCGAGATGGTAAATTTATACTTACAATTTGGCAACGTTACAATCTATCGATAATGAGACTCATACTATTTTCTTTTTCTATTCATCCTGCGATTTATATCCCGCCGATTGATCATTCGTGGATAAAATGAACGAACCTTCTATGTAGAAATTATTTTCTCTCTCTCTCTCCCTTTCTCGCTCTCTCTCAAAAATGGCCGATAAAAGTATGTTATGACGTGACAACAGTTACATAACTGCAAAAATACGTCGAGCTGGAACGATCAAACGAAAAAACCATATTTACAATTTTTCTTCATATTTTTTTAAACACTTCGGTCGTCGCCACGCTTTTCACCCTTTTCTCTCTCTCTCTCTCTCTCTCTCTCTCTCTCCGTACTCTTCGTTGGCGGTGTCGATCATCTTAGAATTACATTATCGAATGTCAGATCTCTGCTGTCTCTCTGACCGTTGGATTTTTTGAATGGATTCCAGGGAATTCGACGTGCAGCATGTGCTGTTGTCACCGAACCAGCGGGACTCGGTTGACCAGACGAGACACCGGACGAACTGCTAGCCGAAACGCTGCCCTTGTCGTGATGATTCGTCTTAATAGGTTTCTAAAAAAAAAAAAAAAAAGAACAAACCCCAAGGACACTTGATTAGAATAAATTAATAAAATGTTAGAAAATTTTAGTAAATGTTAGCTGTCACAGTTTTGGCTTGCTCATAGAGGAAGCTTTGTAAATACGGAAAAATACTCTGGAAACGATGTGCAAATTTTCGATTTGCAAGTTTTTTTTACTACCTCCGGTTATTGGAGTAATAAAACGGCAGCTTTGTATCGTACAATTTTCGATCAAGCTTTTTTTTGAAAATTTCAAAATTGCATAAAATTAGCACGGTTCAAGTGATTTTTGCGAAATTGAATAACATGTAACTTTTTCCATTAAACTACCATTATACAAATTTTGAGCCTGATACAACGAAATATGTGCAAGCTAGAGCGATCATGCGCTTTCCCAAAAAATTAAAAATTTTATAAATCACGAACCCCTTGAGCAATTTTCGCGAAATTCAATACCAACAATATTTTCCACTCAAACTACCGGTATAATTTGTTTTTAACTTGATATCGCAAAATTTGCAGACGCTAGAGCGATCGAGATTTTTCTTTGAAAATTTCAACATAGCATAAAATTTGCACGGCTCAAGTGGTTTTTGCAAAATTGAATACCAAGTAACTTCTTTCATTAAACTACCATTATAAAAATTTTGAGCCTGGGATCACGAAATATGTGCAAGCTAGAGCGATCATGCGCTTTTTGCAAAAAATTCAAAATTTTATAAATCACGAACCCCTTGAGCGATTTTCGCGAAATTCAATAGCAATAATCTTTAACACTTAAACTATCTGTACAATATTTTTTAACCCGATATCGCAAAATTTGCACACGTCAATTAATTCTTGCAAAATTCATAACAAACAATGGGGCTGTAGAACTCGGCTTATGTGCAAAATTTCGACTCGCTACTCCAATGTGGTCTTGAGATATAGATGTTCGAATTTTTTGAGGCAGCGACACACACACATACATACAATTACATACATACATCCGGACATTTTTTTAAAATATGATTTCTCGATGTTTTAGGACATTTTGAACATACTGACATGAAAATCTCGAAAAAAAAATTTTTCACGAAAACAAAGCTTCCTCTATGAGGAAGCAAAATAATCAGAATAAATTTGAGGGTAGAAAATTCTCCAGATTCAAGACATGCCCACACTTTTCTCACGACGTTTTCACAATCACATCAAGCTTTGTTATGGAACCGTTTTTTTTTTTTTAGCTTTTATCATTTCTACGTTTTTTCCTACCTCTCAGAAAAAGTATGAGCTTTACACCTGGAAAAACTCATGTGCAAGTTTCATTTTGCAGGGTTTTTATTATAATTTTGCTAACGAATGAGACGCGGAAAATTTTAGCGTTATTTGAAATCATAAACAGTAAAAAAGCGTTTTTTGAAATCATTGTTGCAACATTGTAATCGATAATAAAATCAATCTTGCAGAATCTTTTACTACAGTCTATTAATGTGAAAAAAATGATGCGATATTTCAAAAATTATTTGAATTTAACTTCTGACAGACGTTTTTGAAATAATTTTAATTTTCGTGTAATTTATTCCACCATGACCACATCCAATATCAAACATCCATTGGCGATAGTTTTTTCATACGAAAGAAAACCTTCGTACAATAATAAGATTTCTTTAAGGCTTAATAGACTTTTTTCCGAAAAAATGATATATCCCATGCAATTTGAACCTATTATTCGATCCTAACTAAATTCAATGGGAACCATCCTCCAGGAATTGTCAACCCATGTAAAAAATAGCATAATATCTCGAAAATTGCTTTTATTATTAAAATAGATATAGCATTTTTGAAAATTTCGAAAATGTAATAAAATTGTAACTTGTTTAACTTACATGAAAATCATATTAAACAAAGGAGGGAAATAGCTCTAATTGTCAAAAATGTTTTCATTCGAAACCATTTCAAAATTAACTGGCCGATGACCTTTTATTAATTAATTAATTAATTAATTAAATAATTACCTTTAAATAATTCCTGTCCATCGGAGTAACTAGTTTCAGGCTTATGGAATCTCCACATTGCTTTATCAAGCGTACAACTTGTTCATGGGAGGCCCATTTAACATCTTTATCACCGATATTGACGATAAAGTCACCTTCCTTCATTCCACCGAGCTAAAATAAAAATGAAACGCAAAATAATAATCGAATTTCATTTTGGAGAGCCGAAATGTGATTTGCAAATTTTGCTTCTGCATGGAAACGAGCAACGTTCTTCACAATTTTTCTTTCAATCACTTTTTTCTCTTTTCATGGATACGGAACAAACTACTTGCTTCCAAAAAATTTGTCAACGTTTCTAAACAAATTATGAAGCAATGTCAATTCGTGAAAATCTTTTTTTCTCATTCGGGAATTCGTCGACTCACATCGGCGAGAGAATTGTGATCAACGGCCGCCACGATAACGGGTGCATCACCGCGAACGCTGAAGCCAAAGCCTTCGCCACCGGGTCCACGTTGAAGCTGGATCAAACGAGGTGCAGTCCAGTGTCGTTTGGCGGAAAATATAGCAACCGGACCGAGTGATCTGAACAAATCGTCGACACCGTGTTGACCAAAATCCGGATGCGTGAGACTGAGTTGAAACTTTGTGGATGCTGAAGGAGAAAAAAAAGGTTTGTACAGATTTTTGAATTTTTCTTCCAGCTCGTGCAAATCTCAGACAGGGTTGCGAAATTTTTTATGAAAAAGTAATGCATTAATCATTACTTTTTTAATGGCTAATGAAAATAAATTCCATTAACCATTAAATGTTAATGGTTAATGGAAATTATTCCCGTTAACCATTAAATTTTAATGGTTAATGGAAAATATTTTCATTAATAGTTAATAGAAATAATTTTCATTAACCATTAAATGTTAATGGTTAATGGACATTATATTCATTAATCATTAAATGTTAATAGAATACTTTTTCATCAAAAATTTGTCAACCCTGCATTAGGGTGATGCAAATAATATCGATATTTTTTTTTATTGGGTTTGATAGCTGTTAGTACTTGTCAAAAAAAGAACAGTTTAATGGTTAATGGAAATAATTTCCATTAATCATTAAAATTTAATGGTTAACGGGAATAATTTCCATTAAACATCAAATGTTAATGGTTTATGGAAATTATTTTCATTAACCATTAAAAAAGAAATGATTAATGCAATACTTTTTCATTAAAAATGTCTCAACCCTGCATTAGGATGATGCAAATAATATCGATATTTTTTTTTTGGGTTTGGTAACTGTTAGTACTTTTCAAAAAAGTAACTCTCTCAAAATTTGAGTGTTGAAAAAAAATTTTGAGAGGTCGCTCAAATGACTCGATATTTTTTTCGATTTTGACCAACGATCATGATATAGATTTTACGATTTTTCCGTGTCGCAAAGAAAAATATACGTATTCCTCATGGCTCTTTCCTTTTAACTCTGGGGAACGTGGTTTCAATAAAGTGCCTAGCGGTGATAGTTAAAAGTAAATAAATTTTTGCTAAAGCTAACCGAGAGCATTTGCCAAAATGATACCTGCAAAGTTCGTTGCTGAAACGAAACAAGTCAACTTCGCTAATGTTACTTACTAAACACTAACTAAGAAAGTTGGTTACAATATCGATTACAATCATTTTAATCGAATGCAATGTCAATGGTAATCGTCAATCGTTAATGGAAATGATTTTCATTAGCCATTAACATTTAATGGTTATTGGAAATAATTTTCATTAACCATTGAATGGAAATTATATCCATTGACCATTAAATGTGAATGGTTAATGGGAATTATTTCCGATAACCATTAAATGTTAATGGCTAGTGAAAATCATTTCCATTAACCATTAATATTTAATGGTTAATGGAATTAATTTCCCTTAACCATTAACATTTAATGGTCATTTAATGGTTATCGGAAATAATTTCCATTAACCATTAACATTTAATGGTTCAAGGAAATAATTTCCATTAATAATTAACATTCAATGATTAATGTAAATAATTTCCATTAGCCATTGACATTTAATGGTTAATGAAAATAATTTCCATTAACCATTAACATTTAATGATTAATGTAAATAATTTCCATTAGCCATTAACCATTAATCAATACGTGTTAATGGTTATTGAAAATGTAAATGCAATAAAAAAGAGTAATGCAGTATTTGCAACTCTGATCTCAGGATGGCAAATAATTTACCGATTATATGGGGAGGATCGAGAAGTTCGCGAAAATCATTCTCGTCGCCGGTAGCGTTGTACTCTTGCAGTGTCGAGTCATGTGATCTCTTCAAGAGTCTTCCCAGGGCCTGTTTGCCCTTGAGCTCGCGACACATTCTCTGCAATCTCTGACTCTCCTCGTGGAGGACAAGAGCCTCGCGCAAATGTGCCTTTCCCAATAATTGTCTCTCGTTGTCGTCCTTCGGTATCGTAACGTCGAGCTGAGTCTTTCCATCGCTCTCCTGTATATGCTCGAGTGTCAATTTGCTCTCCGTGCGAAATTCCTCGAGCGTACGCTCGAGCAAACCTGCGGCGCAATGTTTGTGGGCGAGTGCCAAATGATGCTCCCGTTTCACGAGTATCAGTGATATCCAAGATTCTGGTACGTAATCGCGAACCAAATCGCGCGATATCGATGCGTGAACGTCGTTGTAAACCGCGGCGACTTGAGCCGCTTCCTGGGCAAGATCCAACGACACATCCATGTTTCTAGTCTCTCGAGATTGGAGCTCCAATTTTTCGAAGAGACATTCTCTCGCTTGAGCCTAAAAAATTTAAAGAAATTAATTACCGAAGGACAAATAACCAAATTCTGGGGAGAAAGTGAAAATGGCAAGAATTGGGCAAAAAACTTTAATGAAAAATTACAAATTATTCGGAATACTTGTAAGTTACTTTTTGGAATTACAATTAGGTTAAATAATTTTAATGGTTTGAAAAGGTATTGCAATTACTTTGAAGTATTGCAATTTTTTATAGAGAAAAAAAAATTTTATTTTGGAAAATATACAATTAATCAGAGTATTTGTCATTTGGGTGGTATTACATATGGGTCATTCCATGTCAAATCGACCAAGAGTTTGAATCGACCCCTTTTAATTTCGATGAAATTTGATCAGAAGTTTTTTTTTCGAAAGTTATGCAAGGTTCAAAATTTCACAATTTTTTAAAATCTTTCAAGTTAGTTTTTTAAATATCTCGAAAACTATTATAGTTACGAAAAAATCGTTCTGGGTTCGTCTTGGAAAATATAATTGTGGCTACGAAAAAAAAAATATTCTGAAACAAATTTTTGCAAAATGATGAATTTGGAGAATTTTGAATTTTTAAACATCGTGCAAATCCATTTTCCAATTTAAATTCTTGGTTCAATTTTTTAAATATAATATGATCTCAAAAGATCCTGAAATTTTCAGGATGGTGTTCTTTTGTTTCAAAAATATAAATTTGTGAATTTTGGTTAAAAAAAAAATTTTTTTTTACAAAAATTAAAAGATCTGTCCAAGGTATTATATAAAAAAAAATTAACCAAAAATTTAATGTTGATCGTGGATTTACATGATTTTTAAAAACTCAAAAATTCATATTTTTGAATTAACAAAAAGCACCTTTCTGAAAATTTCAGAATCTTTGAAGATCAGTGCAACGTATGATATAAAAAAAATTGAACCAAGAATTTAATGTGGAAAATGGATTTGCACGATTTTTAAAAATTCAAAATTCTCCAAATTCATCATTTTTCAAATTTTTTTTCGGAATTTTTTTTTCGTAGCCACAAGTACACTCTTCAAAACAAACCCAAAACGATTTTTTCGTCACTAAAACAGTTTTCGAGATATTTAAAAAATAAACTTGAAAGATTTATCAAATTGTGAAATTTTGAATCTTGCATAACTTTCAAAAAAAAAAAATTTCAATTCTTTTCCTTTGGTAGCTTCTTTTCCTTTATTAAAAACGAAAACTTCTGATCAAATTTCATCGAAATTGAAAGGGGTCGATTTGACATGACCCATAAGTAGATTTTGGTGCCCAATTCTGTGCATAATGAATGTGCAAGACAAAATTGGACCAAAGACGTACCAGCATAAGCTGGACCAACATGTCGAGCATGTCAGGACCGAGATCCATGCTCGGTGCATTGGTAAAATTTTCATGAATGTATCTGAATGTGCCGGCAGCACGGAGAAAAGCATCGACAGCCTGATCCAATCCACGTGGACTGCGTCGATCCTGTTTGGCCCCCAATTGTGTGTAAAGCGCACCGGCGTTGAAAAGCACCGAGGCTTTTTCGAAGGCGACGGTTCTCTGACAGCTCGGCACACCGGTCAATGAATCGAACCACTCGAAATAAATGCCGAGACTTCGATCGGGTGGAAAGAAACGTCTCTCGATGAAGTAAAGCTGGTTGTAATAACGCAATAGCAACGCTATTCCGGCTGCATCTCGAGTTGGTGTTCTCGTCGCCTGTGAATTAAATGAAAATCAAATTAATCATGTGAAAGAAAAATTCATCATATATCTCAGCATTTTTTTTTTTTTAATTTTTGATAAAAGAAGTCTTCGAGAAAAAAATAATTGTATTCGTAATTTCAAAGCCAGTATCAAAAGAAAGCTGGGCAATATTTCGAACAGATCTTTACATTTTTTTTTGAAGCTAAACTCAAAATTGTTACGTAAAAACGAAGAAGGAAAATATTTTGCAAATTAAATATTGCTTCTTTATTATTTTTTGCTATTTAATTTTTTTTTTTTTCTTCGATTCTTTTGCTTCTTTATTTCTACTCATTTTTTCTTACCTGTCTTGTTTCCATAAGATCGGCAATGGCTTCCTCATAATTTTCACCATCCTCGCTGTAATGCTCGAGAATAAAATCCTGAAATCAAAAAAATAATCGTATTTAAAATTTGAGACATAATAAATTATCGAAAAGATTGATTTTACAGTTTTGTCGAGAAAAGATGTTAAGCTAGTTGAGTGGTTGATTTTATGGATCTGCTATTCGATTTATTTTTCTGCTATTGCAATTAACGGGTGCGTTTTTAAACACAGTTTTTCATCGTTCTGTCTCTGTCAAACATATTGAAATAAAAAGAGACACGACGATAAAAAACAATACAAAACTGCTTTAAAGAACCCACCCGACACTGACAGATTGACGAAATCGGTTTCAGCCTCAAAATGGTGTTTTTTTTTTAAATTTCGAAATTCAGATTTTGCAATAACAAGTTTTCTAATTGTCTTGTAATTTCTACTGAATATTGTGACAATTGATGTATCTCCTTACCAATAATTTTATATTTTAAATATAATTTTGCTGTAACGACTCGACTATTTTACAATCAGAGTTGTAAATAATGCATTACTGTATTTTTTACTCATTACACTGCATAATGTGAAATGGATAAATGTACCATTACAAAATGCAAAAGTAATGTGTAATGAATGCGTGTGCCATTACAAATAAAAAAAAGTAATGTGTAATGGATGCATGTGCCATTACAAATAAAAAAAAGTAATGTGTAAAGGATGCATGTCCCATTACAAATAAAAAAAAGTTATGTATAATAGATGCATGTCCCATTACAAATAAAAAAATTAAAAAAAACTAATGTGTAATGGATGCATGTGCCATTACAAATTAAAACAGTAATTTGCAATGGAGAATATTGGATTACAAAGAGAAAAATGGGCGTGCTCGTATTAGAAACTTGCACATTGCTGTCTCATTATTTTATTTCGCTCACTAAAAGTTCATCCACAATTATCACAAATGATCCATAAAGTTAAAAAATAGAAACAAAAAAACTGACAGTTCATCGTTAAATATGAAGTACGAAAATGTACTCAACCCCAAAAATTATCCAACTTTATATTGAAGTTGCTTTTACACGCTATTACCCATAATTCTAAGCAATCTAATAAAAATTACAAGTTACTGATACAAAATTTGTCGCTTTACTGAATCCCTAAATAATGTGCATGTTCTTTTTTTTAACTTTATGGATGGAAATAAAATAATGAGACAGCAATGTGCAAGTTTCTAATACGAGTACGACAATTTTTCTATTTGTAATAGAATATTCTCCACTGCAAATTACTTCAAAAAAAAAAATTGTCATTTGTAATGGAACGTTCATGCATTACACATTACTTTTTGTATTTTTAATGGAACACGCATCCATTACACATTACTTTTTTTTATTTGTAATGGCACATGCATCCATTATACATTACTTTTTCTATTTGTAATGGGGCATGCATCCATTACACATTACTTTTTTATTTTTAATGGAACATGTATACATTACACATTACTTTTGTAATTTGTAATGGAAAACCTGTACAATACACATTGTTTGAAGTAATGAGTAATGCATTACTTTAACATTACTATTTTCACAACTCTGCTTACAATCTTATTTATCCTTTATTGTTTATCCCTAACGCAGTTTCAACCCTTGTAATATATATGAAAAAGCTTGACTACACCAACCCTAAGCAAGATACACTGTTGCTGTGCAATGTTGGATCGATATTTTGTCATCGGTGGACGAGCATAACCGCTCTTTTCAACACTTGACAGAGTGATTCGCATTGAGAGAGCAGCAAAAATAAAAATAAAATAAAATGGTGAGGATATCGGTGGATCTGATAAGAAAACGTGCCGAACATAACGAGGGTGAAATATCGACTCTCGAGGAAATAACGCTTCATCAGGAAAACATCGAGAGGATAGAATTGTTGAATCAAATATGCAGAAATCTCAAGATTCTCCTGATGCATAACAACTTAATCGGAAGAATAGAAAATTTGAACATGCTCAAAAAACTCGAGTATCTCAATCTGGGATTGAACAATATTGAAATTATCGAGAATCTCGAGGGATTGGAGAGTCTCAAGAAATTGGATCTGACGATTAATTTCATTGGTGACTTGAGAAGCGTTAAACGGTTAAGGTAATATATAAAAAAGTTATAAAAATTTCCAGTACTTTAAAATATTAAAAAATAAATTAAAATAGTTATAAAAAATTACAGTACTTTAAAATATTAAAAAATAAATGAGTGTAAATATCAAAAAATCGTGATTTTTCGTTATTCAACTACGTTTTAGCAAAAAACCGATAATGTCGTTGGATTCATTGCGAAATCTCCATATTATTGATGCAGCGAGAAAAATTTGAAAATTCAAAACATCTATCCTGAAAATTGTTTTGACCTCAACAAAATTTTCAAGGGCTTGCGGGAATCGAAAATTGACTAAAAAAATAGGTCAAATGTACTTACTTGTTTCTTGAAATTTCAAAATTTGGCCGGTTAAAAAATTCAGAAACGTCAAAAAAGTCGGCTTTTTTCATTATACATCTATCTCGTGGTAAACGGCGGAAAGATTGACCTTTTTTGCCTCTCTCGCCAATCTCCATTAACCCGTAATGATCACCGTGGGTCAAATTGACCCGGACGTTTTGTTTAATGTCTAGTTTACGGTAGATAAACGGCCATATTTTTTTTATGAAAGTACTATAGCTCAAGAGTATCGTGTTAAATTCTTACCAAAAAACATTGAAAATTGAAAAAGTTATGATTTTTTAAGTAGAAAACCGTATTTTTCTAGACACTTTTTTTCAGAAATTCTGTTTGGTATTTAAAAATGAAAAATTTACAGTTTCATCGACGAGAGCATATTTATCAATATTCAAATTATGTCTCTGAATTTTTATACGGAAATACAACGCTTCGTCTTGTTTCAGTAATCGCTCAAAGTTGGCTCGGGTCAAATTGACCCAGTGTGACTATTATATGATATTCTGGGCAATATTACGGGTTAAGAATCTTTCTAAGAGTGAGTTTCATCCGAATGAGTTTATGACGAACTTTTTTCTTATTCAGATGCAATGAAAATTTGGAAATATTGTATCTGACGGGAAATCCATGCACCGATTACATCGGCTATCGCGAATACGTCGTCGCAATATTGCCACAATTACAAGAACTCGATATGAAAACGATCGATAGATCCGAGAGAATACTGGCACTGCAGAAATTGGCCTCGATCGAGGGCGATGTTATCAGGGCTTACAAAAATTATAGAAAATTCAGAGAATCGCAGATCGATCGATATCGTGAGAAGGAACGTTTGGAAATCACGGAAGTCGATGAACGAGGGATCAATCTTGCTGCAGAGGTTAGAAAAATGGAAGAAAAAAATAAGAGTATGAAATTCTCTCTTTGTACTGACTGAGATTAACCCGATCAGGTTATCGTGTTTTTCGACACCTTGTCAGGTTATCGTGGGTCGCTAGTGACCCAAGGCATGTTAGAACCAGAGTTGTGAAAATAGTAATGTAAAAGTAATGCATTACCCATTACTTTAAACAATGTGTATTGGATAAGTTTTCCATTACAAATTACAAAAGTAATGTGTAATGTATGCATGTTCCATTACAAATACAAAATGTTATGTGTAATGGATGCGTGTTCCATTACAAATACAAAAAGTAATGTGTAATGTATGCATGTTCCATTACAAATACAAAAAGTAATGTGTAATGTATGCATGTTCCATTACAAATACAAAAAGTAATGTGTAATGGATGCATGTGCCATTACAAATAAAAAAGTAATGTGTAATGGATGCGTGTTCCATAACAAATAAAAAAGTAATGTGTAATATATGCACGTTCCATTACAAATTAAAATTATTAAAAGAAGTAATTTGCAGTGGAGAATATTCCATTACAAATAGAAAAATTGCCGTGCTCGTATTAGAAACTTGTATATTGCTGTCTCATTATTTTATTTCGCTCACTAAAAGTTCATCCACAATTATCACAAATGAACCATAAAGTTAAAAAAAAAAGGATCTGTACATTATTTAGAAATTCAATAAAGCGACAAATTTTGTATCAGTAACTTGTAATTTTTATTAGATTGCTCATAATTATGGGTAACAGCGTGTAAAAGAGAGTTCAATATAAAGTTGGATAATTTTTGGGGTTGAGTACATTTTCGTACTTCATATTTAACGATGAACTGACTGTTTTTTTGTTTCTATTTTTTAACTTTATGGATCATTTGTGATAATTATGGATGAACTTTTAGTGAGCGAAATAAAATAATGAGACAGCAATGTGCAAGTTTCTAATACGAGCACGGCAATTTTTCTATTTGTTATGGAATATTCTCCACTGCAAATTACTTTTTTAATTTGTAATGGGACATGCATCCATTACGCATTACTTTTTTTTATTTGTAATGGAACATGCATACATAACACATTACTTTTCTATTTGTAATGGAACACGGATCCATTACATATTACTTTTGTATTTTGTAATGGTATACACTTATCGCTTTTACATTATGCAGTGTAATGGGTAATGCATTATTTACACGTCTGGTTAGAACACGTAATTGGCAATGAGAAAATTTGATCAAATTCCTTAATACTATTGAATACTTCTACTATAAGGGCACACCATGAAGATTGCAAAAAAAATTAAACAAATATTTTATTTTTCGTCATATGTACCTCTCAAGAGAAATGGGAGAAATGAAAAATCGCTCGGGTCTCCAGCGACCCACGATAACTGAATCGGGTTAATACGACCTTCCATCCCTTATGGGAAAAAAGAAAAAGAAAAAAAAATTCCGCGCCCATGATATAATTCCTCAATGAAAATGAAAGGTCATTTTCGCTGAAATTAAACTGATTTTGGTTTTTTTAATTTCAAATTTATGTTTTAGGGAAGCGAGCAGAGCAGCGACGAGGAGGAAAATACAAGATTCTGGAACGAGAAGTCAATTCACAGCCCCGAGGAAAGAATCGCGATAGCCGAGAGAAGTCGAAGGAGGAATGAAAGAAACGAGAAAAGGTCGAAAAAGGGAGAAACACCGAAATACGTACCGAAGCTTTTTAGTCCCGAGGGAAGAGCGTACAATATTAATCAGCCGAAAATATCTTTCATTTTGAACGACGAAACGGATCGTGAAAATATAATTCTCGAGGTAGCAATTTATCGCCATCTGGACACGTCCCACGTCAACATTGACGTTCAAACGAATTACGTTAGAGTCACGATTAAAGGAAAGATATTGCAACTGTGTTTGCCGTGTGAGATATCGATTGAGGGAAGCGTCGCCAAACGGAACGTGACGACGGGAAATCTCGTAATAACGATGCCTCGCCTCGATCCATTGCCCACAATCGTCGTTAAAACGGCAAATATGAGGTCTCGTTCGACTTCGTTGAGAGGCAAAATACTTGACCGTGAAGATTCGAACAAGGTCATACGTCGAGAGTCCGGAACGTGTATATCGAGGAGGGAACTCCTCGAGATCGGTCCACCGAACAAACATCACGATGATCTCGATTTTTCGCGTATCTATCAAGACAGAGATACTCTCATAGAGGAAAGTGCGAGAAGGAGAGAGAAAATCGCGTCGGAAAATTTTATCGACGATCCTGAAGTTCCACCTTTGGAATAATCGTTAAAATATGTTTTTCGTCGAATGTGGCAATTTTTATCACATTTATCGAAGCATCGATCATGATCGAGATCGATAAAAATTTAAAAAAAATAAATAAAAATTTCAATGAGTGAAATTTTTTGAAATTTAGAATTATTCTTTTAGACTTTTTTTATCCTATTTTTTTTTCATTATTTCCACATCTTGATGTCTAAAAAAACAACCTTCCTCATCCCACTTCCTTTGGTGATAATCTGACTATTATGTAAAAATGGCTGCATATTTCCAAAATATCTCGATCGAGATAAAACCTGAAGTTTTGTTCAAAATAGCCCAATAGAAATATCAATATCAATATTATTAGAAAATAAAATATAAAAATATCAAAAAAATAAAATATCAATAAAAAATACAAATTCCCACCATACCCAAAAAGTACTCGAATTGAAGCGGTCGAAGAAATTTTTGAAAAAAATTAAAATTTCCTGCTTTCCAGCGGTTTTTTTCAATTTCTATTTCTATCAAAGATTATTTACTAAAACAAATTTTTGCAAGATTATTCTTTTAGAATTTTTCTTATCCTATTATTTTATTTTATTAATTCCACATCTTGATGTCTAAAAAAAAAACCCTCCTCATCTGACTTCCTTTGGTGATAATTTGTTTATTACGTAAAAAAATGGCTTGATATTTCCAAAATAGCTCGATCGATATAAAACCTTGAGTCTTGATTAAAACTCTTGAAAAAATTCAAAAGAATGTGGGCTGATTGCGAGATATATCAATAGAAAATAAAATATAAAAATTTCAAAACATTAAATATCAATAAAAAAAAATGTCCACCATATTCAAAAAATACTCAAATTGAACAGATCAAAGAAATTTTTGAAAAAAATCAAAATTTCCTGCAATTCCAACGGTTTTTTCATTTTCCATCAAAGATTATCTATCAAAACATTTTCAGAATCTACGTAAAGAAGAATAAACTTGATACATCGATTAAAAATGAGGAACTTTTGTTCTTCCCATCGAAAACGTGTGGCTTGATAATTCCAAAATAGGACGATCGAGATAAAACCCGGAGTCTTGATCAAAATTCTTGAAAAAAATTCAAAAGAATGCTTTATTTATTATTTATGCTTTTCTTCAATCTTCTTTAAATTCCATCATGAAAATCTTTCGGGATGGGTTGAAAGCTCAATAGAAATATGAATATTAACAGAAAATAAAATATCAATAGAAAAAAAAACTCCCACCTCAAAAAATACTCAAATTGAGGTCAAAGACATTTTTGAAAAAAATCGAAATTTGCTACAATCCCAACAGGAATTTTCCAATTTCTATTCTATTTCTAACCCAAAACATTTTCAGAATCCACATAAAGAAAAATAAACTGGATGCGTCCAATAAAATTGGGAAATTTTTCTTCTTCCCATGACAAAGCCTCCTCCACAAAGAAGCAATGACAAAAATTGTATTCCACTTCAGTCGTACGGAATCGCAAACTCTCGTACATTGAATGGAATGGCAAGAGAAAAAAAAATAAAACTGTTAAGCTCACCTTGAACGGATCTCGGAAGTCAATGTCTTTGGTCTCCTTGAGGCCCAACGGTATCATCGGCATAACAGGGTCCTCTCTGAAAAAAATGCGCAAAAAAGTGTGTCAATGTCAGTGGAATAACAACAAGATAGACCGTGAACGTGTACCAAAGAAAAAGAGAGAGAAAGAGAGAGAGAGAGAGAGAGAGAGAGAAAGAGAGATAAATATAAATTAATGCTCGCGTGACATTGAGATGAAAATAATTTAAGAAAAAAAAACCATATCCAGAACCAGACGCCGAGTTATGCAGACGTTAATTCCCGCGTCTCGCGGGGAGAAAATACCCCTCTTCCAGAATAATAAAAAAAAAATAAAAAAAAATTACACTCATGGCTTCTGGAGTATCTATAATTATAACGGAATAATGTACAAGTCCGCTGTGTCTCGGGTAAAAATACATATACATATATGTACCAAGGAAATATCAAGGGGGGTTCGTAAAAAGAGTTAGCGGCATAAAGCTGGCAATAAAGAAAGCCGAAGAACCTCTATCCCAATCAGCGGAAACACGTCATACACACACACACACAAACACAAGCTAAACTGTATTCCGCCGGTTTTTCTCGCGTCAACCGCACCGAGTCAACTTCCACCGTGTCTTATCTTCCTTATTTTGCTTGCATTTTTAACAATTTTTTTTTTCAAATTTTTCTCTCATTTTCAAACCTGCGTCCAGTGACCCACTTTTTTCACGGTCGAGTACACACACACACATGTTTGTTATACGACCGATAAATCATTCGAACGCTTCTTCGACTTCGATATGTTCCGACTTCCCGTTACGAAACATATACCCTGATCCTTCTCTCTCCTCTCATTCTCTTTTGAACGACGCACCCAACAGACGAAGAGAATTGCAAAGTGCGTTATACATGCGTATATTATTATATATTGGAAGATCCACGCGTACTTGCTGAGGACTTTGCCAAAGGAGTATTGAAAAAAGCGGATGAACAAAAAAAAAGCTGTTGAACCGTTCGAGGATGCTGCGGATATGTGTATGTGACAATATATGTATGTGTGTATAGAAAAGTGCACATACGCATCATTGGCGAGAGACAGAGATGCAGTCTCACTTCTCTCGAGGGGGTTCCTATCTTTCGCACTTTTTATAGTAGGTTGTATATTCTTTATGCTGTCGTTACGTCTGTCCTGAAACTACCGTCGTCGTCCCGGTTCTTGCTACGGTTCTTCCGCACTTTTTCCCCTTGTGATCTTCAGACACACATGTTTGTGGTATTTATATATATTAGGGTGACAGTTATTTAGGCTTTGGCGAAATAAGTTCGGTGCCACCCCAAAAACATAATCGAGGTGTATCCAAAAAAATCTGTGTAAAGTTTGGAGGCGCTCGGAAAATTGGAAAACGCGCCACCGGGCGATTGAAATTTTAAATGTTTTTTGGGCATCTCTACAGAGCTTGTCATTAACAAAATTATGAACGAAAGAAATTGAAAAAATTTGGTTTTGTACACCATACTATGCACAATAAGTGTACCAAGTTTCGAATTTTTCTCATTAATATTATCGTCGGAAAAAAAAAATCATTGATGCGTGAGATAAATACATGTATTTTACATTTAAAATTTCAATCGCTCGGTAGCGCGTGTTCCAATTTTCCGAGCACCTCCAAACTTTACACAGATTTTTTTTTATACACCTTGATTATGTTTTTGGCGTGGCGTCGAACTTTTTTCGCCAAAGCTCAAATAACTGTCACCCTAATATATATGGCGCATTCCGCACCGATTCGACCTGGGTCTAACCCTTCACCTCTGTACGATTTCGTCCGCAATTTTTTATGGTTTTGCAGTACCTCTGAAAAGCACTCGGGATTTTTTTCAGACTTTTTTGGAGCGATTTCACTTAACTATAATTTTGCGAACAATTTATTTTTAGCCTGAATTTAAAAATTTGAAAAAAATCAAAAAAATCACGTTTGTTATATGAAAAATTTCAAGCGTTGAGCCAAAGTGGGCAGGGTTTCCTTCTGTTTATAATAAACTTTTTAGAATTTTTTTATTTAATAGAAAAATTTAAAAATGTTTGGATAAGGGCCCACTCAATTCATGTTTCACTTTCTATTAATTTTTTTTCGAAAAAGCTCGTTATATTGAAGGACACCTTTGACGACCTTGGCTCAACGCTTGAAATTTTTCATATTATAAACGGCATTTTTTTGATTTTTTCAGATCTTTTACACTTGAAAGAGAAACGTGAATTGAGTGGGCCCTTATCCAAACATTTTTTTAAACACCTTCAATTCATAAAAAAAAATGTTTGGATAACGGCCCACTCTATTCAGGTTTCTTCTTCTATTTAAAAAAAATTATCTTGAAATTGTTCATATGAAAAAAGGGATTTTTGTGATTTTTTCCAGATTTTTTAATTTGGTCTACAAGTAATTTGTTTATAAAATTATAGTTAAGTCAAATTAATCCAAAAAAATCTGAAAAAAATCCTGAGTGCTTTTCAGAGGTAATAGAAAACCATAAAAAATTGCGGAGAAAATCGGAGAAGTGTAGGATCGGACCCAGGTCGATCGTGTGGAATGCCCCATATACATCACCGCAATCTACGGTTATCCTCGAGAATCCTCTCTCACTACCGAATATTTTCTCACAGAGTTGAAATCGTTCTCGCGGTAATAGAAATATGATTGTGGGATTGGCAGCTTTGCCGAGAAATTTACGTTCTGTTCCAATGCCTTTGAAAAACGTATCATAAGGTTTTGTTCGGAACAAAACAGGGATTCGATCCATTCCACGGCAATTATTTTCATCATTACGCTGAGAAATTTTTTTTACAATGTGTATGATTGAATAAGGGGACAATAATATTGTGTGGTACCTGAAAAATGATGTTGACATTTGCATCGATTAAATGCAACGTAATTAATTTATTTAAAAGAAAATGAATTCTTCCTGAGAAGTTGTCAAAGTGAAAAATGATTGAAATTTATTTTGGGGTCTCCAATAAGGATTTCGAAAGGATCATTAATATTTCAACATTTTATGGACTTGCACAGATGAACGAAAAAGCGAAAAATTTATTCTTTTACAGAACAATTTTGAGACTTTATCAACACTTTGGAAATAATTATTGAAATATCTTTGAATTTTTTTAATTATTATTCATCAGATATTTGCAAGGTCTCTTAATTGTTGGTTAAGTGAATACTTTTTCTGATTTTTCGTTCAATTGAACCCTCGAAACTTCAAGTGCGTTACATTTTTGTGAATAGCTCGAAATCAAATAATTAAAAAATTGAAATAAAAAATACTTAAAAATTCAAAACGGTTTTAAATTTTAAAAAAAGTGACATCAAACATTCCAGGACATTTTGAATATATTGGCATATGAAAATTACACTATTCCGTTTTTTCACGGAAACAAAACTTCAACGAGGAACTAAAATTCAACGAGTGGTCCTAATTTCGTAAATTTTTAACCCCTCAAATGTTGACCCCCCATATATATATATTGTAGACTACAAGCTTATCTCTGAGCTTATCTCTGAGAACAATTGTTCTTTTTCGTACAAGTCGCTCGAATGAAAATAATGTTATACGAGACGCTTCGCTAAGCTCTCTCCCGCATGAGTTTTGTCGATCGCTCGACCGTCTCAACCCCGGAGAGCGCATAGCAAAATTCCATCGGTCGTTCTTTCCGTACGAATAACAATTACCGCATAACTTCGTACGAGCCGCCGCACGCGTTTACTCGCGTATATATACGAGGCATTCCATACCAAGTCGACCTGAGTGTGACCCTCGACCTCGCTGATTTCGTTTACGATTTTTTATATGATTCTTCCAACTCAAAATAGCATTCAGAATTTTTTTCAGATTTTTAAAACCAAATTTGAGTACGTTATGATTTTTTGAACATTTTTTTCGAAAACCTCGAGCGCCATATTTAAAAAAACTGAAAAAATTCTCAAAAATCCGGTGTCAAAAATGGAAATTTCTGAATCAAAATTCATGATGTCCGGGTTTTCGCTTCTACCTCGATTTTATGTTTTATGAAGAAAATGTAAAAAAAATAGATGCAGAAATTAACCAACTGCATTTTTTGAAAAAAGTGAAAAAAATTCTAAAAATAATTGGTTAACGATAAAAATATTCAAGCCACTTTTCACGGTAGATCAATTTCTGCATCGATTTTTTTGTTACGTTTTCTTCATGAAAACCTAAAATCGAGGTGGAAGGAAAATCCTGGACATGATGAATTTTGGGTTAAGAATTTGCATTTTTGACACCAGATTTTCGAGAATTTTTTCAGATTTTTAAATTACGGCCCTCGAGGTTTTCGAAAAAAATGTTCAAAAAATCATAACGTACTCAAATTTGGTTTTAAAAATCTGAAAAAAATTCTGAATGCTATTTTGAGTTGGAAGAATCATATACAAAATCGTAAACGAAATCAGCGAGGCCGAGGGTCACACTCAGGTCGACTTGATATGGAATGCCCCATACGTACATACGTGCCTATGTGCACCAGAAGTATGCACATGTTGCTATATATATATGTAGGTGTACGTGCCACTGTTTATTATCGTGAGGGAATATCTATAGTGCTGTTAGCTGATGGCGAGAAAGAGAGAGAGAGAGAGAGAAAGAGAGAGAGAGAGAGAGAGAGAGAGAAAAGGGTGAGGGAAGGACTTCTCGTATGAAAAATGCTCGTGTGCAGTTTATACGAGCCAGGCTCGTGCTTGACGACAATCCATTAAGGGGACGTAAAACAGTGATTCCGGTCTCTTTATACACATTTTTTTCGATCCTACAGAACTCGAATGAATAAAAGAGGAATGTTTAAAATGCAAAAAAATATATTTAAAAAAAAAAGAAAAGATTTGTTTCAATACTGTAAATGGGATTTGAAAAATAAATTGTTGTAATTTATGCTCACAGAAATTGAGTTGAAGAAATATATTGATTACATTAAATATATTTTATTCCAAAAGTTAAGTTTCCTGCATATATTTTAGGCGGGGAAAGCCAGAGGAAAAATGAAGAATTTTTTTTATCTCTTCAAATTTAATGTTTTTCAAAAAAATGTAGTTGAAATTGTAAGTTGATATTATGAAAATTGAATGAGTTACAGTCAGTTTAGTTAGAGCAGTTTTGTCGAAATGACGTTTTTTCGACCTTGTTCCAATACTCGAAAACTTATGAGACGATTTTCCATTTTTCTTTTTTACGATTTTTTTTAAATTAGTAATTTAATTTTTATAATTACAATTTTTAAAACCTGCTTGGATAAAAAAGGGCTTTGAGGATGAGAACAATTTCAATTCATCGCCATTTTGTAAATAATCAAAGAAAAAACACGACTATTCACAACGATAGCTACATTTATAGAGATATTGATTTTTTTTTCAATTTTCTGATAAACCTTCACCGAGATATCAATCGGACAATCGGTGGAAATTTTTTTTCATCGTTAAGATAAAATCTATATCTCACTTAATTTTCAAGATTTTCAAGATTTCAAAATTGTCAACAATTTTTTTAACCCTTACAGTGGTAAAATGTACTTGAAATTTGGAACGTCCATTTGAACGAAAAAGCAACAAATTAATTTGTTTAATTTGTTTAACAAAAAATTAGAATAGCTGGGCAAATAGTTGGTAAATAATCATTTTTTAAATGGAAAGATGTTTGAAGAATATTTTCCAAAGTATTACAGGGCCTTAAAACTGTCCTTTAAAAGAATAAGTTATTTGATTTTCCATTCATTTGTACGTTCAGAACTTCACGTCTATCCTGAAAACAAACTTTTCCTATTTCAACGTTCCCAAAATTGGACTTGGATGATTTATCTTCATGCGGGTGGAAATCGTGCGTAGAAAAATTGGCTCAATAAGAGGTAGAGAGAAAAAACTCACCCGTCGACATTTTGGTAAAGTTCGACCGAGCTATTGAGCTCGGCCAGTTGTTCCTTGAGCAGCTGCAAATTAGAATTCACGAAACTCAATTCGAGTGCAACGGTCTCCTTGAGTTTCCGGTTGGTCGTAGCTCTACCGTGAAGAAAAAAAAACAAAGAACACCGCATAAATTCACATAAATTCACTTTCCAGTCGCATCAGAATAGATAAATGCAAGGAGCAAAGAATGAAGGGAAAAATGGATTTTGAAGAAACAACGATGGAGTGGAAAATCGTCGATTGAAGAAAAATGGACTTTGAAGAAACAACGAGAAAGTAGTAAAAATGTCAAGGATTGAAGAAAAATGTGTTTTGAAAAAACAACGAGGAAGTAGCCAAAATTTCATGGATTGAAGAAAAATGGATTTTGAAAAAACAACGAGGGAGCAATCAAAATCTCATGGATTTTGAAGAAACAACAAGGGAGTAGTCAAAACTCATAGAATGAAGAAAAATAGATTTTGAAAAAACAACGAGAGAATAGTTAAAATCTCATGGATTGAAGAAAAATGAATTTTGAAGAAACAACGAGGGAATAGTTAAAATCTCATGGATTGAAGAAAAATGAATTTTGAAAAAACAACGAGGGAATAGTTAAACTTCATGGATTGAAGAAAAATTAACTTTGAAGAAACAACGAGAGAGTAGTCAAAATATCATGGATTGAAGAAAAATGGATTTTTAAGAAACAACGAGGGAGTAGTCAAAATCTTATGGATTGAAAAAAATGGATTTTGAAGAAACAACGAGGGAGTAGTCAAAATCTCATAGATTGAAGACAAATGAGTTTTGAAAAAACAACGAGGGAGTAGTCAAAATCTCATGGATTGAAGAAAAATGGATTTTTAAAAAACAACGAGGGAGCAGTCAAAATCTCATGGATTGAAGAAAAATGAATTTTGAAGAAACAACGAGGGAATAGTTAAAATCTCATGGATTGAAGAAAAATGGATTTTGAAGAAACAACGGGGGAGTAGTTAAAATCTCATGGATTGAAGAAAAATGGATTTTAAAGAAACAACGAGGGACAGTCAAAACATCAGATTTTGAAGAAACAACGAGGAAGTAGTACAAATCTCAAGGATTGAAGAAAAATAGATTTTGAAAAAACAACGAGGAAGTAGTCAAAATCTCATGGATTGAAGAAAAATAGATTTTGAAGAAACAACGAGGAAGTAGTGAAAATCTCATAGATTGAAGAAAAATGGATTTTAAAGGAACAACGAGGGGAGTAGAAAATGGTGGATTGAAGAAAAATGAAATTGAACCTACTTGAAGAGATTTTCCGCGCCAGCGCGCAATCTCAATTCCTTGTTGATCTCCTGATTGAGCTTGCTCCGTTTGTTCTGCAATTTTCCACGACATGTCGCCACTCTGGGGTCCGAGCCCTGCAAAAAAAAAGCCACAAAAAGGCAATTAGAATAATTCGTTCCGAAATCGTCGATTCAAAAATCTATTACTTTTGAACGGCACAATTCTTCGGAGGGACACATGTATATAAATTTAATTTGTTTTCTTCTCATTTCGAATTCCACGTCTCTGGACGTGGGATCACGAGCGAGAGTTTGTAATTACAGTTGTAAATAAAAGCTTAATCGCCGCGTGAAAGGGTATACGCGCGATAAATTCGCGAATATCTTGTCGTTCACCTGAGAGCATTTTATTGTTGCGTATAAATAACTCGCCGGATAGCCGAGTTATTTTGAACCGAACGTGGGTTATGTGAAAACAAGAGAAAAAAATTGACAAGCGGGAAAAGCGAAATAAAGAATCGACACGTACATTAAAATACGCATGTAAATATTTTACACCTACCAGGGCCATTAAAAATAACAGATTTATCGTCCAAGCGCGCTCCACATCGAGATTTTCCTACTTTTTCCTTCAAAGATAGATATCGAACAATTTGAGGCTCATTCTTTTATTTATCCCTGCTGCATCGACTTTTGTTTTGAAAACAAAAGAAAACTTTTGTGAGACTACCTTTGCAATTTTTGTTCAAATGGTTTGTCAACGTCAGCTGGGCAAAAAATCAACAAATAAATGCTTTGAACAAAAAATCAGAAGACTTTGCCAAGACTTGGCAAATTTTTTTAACTTTTGGTACCTCATAAAAGAAGCTTTGTTTTTATTTAAACTTCGACAAATACGGGACTCTTGTAAATTTTTTATTATACACTCAGTCAAAAAATTAAAGGACTGTTCCTTTAATTTTTTGACTGAGTGTACATTTGCAGATTTTTCATTCGACTGAACGTTCGAAATTTCTAAACCACGATTTTACAATTTTCAATTATATTTTATGTGCATATTAGTTACCGTTTTTCTGCAATATTTCATTTACAACTTTTTACAAATAATAATATACAATATTGTCGCAAATTCCTCAATTTTTACAAGAATGATCGTTCGATAGGGAGAAACGAAATAATATAAATAAAATGGACATAAATATATTTCATATAAATAAATAAAACTGAGGTTTACAAAATTTCGACAATGTTAGTCATTAAAAAAAAAATCATAAAGCCACAAATAAATAAACCATCAACGATGAAAGGGATTTGAAAGAAGTGGTTAAACCGCCCTTAGCGAGAGATCTATTTTTTAGTGTTACAAAGGAGGGGCTCGATCCTAGACAAGAAATGCTGCACAAAAATATCCTACACAAATTTTTGACCAGCATTTATTATCCTACACATATTTGCCTACACAATTATTTTTTTGAATGACTTACACATAATTTCCTACACATTTTAATCTTATAATACAGACACATGATATCCTACACAACGATTATAACGTAGACTATTTTCCTACACAATTAAATCTTACAATACAGGCTGTTGTCCTATACATGAAATTTTACACAACGATCATAACGTAGACTATTTCTCTACAAACAATTTCCTACACATATTTTCCTACACAATTGAATCTTTTAATACAGGCTGTTGGCCTACACATGATATCCTACACAACGAGTTCAAGAAATTCTGGTCAAAACTTTGTGTAGGATAATAAATGCTGGTCATTAATTTTGTGTAGAATAATAAATGTTGCTCAAAACTTTGCGTAGGATAATAAATGCTGGTCATTAATTTTGTGTAGGATAATAAATGCCGGTCAAAACTTTGTGTAGGATAATAAATGCCGGTCATTAATTTTGTGTAGGATAATAAATGCTCGTCATTAATTGTGTGTAGGATAATAAATGCTGGTCAAAAATTTGTGTAGGAAATTTTTATGTAGCATTTCTTGTGTACACTGAGAAAAAAAAATGGTTGAATATGCAAAATCGTTAGTTGAATACGGGCAACTAAATATTTATTTGGTCTAACTAAATAATTAGTTTCTTGAATAATTCCGCGCTTCGGTTGACCAAAATATTGTTCAGGCAACAAAAATTTGGATTGTACAACTAAATGTTTAGTTGCACGTATTCAACTAAACGATTTTGCATATTCAACCATTTTTTTTCTCAGTGTAGGATCAAAATTGTGTAGGATCGGACCCCACTAGTTACAAAAAGCTCAATAAGAGGAGGAATAGGATAATAACGTCTATTTTTACAACCCTAATAAATAGGTGCGTAAAGTATGAGGAAATTAACAGGAGACACGCCCGATCTCTTCTGTTATTAATACCGTTTAATAACCACAAGTCATTGAGAGCCGGAGATAGTAAAAGGATATAGAATGAAAAAATAAAAGGAGGATAAGAGAGGAAGATTGCCCGGTGGAAACGAAGATATGTGTGTGTGTGTCCCGGATCCGCCTCAGCAAAAGATCCTATCTTGTATATTTCTTCTCTCACTCTCTTGAATTAAATGCGCCGAACATAAATGTTAACGGTAGCAAAGAGCATTGAGACGAGAGATTTCAGTGCATTCTGCGATCGGCCATTAGCGAATAAATAGGCGTAAATGCTAACTTTTAAACGAGCCAAAGTGTTGTTGAATCCGCCTATTTGTTTGCCAGTTACCGGCCAATGTTAACACTATTTTAGACCTTTTTCTTTGTCTCTCTCTCTTTCTCTCTCTGTACACATTTTTCGTTTGTGCACGAGCAAGTATAATGTTAGCGCCAAACGCGTGGAAATCGCACGAGCGAGCAAAATGCACGTTTGTGGAGAGCAATAATAGTAAAGCATGAGCCTCTTTCTCGGCTGTTATTACTCATTAATAGTGCACAACGCGTGTGAGTGCGTAAAATGGGAATGCAGAGTTACGCGTTTGTTGTTGGAGGATAAATAGAACGTTGGAAAAGCGAGTTGTAATCCGTGGGTAATAATTTGCAATGAAGAATACATAAGAGAGCTTTTAAATGAATATAATGTAATATAAATATAAATAATGATGATTCCATCAGCCGCTCTGATCCTTGATCCCTTTGAATTTTGAATGACTCGCGGGAAATGTCCTTTTGCCATCACAAATAGTCGAAATTTTTGTTTTCAAACTTTCTTCAGCTTTTTCTCTACTCTTTAGCTAACTGTATGCACACGATTTCAGGAATTAAAATTCTTAACGTTATTTTCCAAACAAAAGTGAATCTTTATTTTACTTAAGGATGTTGAGTCCCAAATCGCAAATAATGAGAAAATTCTGAAAATTTTGTATGTTTTTGTATGAAGTATTTAAGAGGTCGTGTAAAAATTTCACGACGATTAGGAAGCTCGTTATCGAACAATTAACATTAACAAATCAAATTAAATTAAATGTAGTCTTATGGAAACTGATATAACCTTGCGATAAGTTTTTTTTTGACCTCTGAATTTTTTAATATCTACAATATATTGAAAGCAACGGAAACAAAACGAAGTTTATTGATAAATATTTTTTTAATTTGTTTAAAAAATTGTTCTTAACGAAATGGTAATATTTTTATAACGAGCTCCCGAATCGTCGTGAAATTTTTACACGACTTCTTAAATACTTCATACAAAAACATAGCAAATTTTCAGTATTTTCTCATAATTTTTCATTTTAACCCTTAAGGAGGTTGAAGTAATGATGATAGAATCCTGAAAATTTAGCATGTTTTTACATGAAGTATTCAAGAGGTCGTGTAAAAATTTCACGACGATTAAGAAGTTATTTATTGAACAATCAACATTTAAAAGTTTATCATAGGGACTCAACATCCTTAATTGATTAAAAATTAAAAATTAAGGAAGTATTCCGGTCTAAAATTTAAAAAAAATCATTTTTTTCATATTCTTAAAGTTTAGATTTTTCAGAATATATCCTCGAAAGAAAATTTTTAAATTCCAATCATTTACAGAGTTATGGCTATTTTAGTGACGCAACATCTATGCCCGTCACGTTGGAGCGTGACTTTAAGGGAGTATTCTGGGCTAGAATTTTGAAAAACTCATTTTTGTTTGCATATCCTCAAAGTTTAGACATTTAAGAATATATCCTCGAAAGAACATTTTTAAATTCCAATAATTTACGGAGTTATAGCTATTTTAGTGAGGCAACAACTACGCCCGTCACGTCGGAGCGTAACTTTAAGGGGTTATTCTGGTCTAGAATTTTGAAAAAATCATTTTTTTTAATATTCTTGAAGTTTAGACCTTGATCAATATATCCTAAAAAGGAAATTTTTTAGTTCTAATAATTTATGGAGTTATAGCTATTTCAATGATCCCTTTTCTTTAGCCCCAACTTTGCCAGCTTCTAACTTATTTAATTTTCGTTGTTTTTCTCGAATTTTTTTTATTGTCAAAAGCCTGCTATTAATAAATATATTGTAAAAAAAAGAATCGTAAAAATATTTTTCGTTTTTTTTTTATGAAGCTCGACAAAAACGTTCAAAATGTATGTCTCTAGACCAGAATACCGCCTTAAATTGAAATAATAAATAAATAAAATAACAATAAATAAATAAATAAATAATTAAGAAATAATAAAACAGTTAAGGAAAAAAAACAATGAAGTAAAATAAAGTCTGCTATTAAAAAATTTATCTCTATATTTCGACTGCCACAAAAGGTCATGTAACGGTCAATGTTTATATCGAAACAACAAAGAACTGATGTTTACAAAAGCTCAAAATGGAACTCCGAAAACCAATTTTTCGTTTTCAGAGACAACATTTCAGTTTGAAAAAGGAAATGTCGAAGTTCCACATTGATTTTGCGAAAAAAGGCTCTTAGCTTTCATGTAGAGTTTATGTAATGGAGTTTAAACGAATCGATAAAGAAAACTTACTCGAGTGAATACAAATGCGTGCATTATGGCGAGTTTTGTCGCGTTTCACGAGAGATCGGGAAGTGTCGAACGAGGAAATGGAAATGATGTGACTGGTGTAAAACGTAACGGAAAACACGCGTGAAATGCAAACAGGAAATGCAAGAGTCACGAGAACCGATCGGATATTACGAGGTCGATCGATCGGTCGATCGATCAGTCGTTTTTCCCCTTTTTTAGCGCCAACATTATCGTGAAAGTGCCGCTCGACTCGATACCTGGAAATTCACATTTGGAAGTTAAAAATCGATGGTTAAGAGTTAAATATACGGGCCTCTGGAATTATGACACTGCGCGCAAAAATGCCAGACGGAGAAAAAGAGTTCTGTCAACAATCGCGTTATGACGCAGCTGCGAAATGAAAGAGAAATGCTCAAATGCGGTAATTTATGGATTCGGCGAATGAGGATCGTGTATTTTCATTCATAAGCCTTGGATCAAAAATATTCTGAAAATATAAAGAGGAACAATGATCGAAGACCCGGCAGAGCGTTTCGGCAAATTTTGGTGATCAAAAAATCACAAATGATAAACTCTTGTTTCACGTTTCGGTCCCGGATTGGGATCCCCTTCAGAATACACACAAAATTTAAAAAAAAATCGGCCTGGGGGTCTGACTATGTAAACTATGTGTTTTTGGGGTCGCCGAATCCGAATCCGAGGTTGGTTTAACCCCAGCACGTCAGGGTTTGGCTATAACCAAAAAAAAGAACACTCCAAAATCAACATTATTTTTTTAATATTTCGAAAACTATTATATATAGCTACGAAAAAATCGTTCTGGGTTCGTCTTGAAGAGTACACTTGTGGCTACGAAAAAAAATATTTCGAATTTTTTTTTGAGAAATCATGAATTTGGAGAATTTTGAATTTTTAAAAATCGTGCAAATCTACGATCAACATTAAATTTTTGGTTCAATTTTTTTTTTTATAATACCTTGTACTGATCTTAAATGATCCTGAAATTTTCAGTAAGGTGTTTTTGTTTTTTCAAAAATATGAATTTTTGGATTTTTAACAATCGTGTAAATCCACGATCAACATAAAAGTTTTTTGTAAAATTTTTTTTACATAATACCTTGGAGTGATCTTTAAAGATCCTGGAATCTTCAGGATCTTTCAATTTTTGAAACAAAAAAACACCATCCTGAACCTTTCAGGATCTTTTAAGATTAGTCCAAGGTATTATATAATAAAAATTTAAGCAAAAATTTAATGTTGATCGTGGATTTACACGATTTTTTTAAATTAAAAAATTAATGGTTTTGAAAAACCAAAAAACACCTTTCTGAAAACTTAAGGATCTTCTAAGATCAGTAAGAGATATATAAAAAAAAAAAAGATTTATAAAAATTCAAAATTCTCCACATTTGTCATTTTTCAAATTTTTTTTTCGGAATATTTTTTTTTCAGCAGCCACAAGTATACTCATCAAGACGAGACCAGAACGATTTTTTCGTAACTATAATAGTTTTCGAGATATTTAAAAAAACAACTTAATTTTTGAGTGTTTTTGAGGTTATAGCTGAACCCCGACGTGCTGGGGTTAAACCAACCTCGTATTCGGATTCAGCGACCCCAAAAACATACAGTGTACATAGTCAGATCCCCAGACCGATTTTTTTTCTTTTTGTGTGGCTGTGATATTTATCTTCATCCGAATTCAACATTTCGAATTTTTTTATCTATTTTTCACGCTTAAAATAACCGTTCAGTGGTAATAAAATCCAAATTCGAGGTGTGATTTTTTTTATATCGGTACTTGGAGTTAATAAAGGTGATGTCATCGATTCCATTTGAGTAAAAAAACGTCTTGAATAATCACAGATTTAACCCGGGTTTCGATGATAACTCTTTGCACTTTCAGACGCGTTTTTGAACGACTAAAATCCGCATTTTTGGCTCCGAAAAATTCAGGCACAATCATGAAACAATTGTGAAATCGTACACGTTTCAAAAAAGGAAAGTCCATCGGTCCACAGAACGAGAAAAAAATGAAACAAAAAAGGTTTCGCCTTTCTCTGAAAACATCGCCTGTTATGTATAAATAAAATTATTCATATAAAATGGATTGTCTGTGGAAAAAAAAAATTTCTTTTTTATGTTTAAAAAAAACGGCTTGGAGCCAGTATTTTTCAATTTTGACGAAGTAAGTGGCGAAACAAGAGTCTATAATTTCTCATCTCTTGATTACCAAAATTGGTCAAATCGACTCTCCAATCATTGTTCTTCGTCACGTCAATTATAAAGAGAAACGTTAATTTTTGTAAGAATTAAATAAAATCCTTTTTTTTTATCCCAATCATCTAAAACGTTTTATATCGTGGACCAGCGAGGAAGAAATTTTGAAACTATATTTAAGATTAATTTCTTCCTCGTTTGGGACTTTTGAGAGAGTGCTTTCACGATGATTGCCAGGTAAAAAGTAATTTGTTTCCGGCAATTCGTTTTTGTTCATCCGAAAAATTCATTCGAGCGACAATAATCGTCGTTGCTTCCGAGGCAATCGCAAGGAAATAACAAAAAAATTTTGAGGAATATACATTGATGCCTGATCAACTTTCATCTCTCAGGAACAGAGTTGCAAAAAAATGTATTATTTTAATAATACATTATCGATTTCATTGATGATTATTTTTTCACTTAATAATGGGACTTAACTTCCATTATACATTATTCATTCAATGAATAATGTGATAAAAAAAATATTGCATTATATTTTTAGTTAATAATGCAAATGTCAGACCATTAAGCGTTATATTAGTACTGGAAAATGTAAAAATGAAACATTATGCATTACGTTACTAATGAGTACTTGGAAAAGCATTACATTGTCCGTTGCTGAAGTAATGGATAATGTGGAAATAAGTAATGCAACAATGAAATAATAAGTAATGCAAAAATGTTCCATTATCCATTATCAAAGTAATAGATATTGCAAAGTCGCGTTAATTTTTCATTACTATAATACTGAATATTTTGAATATTGCATTATTCCGAATAAAACTATTTTATGCATTCGTAGTCCAATAGGACAATGCGATAAAATCTTCCTTTTATTTACGAAAGTGGAAAATATAGATTGATGAATCCGGTTCAGGGACTCGATGGTATGGGTTTATGAAATTTTTTTAAGTAAAAAAAATCCAAAAATGTAAGCATCGGAATGTCAACAGAACTAATAATCCCCGTTTTGAAATTTGAAATTAGAATTGAAAATTTGGGTCGAAAGAGAATAAAGTACATATATGCTGCGCATTTCCCTTTGATCTGACAAATAAAAAAATGCACAAGTGGAACATCATTTTTTCTTTTGGTTGATTCACAAATAAATAAAAAAATACATGAAATTATTCGAGAGTAAAAAAAAGTAATCAATCGTATATGAACAGGAATTATTATTCTCTTGACAATTTCCTGTCAAAGATAAAATAAATTTATATAAAATAATGATAAAAAAAATTTAACAAATAAAAAAAAAAAAAAACAAAGTACCGAATTATATTTTCGAAGTAAAAAATTAGGAATCTAAACAAACGAATTTCCATAGAGGGAAATCTAAACAGTTACCCTGTAAAAAATTTGAGGGAATAACACATACAGTCTGAGATTTATATCATTCTTACGCATTATGATTATAAAAAATCATACGAAAAGGAAGATTTCATTGACATTGCTCTCTACATACAGAAATTATTTTTATTCCTTTAAACCATTACTCAAAGTAATACATTATTTATAAATGTAATGCGGTATTTGAAGTAATGCACTGTTCGATGTAATGTGTTACTCAAAGTAATGAATTGCTCAATGTAATGCATTACTAAAAGTAATGCATTGCTCAATGTAATGCATTACGCAAAGTAAGGCAGTATTCTTCGGTTTTGTACCATTCACTACTATAGTAATGAAAATTTGTTTCTATTGAATTACCCATTACTGTAATAATGGATAATGGCAGCGTTTAGCATTATCCATTACTGTTGTAATGAATAATGTTACGTTTTTTGCATTATTCATTATTAATTTAATGCATAATCGTTAGGTTTCACATTTTTCATTTCAAAAATAATGCTCAATGTTAATATCATAGAATTTTCATTATTTCTAAAATAAATAATGCATTATTTTTACATTATCATCTCGGCAACTCTGCTCAGGAATATGTATGTCTTTCAAAAAGGTACACATTTGATTTTGCTTCTGATACTTTGGTTTTTCGGTATAGAAGATAATGAAATATTGAAATTCCGAAAAGCGATAAAAATGTTAATTTCATTTCACGATCCGTGCTTCGTGGAAAATCCCACTAGTCAGAATTTTATAATATTAATAACACGGAGAGATCGAAAGAGATGAAGGTAAATGAAGGATAGCTTAGTCATAGCAACTTAGAGATCGTGAAATCCGGTTTTCCCTATATCGAGTTCGGTTGTCGAACCGATTTTATTGATACTTTTTTCTTCCTTCCCTCATTCCTTCTCTTCGTCACTCTCGTGAAAAGTATAATAATTTAACTTTATATATTTAGTGAAAGTCACTCGCAATATAATGTCGCAATCATTCGAGCGTGTCTATATATATATATATATATATATATATATATATATATATATATATATATATATATATATATATATAAAGAGAAAGAAAGAGAGAGAGAGAAGTCAAACGAGTTCATTGAACGACCCAAGCCGACATTTCATTCGTCTCGCACAATTCTCTAAATATATTTTCCTCATTTCCCGGAGAAAATTCTTCGTTGAACTTTTCTCTCATACCAGGGATCTTCTCTGGAGAATGCCTCTATCCAACGATGTCGAGATTTTGCTCGGCAGCAATGAGATAAAAAAAAATGAGTTAAAAAGACCACGCACAAAGAGTTACGGCTATTACAGTGATTTTTTTTTTCAACAAGAATTTTTCCGGGAACTATTTTGTGTTTTTTTTCCGCAAAAATTATTCTCGTTACGCTGGAATGAACGTACAAATAGCCTTCCTTCCTACTCCAGCACGTTTCTGTACGAATAATTTTTCAAAATTCCCGCGCGAATTCGGACCTCTTTTTTCTAGCCAACTTCAGGATGAATGCTCACGTGAAAAAGGACAATTTCACGCATCATAGTTTTAGAATTTTGAGGACTGATCTTTTCAGCCATGTCCCACAATTTTGAGTGAGATTTTGCAGATTATTCATCAAAACTTTTTTTTTCACTCCGATTTATAAATGTTTTGTAAAAGAGAAAATTCTTTCTCAACACAAATAAAAATTTATCCTTGTGATGAAAAAAAAATGATATGTCGAATTTTTTAATCGTTTGAATATGAAAAGTTATAATATATTTGCGATATATTTAAAATATATTATTCGCAAGACGTTGAAGTTTTTATCGTTTGTAACGCGACAAAAATAAATTTTTTAAGTTCCTTTTTAGTGAGATTTCTGCTTTGCTTATGCATTTAGCATTTAGCAAGTCCTTAATAAGGGCCGCAAAATATATTTAAGCGATTTTGGAATCTGAAAAAAATTCAGGTGGAATGAATTTTATTAAAAAATAAACTATTTCCGATGCGTTCAAATAACCCAAACTTCAACAGCATTTGTTTGCCTACAATTTTGTTAATATTTCGTAAATATATTCAAAATATCGAATTTTCGTGACAAATATATTTACATATTTAATATTAATTAATTTCTTGACAAACATATTTAAAATTGTAATAATTCGTTGGTATTCCAGAAGTAAATCGTATACAATATAAAAGCCACACAGACAATTTTGCTCAATATTTTAAAAAACAATTAACAACGTACGAGAGTAACGCGCACAAAGGTAAACAAAAATCTAATAAATTAAATAAATAAATTAAATAAATAAATTAAATTAATGAGTAGGAAAAGTCAGAATTCTTTTACTTTGAGCTTGAGTCTCGGTAAATTATGACAAGAGCGTTATGATGCAAAAAACGTCACGAATCTTTTAATAAGCGAAAGAGAGATAGATAAAGAGAGAGAGAAAGAGAGGAGAATAAATTGTACTATTACACGAGACGTGTTATCATTCTGAGCGCAGGTGCATGACACTATTATCGGTATAATATGTGGAGGTGAATAACGCAACAAAGTGAAGGGAAAAGTACGTTTTTTTGCCTCGTTCAACGACAAATGTCGTTTTGCTCAAGGTTTTTTTTCATTGACTTGTGTAATTTATCAATTGGCTAATAATTCAGGGCACAAAAAAAATGTATATATGCCGCATTATCGATGAGCAAATGTAAAATTGTCCATACTGAAGACACTAGATAAGTGTTCATCATCATCACCAATATTCATAGTTTGAGGGATTTTTGCAAAATCAATTTCTTACCCCGATACGTCTTCTCAAGCACGTATCCAGGATTTCGTTTTCCTCCTTGTTTCCTGTTTCTCGTGCTATTTCGATCGACGATCCTTTGCACTTTTTGTCCCTCTCCTTCGCCCGATTATCCGTGTTATTTTCCGACGTCACAGAATCGTCAGAATTATCAACGTCACTGACGTTATTCGACTTCTGTAACGGCGACTGATGTACCCACTTCAACATTTCATCTACATCGCACTGAGACACTTCCGTATCTGTAGACGCGTTAATCGCGTCAAATTTAATATATCAAACATAAACATTAGGCTGGTTCAAAAAGAGCAATTATTTTTTTTTTCGAAATCCCCTATTAAATACTTTCGGCGAGTTGAAAAAAAGGTGCCTGTTAAAAGCAGAGCTCTTAATATTAATATTTAGCGGTGTCTCGTCGCATATTTCTATTTCCCATTTAAATAACACAGGAAAAAAACATTTTGAAACTTTGAAATTTTATACCACGCCTTCAAGTCAATGTACCGAAATGAACGATACATATTCTTGTAGAAAATTTAACGCTCTACAGAAAACGTCTCTTATGATTTTTCGATAAACTCACTCCTTCAAAAATTATTCACGGTTTAATATATATGTAAATTAGATTGTGAATATATTTGTGTTGGTCATTTCTTCAAAAATTAGGTAATTTATGTTAATGCAATATAAACTTTTTTTCAAGAAAAATGTTACGATATTTAGTAATAAGTTTTAACATTTTGCCGAAAACTAAAAGAAAAAAGTGAAATCTACTCTAAATTTAACTTTAACCTTGAATCATTTTTGAAGGAGTGAGTTTATCGAAAAATCAGAAGAAACCTTTTTTGTAGAGCGTTCTATTCCCTACAAGAATGCGTGTCGTTCATTTCGGTACATTGACTTGAAGCCGAGGTATAAAATATCAAACTTTGAACATTTTTTTTCCTTTGTTTCATGGGAAATAGAAATATGCGATGGGAGACGGCTAAATATTAATATCAAGAGCTCTGCTTTTAACAGACGTCTTTTTTCATCTCCACGAAAGTATTTAATAGGGGATTTTAAAAAAAAGTAGTCGCTTTTTCAATCAGTCTAATAAACAATTATAAGAACAAAGTTGAAAAAAAAACTATTTTGCTCCTGGGAAACGCAGTCAGAAAATAGGATGTCTTTTTTTAAATCGTCTAGATGAACATGATATTTTTTTTCTCATGGAAAAGACTAGTTATCACTGTTATCACACTCGCGGGCTTCCTGATCGGAAAATTTGTGTCAATCGATTGAATAAGGCGCAAAAGGATCAATCATCGCTCCCTCCAGTTCGTTCATCAAAGTAATGTCAGCTCGTTTTTCGAGTCAGTTTTTTTTTCGAATCATTCAATCTCATCGAAAACCACAAACCAAATAGTTTTACGCAGGATATTAAACGTAGCGCGTGAAATAGAGCGATTCACGCACAGGTAATCCGTCCAATATATATATATGATGATGATGATGATGATGATGACGATCGTTGAACCAGAATCGTGAGCAAACGATCATCATCATCATCTTCAAACGCAATTATCCAATAGAAGGATTTACCTCGGATTATTATTATCATTATAACTATTATTATTGTTGTGTTATTACTATCATTATTATTAGACGAGGTTCTTGCAATTACATCAAACTAACGAAGCTTCACGCCCGACCATAGGTAAGATAATTTCAGGAGAGATGAAACACCACCAAAGATGAGCCATGTGTGATTCTTGGACAAAGAAATCAATTGCTCTTTTTTAGAAACGTCTTATTATGGTGGTAAAAAAAAAGAATTAAGTAAGGTGAAAAAATATGAACTTGAAGTTCCCAATGTTAAGCTGAAGAGAATATCGACAAATTTATTTTTGAAACGCAAAATAAGGGACCCCGATAATATCTGATAATTAGATTAATTTGTAAATTTTTTCGTTCAGCTGAATGTTTGGAATTTGAAGTACATGAAAAATTTGAACATTGAAATTAATTAATTAAATTAAGAAATTGAACAGCCCACTCTACTGAAAACATAGTTGGACTTTTTCATCGCTATAGAAATTTCAAAATATCGATAATTATAAAAAATTGAAATTTTAGAAAATTTCCAGCCAAGAAAAAGTGTTTCATCTCTGCTGAAATTATTCTACTTATGTTATTTATATACGATAGATGTGTAAAGGTTCTATGAACGTAACGAAGAGCGAGATGGATAATTACAATATTAAATATCGCGTGAACGACTGTAATACGAGCAAGCAGCTGCTCCCTGCGAAACGAGCTCGATTCGAATCGCTAATTTTTTGTATATTATTTTTCATAACTCCATTAAATTATATATGCGCGCCATATAACGCGTAAATTATAATTACTGAAATACCGAAACGAGGGTTAATCTGGGCAAGAATGTTGAAAAAATCGATTTTCATTTTTTTCCATATTCTACAAGTTTAGACCTTTAAGGGGGTCGTCTAGTGTGAAGGCTGTTTTTTAAATGCTTTTTTCGGGAATTTTTTTTTTTTACAAACCATTAAAATAAAATAATTTATGAATCGTGTATCATTTTTATTAACATTTGAACAGACTTTGTGAATTTTTTGAAGTGAATGTATTAAATACAATTGGAGATACACCGCCCAACAAGAACACATTTCAAAAATTCGAAAAAAATCGATTTTTTTGGAATTCTGATTATTTTGGTTCCGGGTAGAGCCTCAAGTCTTACAATTGAAATGGCGTTTGGTTTTTTGATTTCAGATAAGCAGAACGGCCGGAATCATGGCAGCAGTGGAGCACTTTTTTTTATATGTGTTCCTGTTGGGCGGTGTATCTCCGATTATATTTAATACATTCACTTCAAAAAATTCACAAAGTTTGTTCAAATGTTAATAAAAATGATACACAATTCATAAAATTTTTTATTTCAATGGTTTGTCAAAAAAAAATTCCTGAAGAAAGCATTAAAAAAACAGCCTTCACACTAGACGATCCCCTTAAGAATATATCCTCGAAAGGAAATTTTGAAATTCCAATAATTTATGAAATTATAGCTATTTTAGTGACGCAGCAACGCCCGTCACATCGGAGTGTAACTTTACGGGAGTATTCTGGTCTAGAATTTTGAAAAAATCAATTTTTGTTTGCACATTCTCAAAGTTTAGACCTTTAAGCATATATCCCCGAAAGGAATTTTTTAAATTCCAATAATTTACGGAGTTATAGCTATTTTAGTGACGCAGCGACAATGCCCGTCACGTCGGATAAAATTAATCGATTAATGAATTTTAATTTCTCATAAGTTTGATAAATAATTTTTTTGATTTTTCGTTCAATTGAACGTTCGAAACTTCAAGTGCATTTTTTTTAACCTCAACTTTACCAGCTTATAACTTATTTCATTTTCATTTTTTTTCTCGAAATTTTTTTTTATATGTCCTCAAAATATTAACAAATGTCTTGTAAAAAAGAATGGTAAAAATATTTTTTATCGAGCTCGACAATACGCACAAAATGTTTCTAGACTAGAATACCACCTTAATTCGAATTTCGTGAAAAATATATATATTCCATTCCTGAATTGCGCTATTGAATAATATACTAGAATTCCTCTAGAATTTCATCCCTCACGTGCGAGAGTTCAAGAGGGAAAAAAACGTGAAAATCGCGGTTATGGCTGCCTCGTTATGCGATATACATCACAAGAGAGAAAGACTGACGAACGAAAATAAGCTGCATGAATTCCTGCGGTGGTGCACAAGCAAAGTGACTCGAGAAATCACTTTACCGGTTTTATGGAGGCATACTCAAGGCGAGAAAAAGTGGAATAAGAAAAAAAAAGTCTAAATATCAACGAGAGTCGGGTGTTTTATGGCGTGTTTTTTGCCGTTTGAACATGCAAACATGAAAAAAGTATGGGCGGAATTATATATCGCAATGGTGTTTTCACAACGAGCGAAAAGCCTCAAATTTCTTTGACAATAATAATAATAATAATAATAATAATATCGTCAGAATGAATGATCGAGTCAGTCATTATAATACTCTCGACTCCTTGAATTTGCTCATTGATTATCGTTCGAAATCTCTCTCTCTTCCTCTCTCTCTCTCTCTCTCCCTCTCTCTCTCTCTCTCTCTCTCTCTCTCTCTCTCTCTCTCGCTCTCTCTCTCTTCTTCTCTCTCTTGATTTCCCTCTCTCTCTCTCACGAAACAGGACTCGATTGTGTATTTGTCCACGCTTTCTACACACAGGAAGCCACACACAGCGGGGCCTCTCCTGTCGGACTCGATTAAATTTATCCCACAGTTATACGACAATGAATTTCTCGTTTCACCCAATACCATCTCCTTTATTTCGAAATAGTCCATTGGCCAATTTTTTTTTCCGTCTCATTTGCGTATCAATGACTCTGAATAGGCGGAGAACTCTCAATTTGAATGTATCAATTCTCGCTCATTCTGCTTCCTCCCTCCTTCTTAAATCCGAATAAACATTGGAAAGGGGGTAATACGGGTCGACGAGGTGTGAAACCGAGTGAGAAGTCCAATTTATGTCAGACGAGCCTTTTTGTGCCATAGATTATTTTGAATCTTTCAGTGAATTACAATCATCGAATATTTCATCGACTAATCGAGTTATTGGGAAAAACGCTTCATTTTACGGGCACGATTTTGAAGCGTCGATAATTTTCAATTTTTTACTGAATTTTGAATTACTTACATTTTTTGGGATTTCATTGCTCTCGTTTCTCATGGAAAATGTTGTGACAGGGGGAAAAAAACATTTTTGTGTTATCATGAAGAATCTCGACCTATCCCACGCCAATAGAGTTTCTGGAATATCCGAGGCGATCGAGGAGCCTCGTGCTCGCGTTGCATAATGCATTTTACGCGAGGTGCATCTTCGTATGCCGCAAACATTATGGATATATACATATATATGTATGCAGAGGCGAGTTAGATATTTTGTAACCAGGTAATTTCATGAATAAAAGGCTCGAAAAGGAAAGAGAAATGTAGAAAAATCGTTTTGCCTCCGATACAATGATCTTTGACACTGAGAAATTTTTTTGGGTGAAAATGCAAAAATTTGTTTGACTCAACCAAATATTTGTTTCCGGGCGTTCGACGAGATCATTTTGGTAATTCAACAAAGATACAGTGGAAGTTTCAGTTAAATCGGTTAAATCGTTGCTTGAATGGGCAATAAATTGTGTGATTGAAAATACGAATTGTTTTCTTGTTACAGCTGAATTTATTTAGTTAAAATATACTAAAAATCAACGAAATATTTCTGTACGGCAACTCAGTAACGTGTAAATTGGACTAAACTGTATCTGGAAATTGACCAAATAATTTCGTTCGCCTCATATCTTATGGTTAACCAAATCCATTTGTTGAATTAATTATAGTTTCATTATTTCAAACAAATTAATATTGAATCAACTAAAATTTTTTCAACTAAATGGATTTAGTTGTTTTAACTGAACTTTTTTCTCAGTGTACCTCTTGTAAACCTAACACGCGCCTAACCCAAACCCAATCTATCAACTGGAAGATCCAAACGTTCAATTGAACAAAAAATGCACAAATATTTTTTTAAGGGGGTATTCTGGTTTAGAATTTTGAAAAAATCAATTTTCTTTTGCTTATTCTTAAAGTTTAGACTTTTAAGACAAACCCAATCTATCAACTGGAAGATGCAAACGTTCAATTGAACGAAAAAGTGACAATTTTTTTTGAGGGAGTATTCTAGAATTTTGAAAAAATCATTTTTTGTTCGCTTATTCTTAACGTTTAAACTTTTAAGAATATATCCCCGAAAGGAAATTTTTAAATTCCAATGATTTTCTTCAATGTGTAACTCTCTATCGCTTCTACCACTTTGAATCAAAATTATTGATTTACTCTTGTAAAAAAATGAAAAACTAAGAAAAAAGAGTCGAAAAACGCCTTTTTCTGTTCACATATCGCCATTTTGCGATTTTTTTTCCTGTTTTCTCCGAGGTAGGGGCTATAACGCCATTCTACTAATTGAGAATCTATTTTTAATTTTGTATCGGATGAGTAGAAAGGTTGCAATCGTGTCAAGCAGCACACCCCTTTTTTTATCCCCAACTTTACCAGCATAACTTATTTCATTTTTTTTCTCGAAAATTTTTTGTTTATTGTCAAAATATTAATAAATATGTTAAAAAAAAGAATGGTAAAAATATTTTTTGTTTTTTTTTATCGAGCTCCACAAAACGCTCGAAATGTATGTCTCTAGACCAGAATACCGCCTTAAGGGACTACATCGACCTAGATGGATTGAGTTAGCTACATTCCTCGAAAGTTTCTTTGAAATATTCCCAAAATTACACGAGCTCTACCTTGTTTACCATCTTTCAATTTTATTTAAAATGAAAAATTTATTTATTAATAATATTTGTTATTTTTATTTTACTACTCACACTTTATATTGAATGAAGTGACGGAGCTTTACATTGATTGAAATTAAGGATGTCAAATTTTAACTTGCAATTGCACTAAATTGATTTTTATATCAATACATCTTATTAACTTTAAATGAAATAATTTAGTTTATTAAATTTTGACCTGAAACATAGAATTATAAAATATTAATGATAAATGTACGTCAAATTATAGAATTTTAATTTCGATTGAGACATCATGTCTTTTATGAAGATTTGATTTTTGCCCGTTTCTTTCCACTCAATTACAATGTTCGTCTGGAAATCTTAATGGAATTCAACGACAATTTTCCACCGTAAAGAGCCTCTGATCCAATTTAAAAATTAACCAATCACCCTCGAGCCGCCGTGAAAGTCTCGCGGTCGTAGAATATCGATCCTGGCAACTCAACCCGATACGCGTATAATGGATAATTCCAGAATAGTGGGAATATGCAATCTCATGAATTTTAGGGAAAAAAAAGATGTTTTGCATTTTTTTTTACCAAAAAATATGGAAAGAAAGATCTACTTAGATCGACGATTTCACATTGAAATGACGGGTGAGATACGAGAGAAAGGAGGATTCTAACAAATCTATTATTCAAAGTGATACCCAGCGTCGCTTCTGGCGTGTCTCATCTATTCTGGAATTAGACTGTATATGTACTTTTGATCCGATCAGTCGAAGAAGCCCCCCAGAGAGTATATTTTGCAGCTCTGTGCATTTCCTTCTGAGCATTGGCATTCTCTCGCTTCGTCGTGCGGATTATCTTTGCTCCACTCTTGCGCATCGTGCATACATATATATATATATATAGACTAGGGTGGGTCAAATAAAATGAAAACTTTTTTTCCTCGATATAATGAAAAATGTATTGTTTGGCATCTCAAAAAACCCTCTGCAAGTATTAGCCCTTCATATTCAAATTAAAAGGTCCCTTATCGCAAATTTTTATTTTCCATTTAAATAACATAGGAATTTTTTTTTTAACTTTGGAATTTTATTAGACTTTAACCGTTGAGGTTAGGAGAGTTTTTTTAGCACATTTTTGTAGAACATTTGATGCTCTACAAAAAAGCTCTCTTGTGTTTTATCGATTAAACACAAGAGAGATTTTTTATTTTATTAGACTTTAACCGTTGAGGTTAGAACAGTTTTTTTAGCACATTTTTGTAGAGCATCAAATGTTAACAAAAATGTGCTAAAAAACTCTCCCAACCTCAACGGTTAAAGTCTAAAAAAATTTCAAAGTTAAAAAAAAATTTCCTATGTTACTTAAATGTGAAATAAAATTTTGCGATGAGGGACCTCTTAATTTAAATATGAAGGGCTAATACTTGCAGAGGGTTTTTTTGAGATACCAAACAATACATTTTTCATTATATCGAGGAAAACAAAAATTAGTCATTTTATTTGACCCACCCTAATATAGGTATATATATATATACACATGGTAATACGTACACATACGTACGATATTTTTATCGGTCTTCTACAAAGACGGGAGAATCAAGACAGAGAGAGAGTGAGAGAGAGAGAGAGAGAGAGAGAGAGAGAGAGAGAGAGAGAGAAAGGGAGGGAGGGAGGGAGGGAAAGGGAGATGGATAGTGAAGAGATCGAGATCGTGAGTCATGAACTTGCACCACTCGAATGACCACCAAAGAGGCTACATAATACCCTCTATATATAGCAATCGTTTAGATGGAGACGATAAATTAAGGCGATTAAATCTATCGCGAAATACCTGTGAGTGATAACTAGTCGTAATAATGCGATCACCATGACTCATGATTTTTAATGCACTTGAAGTTTCGAACGTTCAATTGAATGAAAAACCAGAAAAAATTATTTATCAAACGAAAAGTTAAAAGAGCTTGCGAATATTTGATGAATAATAATTTTTTAAATTCAAAAATAATTCAATAATTATTTATTTATTTCAATAACTAATTATTCTATTCTGCCAAAGAATACATTTTTCGCTTTTTCGTTCATCTGAACGTTCAGAAATTCAAGTCTACGATTTTTAACCCTCGCTCGTCACCGCGGGTCAAATTGACCGGAGCTCTCACTTTGAGCTCAAATATCAAATTAAAAATATATATATTTGAAACTGAAAGAGTTACAATTTTTTAACGAAAAAACCGGATTTTTTAAATTCTTTTTTTTCACGATTTTTTTTTCCATGTAAATATTTTAAAAAAATGTTTCATATACTAAAATGTTCAAAGATAATTTTCACATTTTTTTAAAGTCAATTGGATGGGTACTTTTTTTTGACAACCATCCAAAAAATCGGTCGGGTCAAATTGACCCAGTATGACTAACTTGGAATTATTTTGAGGTGTGTCCAGCGAGGGTTAATCATTTACCATTTTCTTTCCGCATTGAGTAATTTTTCATCTTCTACACAGACAGGAATATCTTTTTTCTGCCGACAATTTGAAATCTTTGAAAATCATTCTAATTTTTCAATCAATTAGTTTTTAATGGAGATGAAAACATTAAAAAATTGTATGAAAATTAAAATTAAAAGAAAAAACTGAAGTAATTGAATAGTATTTCTAAATTGATCAATTATGGATTTATGATTTTATTTTACTTAATTTGATCTTTCATGGAAATGAAAAATTGTAATAACCGAATAAAAATTAAAATTGAAATGGAAAAATTAAAGTAATTAAAGAGTATTATTAAATTGATCAGTTATGGATTTTTATTTTATTTATTTGATTGGTGTGGGAAAAATTTTAATTAAAAATTAATGCTATCAGAATTATCTGAGAGGAATAATGGGAAAGTTTGACAAATGTTGGACAGTTAATCATCTAGTTTTTTCTCGTTCAATTTCCCAAATCGATTAATCAATTTCTTAGCCGCTATTACGAAATTGAAGTAATGATAAGAAAAGTGTATGTATTCATCTTGAGAGTTATGAAATCAATCAATTATGAATTTATCAATGGATTTCGGAAACGAAATTTAAAAAATTGGCTTCAGGATTTAAAAAATTGTAATAATTCATTGTATTAGTGAATCAATCAATTATGAATTTAGGATTTTATTTAATGTATTTTATTGATTTTTGTAATTTAATATAAAATGATGTTAAATTTTGCTGGGTTATGCAACAAAAATAATTTTTTTCAAATTCATTTTCAATAATTTTTCATGCATTAAAATGCAGGAGCAGAGTACGAATACTCTGCTCCTGCATTTAGTATTGAAAGTCCAATAAAGGTTCTAAAATGCATTCTAACAATTTTTGACTTTGAAAACTTCTTAGGAAAAATGCATTTTATTGAAAAATATTTTTTTTCCATTTAAAGGAAGTAAACTTCAACATCATGATGTAAAGTTAATGGTACCACAGTTATTTCAAAGGGAAAAAGGAAAAAAATGATATTTGCACTCTGCTCGTGAATTTAGCATTGAAAGTCTTCAATAAAGGTCCCAAAATGCATTCTAACGATTTTTGACTTTGAAAACTTCAAAGGAAGAATGAATTTTATTGAAAAATATTTATTTTCCATTTAAAGGAAGCAAACTTGAACATCATGATGTAAAGTTAAAGGTACCACAGTTATTTCAAAGGGAAGAAGGAAAAAAATGATATTTGCACTCTCCTCGTGCATTGAGCATTGAAAGTCTTCAATAAAGGTCCCAAAATGCATTGTAACGATTTTTGACTTTGAAAACTTCTTAGGAAGAAAGAATGGATTTTATTGAAAAATATTTTTTTTCCATTTACAGGAAGCAAACTTCAACATCATGATGTAAAGTTAAAGGTACCACAGTTATTTCGAAGGGAAAAAGGAAAAAAAAATTATATTTGCACTCTGCTCGTGCATTTAGCATTGAAAGTCTTCAATAAAGGGCCCAAAATGCATTCCAACGATTTTTGACTTTGAAAACTTCTTAGGAAGAATGAATTTCATTGAAAAATTTTTTTTTTCAATTTAAAGGAAGCAAACTTCATCATGGAGTTAACTTAAAGGTACGACAGTTATTTTAAAGGGACAAAGAAACAAATGTATTTCAACGATTTTTGGTTTCAAAAACTTCTTAGGAAGAATGAATTTTATCGAAAAATAATTTTTTTCCACTTTAAGGTAGCAAACTTCAACATCATGATGTAAAGTTAAGGGTATCACAGTTATTTAAAGGGACAAAGAAAAAAAGGAAAAAAATGGCATTATTCAACGAGGTACACGTCCATTTCCGGTTTTCGTGCGCCGAAAGGCACACGCACAACTGTACAACAACGACAATGCGAACTTGTGACTATCACCTAACTGTATCATCATGCTACGTGCTTCTTCCTCGCGGTAAGTTTTACCTTCTGTCTTTCCTTTCTCTCTCTCCTTTATTTTCTCTCTATCTCTACCACAGTAAATTTTTGCTATCCGCAAAGTAACAACTGTCCCGAGAAAAGTTATCAGTGGGACAGGCAAAGAATCGTGAATAGAAGCGGTATTATAGCAGGGCAAAAGTTAGGTTGGAGCTCGCATGGTCGACAGCTGAGTAGACACGAGAGACGAGCTGACGAGACCCGGCTTCCGGTTTTTTTTTACAATTATACACGCCGCAAGAAAGTACACTGTGAGATGCGCGAGAGGAAAAATGTTAAAATGTAAGAAACTTCGTGAAAAGAAGATTTTCCATTTTCTGTTTTACGACAATAATGCTAAAGATTAATTCCACTTGAAAGAAAATCAGTGAATTTTGATGAATCGATTGGGCCCTTTTTTACGCCCATAAATGAAGGAATTTATTAAATAAAGAAATTATAAATTTAATTAAAAAAAAAGAAATTAAATAAGAAAATATATCGAGATGTATTTTGTCTAAATATTTTCTTCTCGATGGAATAATCGAGGATCGATAAATCGAGGCTCGACGAGTGACATTGATCAACGGCGTCAACATTGATCGATGCGCGGCTGATCTCGAGGATAAATGGAGGGGAAGCTTCCAACGGTATTGACACAATAGTTTTATCCTCAAATTACCAAATCCTGGTATCTCCAATTTTAAACTTCAGCCCTATAAATTTTCAAGATGAAAACGAACTGTAGCGAGCGACGACCCTTCATTCTCCATTCATCTCTGACTTAGAATAAATCCGTAATTTTTGGGTACCCAAAAAAAAAACGTCACTGAATAATCACTGATTGACAAAATCCCGATGTAAACACACTTTGGCATCACTCGCGCTTCTCGTGTATTCCTTCATAATGACGATTTCAAGGATTATCGTCAATTTGTATTGGAGAAATTTGAAAAAAAAAAAAAATTTCTCCGATCGAATTGGGAGTCACGAAATTTGCGTCAACTCGGGTCGCGTGTGACCCGCCGATGTCTGGACCGCAGTGGCAACTGAGTTGTACAACCGAGCTGGACTGAGCTCGATGCTGCCCCGCGCTTGCCGATCGTGGTCTTTCTTTTCTCTCGGTTTTTTCACTCCTTCTCGTGCTATATAGTAGCGGTCAGTACGAAAGAGAGAGAGAGAGAGAGAGAGAGAGAGAGAGAGAGAGAGAGAGGGAGATAAGGCCCAACGAGCTCGCATAGAAGTCCCGGAGAGGTCTCTCTGTTGGGAGCCCGTTGCAACACGCTGCTGCTGTTGGGCCTTCGGTCCGCTGTTGGGCCCACGGTGAAAGGAGGAGGAATTGAGGGAAAAAAGAGTGGTGGGGAGCATAGCTCACGTACATCGAGTGGGGGGAGGGGGGAGGGGGGTAAACTCAGCGAAGTAATACCGGTCAGTTGGCAATACCGATCATCCGGACTTGAACCAAAGTTTCCGGATGCCGAACCCGAGATCTATGCGTAAAAAAAAATTGCCGACTTGATGCTTTCATTTTTATGATAGCGCAGTTGTACGATTTATCGATAAGACTCGAGGGATATGTATCAATTGGAACAGCTTTCCTCGATATTTATGGATCCTCTCCGAGATTCTTGTAGATTTGTGAGAATAAAAAAGGAGCAAATTCAACTTGCTTGATGTTTAATGGAATTTTTTCTGTGAGCTTTCTCCCATTTTTGACTTTCTTATGGAGGCAGCTTTTGTAAATAGGTAAATATCGTGAGAAAGTGATGTGCCAATTTGAATTTGCACGATTTTATACTGCTTTCAGAATATTCTCAAACTATTTTTTATTTATTTTAATTTTATACTGTTTTTTGTGAATTTTAGAAAAATCTAACACTTTTTGAACTCTTGTTTCTGTATGAAATTTTTGTCTTATCAAGTAACAAACATCTTTACCCTCTGACGTGTTTTTGAAAATTTAAAAAATTCAAAAACTCAAAATTTATCGCATTTTTTGAGAGAATAAGAACGATGAAGATTTTTTTGCGAAAAAATCGAAATATCATAAATTTCAAACACCTTAATCAATTTTTCATTCCCCTTTTATTTCTTGAATTTTTTCCATACATCTTAACTCAATATCGCACAATTGAGAAACGCTGAAGCAATCGTGCCCTTTTTTCAAAAAATTGTGAATCACATAAAAACGTAACGGCTTGAATTTTTCAAGGTGGTGCTCACAAACATACGCCTGGACAATTTTTCTAAATTTCTCGACATTTTGGGTCTTGGCAATTTTTTTGTTGCAAAAAAGAAGTTTCTTTTATGGAGAAGCAACAATCGTGAATAACGTTGATACAAATCAAAATACAAACCTACAAGCCTCCGCCATTTTGAAACCACTCTAAACTATAATTAAATTGTAACTATAACTAAAATTGTAACCATAACTATATTGTAAGAGAAGTAAATAAACATTAGACTGATTCAAAAGAAGCTACTATTTTTTTTTTCGAAATGCGCTTTTAAATACTTTCGGGGAGGTGAAAAAAGAAGCCTGTTAAAAGCAGAGCTGTCGATATTAATATTTAGCGGTTTCTCATCGCATATTTCTATTTCCCATTTAAATAACACAGGAAAAAAAAATGAACTCTGAAATTTTATACCTCAGCTTGAAGTCAATGTACCGAAATGTTGAATACATATTCGTGTAGGGAATTGAACGCTCTACAAAAAATGTTTCTTATGTTTTTTCGAAAAACCCACTCCTTCAAAAGTTATTAAAGGTTAAATTTAAATTTAGAGTATATTTTACTTTTTTTTTTTTAATTTCCGGCAAAATGTTAAAACTTATTACTAAATATCGTAAAATCTTTCTTGAAAAAAAAGTTTAAATTGTATTAAGATAAATTACCGAATTTTTAAAGAAATGACCAACAGTAATTCACACATATTCACAGTCTAATATACATATATATTAAACTGTGAATAACTTTTGAACCAGTGAGTTTATCGAAAAATCATAAGAGACCTTTTTGTACACTGTTCAATTCCCTGCAAGAATATGTATCGTTCATTTCGGTACATTGACTTTAAGCTGAGGTTCAAAGTTTGAAATTTCAAAGTTTGAAAATTTTTTTTCTGTGTTATTTAAATGGGAAATAGAAATATGCGATGAGAGACCGCAAAATATTAATATTAAGAGCTCTGTTTTTAACAGGCATCTTTTTTCACCTTTTCAAAAGTATTTAATAGGAAATTTCGAAAAAAAAATAGTTGTTTTTTTTTAATCAGTCTAATAAACATCTATACCAGAAAAGTGGCCAAAGAACAGAGGTCAACATTCCAAAATATTTCGTACAGATACTATTTGACGCAGTTTCAAAATAGTATCACTGAGAAATTTTTTTTTGTTGAAAACGCAAATATTTGTTTGACCCGATCAAAAATTTGTTTCCGGACGTTCAACGAAATCATTTTGGTAATTCAACAAAGATACAGTGGAAGTTTTAGTTAAATCGGTTAAATCGTTGCTTGAATGGGCAAAGTTTCAGTTCAATCGAATTGATATCTTTGTACCAAATAAATTGTGCGATTGAAAATACGAATTGTTTTTTTGTTACAGCTAAATTTATTTAATTAAAATATACTAGAAATCAACGAAATATTTCTGTACAGCAACTCAGTAACGTGTAAATTGGACCAAACTGTATCTGGAAATAAAGAACTTGCATGCATCTGAAATCTGTATTTTAATCTATGGGACTCGAAAGTAGGATAAAAAATAATGTTTTTCCCAAGACAGTTTTTTTTTTAAAGTAATATTAACGCTGCAAAAAAATATTCTTCGACTCTAATTTTTCTCGAAAAATTTGAATTGGCAACCATTTTGTTGTACCCAACTATCAGCGCCGCCAGTGTCGCGTCCGGGAACTACGTCCCATTGTAAACAGTTTTGGCCCCGGCGCGAGCGGGTGGAGAGAGAGAGAGAGAGAGAGAGAGAGAGAGAGAGAGAGAGAGAGAGAGAGAGAAGCGCGCACCAAACCTTTCTTTTCACTGGATTATTTGGCACATGGACAAATATCTTTTCTGGTGTAGTACTTGTTGTGTTTTTGCACGATGGTACAAAACAAGACATGAACCAATCCAAGTTTGGTTGCGGGGTGAATGAATCCATAATTGCTTTGTCAATTTATATTTTTTCTGTGATACTTTTGACGTAAATAATAATATTGAAGAATATTATACTGTAGGTTATACGTAAGTCATAGGTTAGATTTTTGTGTCACCGAGAGCAGAAACTGTTTACAATGAGACGTGGTTCCCGGACACGACACTGGCGGCGCTGATAGTTGGGTACAACAATATGGTTGCCAATTCAAATTTTTCGAGAAAAATTAGAGTCGAAGAATATTTTTTTTGCAGCGTCAATATTCCTTTAAAAAAAAAACTATCTTGGGAAATACATTATTTTTTATCCTACTTTCGAATAAAAAAATTTAAAAAAACATGCAAGTTCTCTATTGACCAAATAATTGCGTTCACCCCATATCTTATGTTTAACCAAATCCATTTGTTGAGTTAATTATAGATTCATTATTTCAAACAAATTAACATTGAATCAACTGATTTTTTTTCAACTAAATGGATTTAGTTGTTTTAACTGCACTTTTTTCTCAGTGTAGATATATATGTACGAGCATCAGGATTGTATTTTGGTAGTCTGTCGTTAACCAACAGTTTAAAGATACAAAAAGACCGATAATAGACAATTTAATTCACAAAAGAGGGTTAAGAAAAAAAAATGGCAAAAATAATAAAAGCTCAACTCAATTTTCAAACGAGAGTATGATTACCAGCGCAATCATGACGACATCACAGAGCTATCAGTGTCGGATGTATAATATCGTTCGAAAAATCGGTTTAAACCAATAATTATCGATAATGGCGTATAATGTCGATAAGTACAAGTTTCTCGATCGTTCTACGATCATGATGCTTCATTCGACTGTGTCGGAGGATGAGAGAACGAGAGAGATGCGAGAAAAACTCGCACGGATCGTCAAGGTAAACTGGTGATGTCCATCAACGAGGCAATTAAGTAAAAAGTGCGAAACAGTCGTACAGAGCAAGTATCATATACGTATTATACGAGGAAGAGCGAGAGAGAAAAAGAAAGTCTCGCAAATCACGAGAGTATAAATTCTTGCAAGATGGCAACTTCACTCGCGCGCAACTATTACAGAATTCGAAATACAAATGAATGTGTAACTCAATGTACCGACCCTGATATATTATTATATCTACATTAAACGATCGAGTGACTCTCGAGTCCCTCTTCCTCCTTCTATCCTCTTTTTTTTTTATAAAGACGAAACGGTATATTTATCCTTCTTACAGGATGACTCGTTAAGCGCTGATTAGACCCACTATTATCCCATAAACACGCAGACATAAATGGTTATCTGAAAAATAAATCGAACAAAAATACCGTCGACCGATGACATTCCAAAATAGGAAATAATGACGCGTCATAGATGAGCAATGAGTTGTGGGTATTTTTTTTTTTTCAACGTCCAATTTATATCCGGATTTGGTCTTATTTTATTGGCCATTTAAACATTTCGCTTTATTATCACTTTTTTTTTTATTATGATCCGTAAGTAAGGTTTTACGTATGCAGTCAACGTGAGAGAGGAGAAAAAAAAATTAAAGTCTCGAAGATAACGCGATGGGACATTCTCTGTTTCTTTCCCTCTCCGAGGCTTTCCCATCAATGTGACCACTTACCGCGCGGTTACCTGATTTTTTAAATGCCCGCATATATGGAATAATTCGCCAAGAATTGGCACACTTCTTTTTAATGACCTAAGAAGTTCCACGAGATTCCACATGAGCTCGGTCTTTGAATAAGGTCTTCGAGGACCCGTCAATCATCCTCGAGAAAAAATCCATAACTATCGGGATCAACGATATTCCAGAAAATAAACAAATACCATTTTGCCAGGAAGAGATGGACCACATGGATGCATCGATAGGATTTATTAAGCTTCTTCAATCCGCCTTCATTTCTGCACTGAGAAAACAATGATCCAGGATTTGTTAACTGTTAACGAATGTGAAGTTGAATGTGGCGAAATGAATTGTTTTTTTAATAGTTAATAAATTAAATAAATATTTTTTAACAGTTAATAAATTATTTTTACACAAATAAAATATTTCTTAACGACTAACAAATTTTGTAACAGTTAAGGAATATTTAAGTGAATGTGCCAACTAAATATATTTCTTGACTACAAATAAACTGTTTTCTCAGTGTAAAAATCTCGTTGACAAATATTTGCAACAGATGTCGTGTTTTCCACTGCAGCATGCATTCTTAATGGAAAATATTGAGCCTAAACAAATCTTATCAGTTTCACCAATTACTATAAATAACGACCAAAACAGTGGATTCAAAAACAACGTATTATGCTGTCTCATGAGGAAGTTTTATCTTCGTCGATAAATCGTTTTACGAGATTTTCATGTTTCAAAATGTTCTGAAATGTGGAAAAGTCATATCTAGAAAAAATCACCTGGCTCACGTCTATCAATCAATGTATTTGAAATTCCGAACGTTCAGCTGAATCAAAAAATGTACGAATGTCATTTTTAAAGAAATATTGATGGACCCCTGTCAATGTTCGTTACACCATTTTTTAAATAATACCGCACCTATTAAGAGGCTATACGCGGTCAGGATTTTCAAAACATCGATTTTTTAAAATTTCATTATCGTAATGTACATATATTTAATTACATACACAGAAAATTTCATGTAAATCCGACAAATATTTTCGAAGTTAAAGTGTCATATTTTTACGCTAGCTTCGTAAATGTACTTATCAGTAATTAATCGAAGGTTTTGTCTAATGATAAATATTTTTCTTTTTATAAACAATTTAAGGCAAAAATTTTCATAAAAAATCGATTTTTTTTTAGGAGCCGCCATTTTGGTTAAAAATTAATATTTTGCTTTTCCTTCGATTAAATACTAGATTATACCTTAGATTAAGGAAATATTAAGATCCAATCAAGAGATTTCGTGCTCGCCGCAAGACACCTTTTTTTTAGAGGACCCCCCCTTTTTTTAGAGGTTCAAGTACAGTGGTTTCAACAGTCATCATTTTTTAAAAAGAAAAATTAAAAAATACAGTTAAAAGTTACAAAAATTTGTATTTAAATTTTTATATTAATAAATTGAAATGTCTTTCCAGAACAAATTCTTGAATAATTTTTTGTTCTACCTCCTGACTTAACCCCTTAAGAATTAATTATCAAACATTATCGACGTCTTTCAATTTTCCGTTTCAGGGATAAATTTGTCGATTATCCTTTCAGCTGAACGTTCGACATGTCAACATGTCAACATGTCTATCAAGCGCAAGATTATTTTTTTTTAGAAATGCATCAAGAAGGGTTAATATTGAACTTCGAAGCAATCACTCTAATTCAGATTTTTTAAAAATTATAAACTTCTCAAAAAGTGATGAAAAAAACGTGCAAATTAGAAATTCACCCTAGTTTCCCTATTTTTTTCCGTTATTGGTTAACATTTCTTGAGGAGGAAGGAATAATTATAATACTTATAGTGGAAGTGCTCATAGAGGAAATTTCCTCAACGATGCAAAAATGAGGAAGCTATAAATTCCTTCTCCCAAATAAATTTTCCTAAATTTTTCTCCTAACTCCTAAATAAATTTCTAATCTGCATGATTTTTTCTCTAATTCTCTTCATCAAAGTGGATCTCATATCAATGAAACTAAAAGGGTCCGGAAATGGAGAAGCAACCTGCCATTGAGTTTTGAAGGTATCGAAGAGACGTTCCATTTTACCCCACGTTCCATTTCTTCTGGAAATACCTGTTAATATTGGAAGTGGACATATATCCATACGGCAAATCGAGAACAGGTGGACAAGTGTCGAGAATCGAGAGGCAAACATCAGCTGATCGAGAGAAGGAGAGAGAAAGATACGAGAAAGAAAAATAAGGACGAACATGCGAAGAAAAGAGAAGAACGAAAAAGTTGACGACGCGGCGCGTCGAATTGAACTCGAGGAGCAAGAAGAGGGCCACTAACGGTTCCCAAGCCACCCGTCTATCTGGTTGCGCGCTATCTCGCCGCTTGGTTTTCTCTTATTTTCTCTTTGGCGATTAGATGCATTTTCCTCCCATGACATTATATTAATCGAGGTAATGATAACGCTGCGAATCGAGGTGCAGTCGCATTTCCACGCTTATCGCTCGGTTAAAATTATGACCTTGACACAGCCGAGTTGGAATTTATAAATGCACATCCTGGTTGGCAAATTGTAACGAAATTTTTATCGACATTCGAAATTTTCATTTCCTCAATCGTTAGGTACTCCCTTGATTACGAAAACGATAGATGAACGAAAAAATATGGCGTTTCACTGGCCTGCCACGCCGTCACGTGTGAAGGTCGTTATAAATACAGCTCATTAAGATTCGAAAGCGATTCAAGGTGGTTTTTTTAATCATTTTTTTTTCTTTCACTATGTCACACGACGATATGTCGAGGACACCCCTCCCACGCTCATTGTACAGCTCAATCGCGAGGCCCTGATGACCTTGACGAGGAGCAATTTTTGACTTGCTAATTTTTATTCGGTGCAGAATGAGAAAGTGAGAGAGAGAACCTGTACAGGCTCAGAATATAAGATTAAGGCGGTAATCTGGTCTAGAGCAGATGAGTTGTGAAAATAGTAATGTAAAAGTAATGCATTACCCATTACTTTAAACAATGTGTATTGGACAAGTTTTCCATTACAAATAAAAAAAATAATATGTAATTGATGCGTGTTCCATTACAAATAAAAAAGTAATGTATGTATGTTTCATTACATATAAAAAAGTAATGTGTAATGGATGTGTGTTCCATTACAAATAAAAAAAGTACTGTGTAATGTATGCACGTTCCATTACAAATTAAAATTTAAAAAAAAAGTAATTTGCAGTGGAGAATATTCCATTACAAATAGAAAAATTGCCGTGCTCGTATTAGATACTTGCACATTGCTGTCTCATTATTTTATTTCACTCACTAAAAGTTCATCCACAATTATCACAAATGATCCATAAAGTTAAAAAAAAAAGAATATGCACATTATTTAGGGAATCAATAAAGCGAAAAATTTTGTATCAGTAACTTGTTATTTTTATTAGATTGCTTATAATAATGGGTAATAGCGTGTAAAAGCAAGTTTAAAATAAAGTTGGATAATTTTTAAATACAGTAATGCATTATTTACAACTCTGGTCTAGAGACATAATTTTGAGCGTTTTTTCGAGCTCGATAAAAAAAATATTTTTATTATTCTTTTGTTACAACATATTTATGAACCCTTAACGGTCGCCCTATCCAGGAATTACATAACGGTCCCATGGGGTCTAACAGACCCCACGAGAAAAATTGTCTACACCGAGAAAAAGGTTTGGTAAAGTGAAAAAAATGTGGCTTGAATTAACCAAACCCGGCGGTTACGGGTGGCGAACGAAATGTGTAATTCAGTTAACTCAAAACGTGTATCAAAATGGAAACAAAAATTGCATTCCCATAAATACATATATCCTTGGCCCAACAGAGCAGAAAATCCGTTCAATTGAAAATTACATTGTTTTGATTCTATATTTGGTAAAATGCACTCAATATGCGATTGCATAACCAAATGGTTTAGTTGAATGAACAATTTCTATTTTCTATGCAATTCAGATGTTGTTCACCGGAAAAAAAATGCATTCAATATGAAGCTAGAAAATTTCAATTGAATTAACAAAACATTCGATGATATGCAATATTTGTTTAAGCTACGAGGGCTTTTACTCAACCAATTAATCGTGAGATCAAACAGTTGAGTGAAAATTTAACTTATTTATCCTTGCGCCCATAAAGAGCACGAGCGCCACCAAAGTGCAATGGTGATCTCATTCAAATATGTAGTCTTTAGTCCATAGAACTGCGCGACCACAGAGCGCGGGTATGTTCCATCAATTTAAAGTTAATCGAGGACTCCGATGCTGGTAATACACTGGTACTTATAGGTGCTCAGTGGCTGTCTCGCTGGCGCGAAAGCGCGCGCCGATCGTCGCCACCTGGCGGATCTCGGGCGAAGTGCCGAGATCGTGGTAGTTACTATACGTATCTATCGACTAAATGTGTTGTGGCTGCATTGAAATATTTAGTCAAATTTATCAAACCATTTGATCGACTTGAAAGCATTTACTATTCTTTTTAACTGGATGAATAGCTCAAATTAAAACTAGATTTTGTTGATGAGACGAAACATGCAGTTAAAACAATTTTATTTACTTCCAGGAAATATGACTAAATATTCGATTGAATGAGAAAACAAGTTGTTGAATCAATCTCGTTTGAAATCATTTTGATCCAATGTTGTAATCGCGGTGAATGCAGTACACATTCGAAACAACGACACCAGTTTTATTATTTCAACAACGGGGCAATCAAATCAAATGTGTGACGATTGATTCAAACAAATTTTCCGTGATCGCAGCTAGGTAGTTGATGTTACTAAACCTTTTTTTCGGTGTATAATTCAAATACTAACACTAATATCTGAATAAAAAAAATACCAATATACGCCGAAAACATCCGAATGAAAGGGCCAATTGGTTTTGTAACGAAAATAAAAATTTTAATGAAAGAAAAAAATCGTGAATTTAAAAAGGCGAAAAAATGACTTTTTTCATTAAATAATTCATAACTTTTTTCATTTTCGATTAAAACAAAATAAATAAATGGTTTTATAATCAGAAGATAAGTCGCTTTAACAGAAAAATATTAGTTTCTGTGTTGTTTCCAAAAAGTAGGTAACAGAAATTGCTTTCTGCGGGTGTAGTAAAAACAGTAGAATTTCGTATAAAAAATTTATTTATTGGAACTGGAAAATTATCCAAAAACTATGGCGCACTCATTAACCGTTCATTTCGACAATAAACAATAAAAATCTGAGAAAGAAAAATGAAAATTAAATAAGTTATAAGCTGGTAAAGTGAGGGTAAAAAAACACCGAAAAAAAGGTTTAGTAACATCAACTACCTAGCTGCGATCACGGAAAATTTGTTTGAATCAATCGTCACACATTTGATTTGATTGCCCCGTTGTTGAAATAATAAAACTGGTGTCGTTGTTTCGAATGTGTACTGCATTCACCGCGATTACAACATTGGATCAAAATGATTTCAAACGAGATTGATTCAACAACTTGTTTTCTCATTCAATCGAATATTTAGTCATATTTCCTGGAAGTAAATAAAATTGTTTTAACTGCATGTTTCGTCTCATCAACAAAATCTAGTTTTAATTTGAGCTATTCATCCAGTTAAAAAGAATAGTAAATGCTTTCAAGTCGATCAAATGGTTTGATAAATTTGACTAAATATTTCAATGCAGCCACAACACATTTAGTCGATAGATACGTATAGTAACTACCACGATCTCGGCACTTCGCCCGAGATCCGCCAGGTGGCGACGATCGGCGCGCGCTCTCGCGCCAGCGAGACAGCCACTGAGCACCTATAAGTACCAGTGTATTACCAGCATCGGAGTCCTCGATTAACTTTAAATTGATGGAACATACCCGCGCTCTGTGGTCGCGCAGTTCTATGGACTAAAGACTACATATTTGAATGAGATCACCATTGCACTTTGGTGGCGCTCGTGCTCTTTATGGGCGCAAGGATAAATAAGTTAAATTTTCACTCAACTGTTTGATCTCACGATTAATTGGTTGAGTAAAAGCCCTCGTAGCTTAAACAAATATTGCATATCATCGAATGTTTTGTTAATTCAATTGAAATTTTCTAGCTTCATATTGAATGCATTTTTTTTCCGGTGAACAACATCTGAATTGCATAGAAAATAGAAATTGTTCATTCAACTAAACCATTTGGTTATGCAATCGCATATTGAGTGCATTTTACCAAATATAGAATCAAAACAATGTAATTTTCAATTGAACGGATTTTCTGCTCTGTTGGGCCAAGGATATATGTATTTATGGGAATGCAATTTTTGTTTCCATTTTGATACACGTTTTGAGTTAACTGAATTACACATTTCGTTCGCCACCCGTAACCGCCGGGTTTGGTTAATTCAAGCCACATTTTTTTCACTTTACCAAACCTTTTTCTCGGTGAAGGGGTGTGTTGGTTGACACGATTACAACATCTTTCTAGTCATCCGATACAAAATTTGAAAACAGATTCTTAATTAGTAAGAATGTCGTTACAGTTCCTACCTCAGAAAAAACGGGAAAATTTTTGTTTCGCAAAATGGCGGTTGTCTGAACAAGAAAAGGCATTTTTCGACTTTTTTTTCATAGTTTTTAATCTTTTTCCGATAGTGAAAAAAATAATTTTTATACAAAAGTGGTAAGGGCGATGAAAGATTTGAGATCGGTAAAAAAAATTGAAGTAAATCGGTTGAGTAGAACTTGAGATGAGAGTCAGCAGTGTTGAGAAAAGTAGTTTTGAGAAAAATTTCTTATAGTCCGATTTTACTGCGTCACTAAAATAGCTAAAACTCCGTAAATGATTAGAATTCAAAAATTTCCTTTCGAGGATACATTTTTAAAGGTCGAAACTTCAAGAATATGCAAAAAAATTAATTTTTTCAAAATTTTAGACCAGAATATCTCCTAAAGGTCCAAGAATCGTGACACAGATCTGGATTTATCTTTTTTTTATTTGAAAAAAATATAAAACTGATTTTACCGAAACGCTGTAGTCAAGTTGAAAGCACTTGTCCGATAAGATAGATGATAAAACAAAATCGATTAGAATAATGGAAAAAGTCAGTCGATAAATGTGCAGATATCGAGAATCTTGACCCAATTTCTTTGGAAGGCCTCTCGATTAGTAGAAAACACGATTTTCGTACCAGAAAAAAGAACCTTATCTCTGTTATCGTTTGCCGAATGTGTTCAAGTTTCTATGTGACATTTTACTATTTCAATAACGATGAAAAAAAGGGATTACGAGAGGCCCCGATTGGCGGAGAAAACACGCGAGATATTATTCTTAAAACGTGCGCTTTCTCCGGCTATTTGTGCACGCGCTGAGAGAAAATTCAAATCTCTCTTGCGGCGGCGCGCGCGATGCAATCGGAAAAGCTTTGACTCATCGGAGAAAAGTTAGCGGATACCCGTGAATTTTGTCGTCAAACTATTAAAACGCCTTCGCTCATCGAGGTCGAGAAGATTGGTTTTTTTGCCGGTACGTGTTAAAACAGAGAGAATGAGAGAGAAGAGAGAGTTTGAGGAATGTACGCGCGTGTTTTTGTGCGCTAAGATTGTAAAAATCGTTTTTACACATTTTAAAACAGAAATGAAGGTGAAAAAAGGTTGATGTTAATTATAGCGTTTCTACTTAATGTTGGAAAAATTTCAATTACACTTTGATAAAAAAAGTAACTCAGTACACCAATAAATCCACAATATTGAAGTTTGCATCGTTAAAGAGAAATAAAAAAAATATTTCATGTATTTGAAATTTAGAACGTTCAGATTAACGTGAAAATTTACAAGTGTCATTTTTAAACAGAAATTAATAAACAATTTTTCAATTAACGTTGTAACACTTGAGAATTAATTAACGAATATTATCGGGGCCTTCAAGTTTTTCGTATCAGGAATAAATTTGCCAATTTCCCGTTAAAATATTTTGAACCAGATCTGATCGAAATCCACCTTAATTTATAGTTTTGGTTTCTATAGTTTTTCTGTAAAACGGGGACATGTAATTTTTGGCATTTTGGTATTTTTCATTGGCTTTAACTTTACCGCAGAGACTGGCTTAATGGAGAGACAAAAATGCGAGGGATAAATTTTAAGAGCGCAAATTTTCATGTTCCCCTTGACTCTTTACGGATGAATATGCCCTTTCGCCAAACGAGCGATAAAAATAAGAAAAGGATGAAAAATTCGTCGAGACTTTTGGCTCGCGCTCCTTTTACGTTTCAAACCGATCGCCGGAGGGTGATCTTTTCTCTCACGTGTTCTTTTCGAACAAAACGCATGAGCATCTTAAAACATATAAGCGTCTGGTCAACGCAGGAATGCGGCCACGTTCGAGACGAGCCGCGATTTACAACGGCAAAGATCGAAAAGTCGACGATTTTTCCAAGTTCACTTCTTTTTTCTTCAAGCTCATTTCTTCTCGCTCGTTAAGGGGTTTACATGGGTTCGAATATTCCAAAAAATCAATTTTTTCATTTTTTCATCCAATAGTAGAATGTGTCTAAAATATTTTCCCAAAGTTTCAAGTCGGTCGGAGTAAAAGCCCAGGAGAGTAAAGTCCTGAAAGTCCTTTTTTCTGAAAACGCTATTTTTGAAGTCGATCGATGCAATTTCTTAAAAACTAATGCACCGATCTTATTAAAATGTTGTATACTTCTTCAAAATAGGATTTACCAGTGATTGAACGAAGATTTTGTTTTTCTCAATTGTTAATTATTATTTTTTCTTCTTCCTAAGAAATGTTCAAATTGAAAATCATTAGAATTTATTTTTGTACCTCTATTGAGGATTTAGGACTTAGAATGCACAAGCAAAACGGAAATCACATTGAAAATGCATTTAAAAAAAATGTTTTCGTTGCATTGCAATGACACAAACTGCATTGCATGACACAAACTGCATTTTACAAGGCTATACGTAGTGTAAATTGTACTGTTTTGCATTTAACTCTGCCAAAAACTCAAATTTCTGATCATAACGAGGACACTTTTTTGGGGAGTTTTCGGAAACCAAGTCCCAGCAGCTGAATTTTCAAAATTTCTCGATGAAATTTTTCTAAAATATTGTCTAAATTCTGCTCTTTTATATGCTTAAAATTTGGAATAAAATAATTTGTTTGTTACATAAAAAAAATAGAGGAAAATACACTAACCTTCGAAACCCATGTAACCCCTTAACGCATGTGATTTTGGTCCACTCTTTAAACGAACGAAAATATAATATTAAGGATGTTGAGCCCCAAATCGCAAGTGATGAGAAAATTCTGAAAATTTGGTATGTTTTTGGATGAATTATTTAAGAGGTCGTGTAAAAATTTCACGACGATTAGGAAGCTCGTTATCGAACAATTAACATTAACTAATTAAATTAAATGTAGTCTTATGGAAACTGATATAACTTTGCGATAAGTTTTTTTTTACCTCTCAATTTTTTAATATCTACACTATATTGAAAGCAACGGAAACAAAACGAAGTTTATTGATAAATATTTTTTTTATTTGTTTAACAAATTGTTCTTATCAAATTATTAATATTTTAATAACGAGCTTCCTAATCGTCGTGAAATTTTTACACGACCTCTCAAATACTGCATACAAAAACATACCAAATTTTCAGAATTTTCTCATCATTTTTCATTTTACCCCTTAAGGAGGTTGAAGTAATGATGATAGAATTCTGAAAATTTAATATGTTTTTACATGAAGTATTCAGGAGGTCGTGTAAAAATTTCACGACGATTAAGAATCTATTTATTGAACAATTAACATTATAAGATTTCATAGGGACTCAACATCCTTAAATAAATAAAAAAATAAAAAATCTCTCAATCAAAATAAATACGTAATAGACGAACAGTGGGTCAAAAATATTAACCGAGAGATCGGAATTATGAATTTTTTATGTCCGTCTCTCACGTCGCGAGGCAAACTTACATAAGGCGAAGCAAGTTTTCACGAGAGTGTGGGACTAAATTCGCGCTCGTCGTAAAAATGAGAAAAAAATTAATTAATAAATCATATTTCAAGAGAGCAATGATGCAATTAAAAGTACGGCGAGGCAAAACAATCACACGTTTCGAGACTAAAGTTCCCAGCATGAATGGAACGTAAAAAAAAACATTTGAACGACGTAAGATGCACGGCAGATTGAAATACGGATCTAGATTCCAAAGATGTGATGCATAACGCACGTTTGCGTGTGTTTGATCTCAAAGACTCAGCTGGGAATTCGTTAATTGTCCGACAACGAGAACGTACGCGGTATTTTTTTTTCACTATTTTGCAAGTCACTCGCAAGCAAAATATAGTGGTAAAAAATGGCTTACAAGAACTAACGATTTTCCTTAGATCATCGTCCACCGAAAAAAAAATCGATAATGAATCAATAATAATATTAATAATATTAATAATAATGTAATAATCATATAACATTTACTAAGTAGCAATAAAAACAAAAAAAAATTACAAACAAGATATACAAAAATGAGATCATATATAAATGGGCATTCCATGTAAAATCGACCACTTTTGAACCCCGACCCTATTCGATTTGGCTGAAATTTTGTTTTCCTATTCTATCCCATTAAAAACATTTTGCAGGAATCTTTGAAATTTGTTTACCCAAGCCCAAAAAAGGTTTTTTTTCAAATCGCTATAACTTCTTCAAAAAATGATTAATTGGGACGTTTTTTTTCAAAATTTTCGTTTTTAAATATACTTTTAGATATTAAAATCTATGAAATTTTTCACTTTTTCAAGAAAAATCATCTTTTTCTTGAAGTTCACAATTTTTAATTTTTTTTTTCACTCAAAAAATACTTTGATAAATTTCAGAAAAAAATGCCACCCAAGATGGAGTCGACCGACTTTTCCTTCTATTTTTTTTCTCAATTTTTCAAACTCTGAGGTCCTTTATAAATGCTCGAAAATTTCCAGAGTGGTGTTTTGTGAAATAAGCCCACTTGGGAACATTTTTTTTTTTTTCAATCGATAAAAAAAAATATAAGGAAATGTCGGTCCACTCCAAAAAAAAACTAATTAGTCAATTTTTGAAGAAGTTATAGCTATTTGAAAAAAAAACCTTTTTTTGGGTTGGTTAAACAAAATTGAAAATTTCCTGAAAAATGTTTTTAATGGGGTAAAAAAGGAAAACAAAATTTCAGCCAAATCGAAAGGGGTCGGGTTTAAAAGTGGTTGATTTGACATGGAATGCCTCAATTACATTCAGCGTTATCAATTTTTATCAATAATTTTATCCAGTATTCTTCTTCCTTCTAATTATTAGGAATATTTTAATCATGAAAACGTGTCAATGCTCTTCCCTGGTATTGTGATTGTCTCACTTGACCCTAATCTAAGATTTAGAGGAATTCCATCGCATCGGAATCCGGCTTGTTTATGAGTTGAACTTTTTTGAGTCCCAGAACTTGTACAACGCTGTTTCTTCCACCAATAATTCCCCTGGCTGGACCGAAACAACCTGATCTATATTTATCGATCCATTGATCATCCTGTTGGAAGAATTCTTTTTAATGATTTATTTAAATGAATCTCGCGATCTAAAGCTGCGTCAATCGATCACGTCTCGAGCGAGCGACAGGAATTCTCGTCCTTTCAAACGTACGGAAACGAGGGAGCGGGATCCTCGTTATTTCTCGAGGCAATATTAAATATTGACGATTTCCTTGAGAAAGGAAACTTTCGAGAATCACTCAGGGCCGCGCGACGCTTTCGGACTTTTACCTGACTATGATCGTCCGTATACTTTCTTTACTTTTTATCAACATAATTTGGTTAGTCTGAGTTACCGACGAGCAGACATGCACGAAATATGTTCCTTTCCACCGTTCAAAGTAAGTGAAGGGAAAAAATATAACGAGCAATTTCAGGTGTTGTTCGGGCCTCAAGTTTAATAAATAAATACCGTCAAATAAATACCTTCGGTTGAGGGAGTATTCTGGTCTGGAATTTAAAAAAAATCAATTTTTTTTTACAGATTCTCAAAGTTTAATTTACAGAGTTATGTACACCGAGAAAAAGGTTTGGTAAAGTGAAAAAAATGTGGCTTGAATTAACCAAACCCGGCGGTTACGGGTGGCGAACGAAATGTGTAATTCAGTTAACTCAAAACGTGTATCAAAATGGAAACAAAAATTGCATTCCCATAAATACATATATCCTTGGCCCAACAGAGCAGAAAATCCGTTCAATTGAAAATTACATTGTTTTGATTCTATATTTGGTAAAATGCACTCAATATGCGATTGCATAACCAAATGGTTTAGTTGAATGAACAATTTCTATTTTCTATGCAATTCAGATGTTGTTCACCGGAAAAAAAATGCATTCAATATGAAGCTAGAAAATTTCAATTGAATTAACAAAACATTCGATGATATGCAATATTTGTTTAAGCTACGAGGGCTTTTACTCAACCAATTAATCGTGAGATCAAACAGTTGAGTGAAAATTTAACTTATTTATCCTTGCGCCCATAAAGAGCACGAGCGCCACCAAAGTGCAATGGTGATCTCATTCAAATATGTAGTCTTTAGTCCATAGAACTGCGCGACCACAGAGCGCGGGTATGTTCCATCAATTTAAAGTTAATCGAGGACTCCGATGCTGGTAATACACTGGTACTTATAGGTGCTCAGTGGCTGTCTCGCTGGCGCGAGAGCGCGCGCCGATCGTCGCCACCTGGCGGATCTCGGGCGAAGTGCCGAGATCGTGGTAGTTACTATACGTATCTATCGACTAAATGTGTTGTGGCTGCATTGAAATATTTAGTCAAATTTATCAAACCATTTGATCGACTTGAAAGCATTTACTATTCTTTTTAACTGGATGAATAGCTCAAATTAAAACTAGATTTTGTTGATGAGACGAAACATGCAGTTAAAACAATTTTATTTACTTCCAGGAAATATGACTAAATATTCGATTGAATGAGAAAACAAGTTGTTGAATCAATCTCGTTTGAAATCATTTTGATCCAATGTTGTAATCGCGGTGAATGCAGTACACATTCGAAACAACGACACCAGTTTTATTATTTCAACAACGGGGCAATCAAATCAAATGTGTGACGATTGATTCAAACAAATTTTCCGTGATCGCAGCTAGGTAGTTGATGTTACTAAACCTTTTTTTCGGTGTAGTTATTTTAGTGACGCAGCAAAAATTTGTTTGTTTGTTTACTTTTGGAAAATTTGATAATAGAAAATTTCGGTTTCCCTCACTTAATATCATCATTTGTAACTAAATAAATGAGGACATGGCGACAAAAAAAATTTTCCGTCGATTTTCGTAAAAGTCACTGAACTAAATAAAAATTAATATTTCTGTAATATTATACGCAAAATTCATTTTTTAATACAAATATAATTAAAAAATATCATTTCATACGCGTAAAAGTCTGAGTATTGATATGCTCAGACTACAAATAAAAAAGAAATAAATAAAAATAAATATTTCTGTAATATTATACGCGAAATTCATTTTTTAATACAAATTTAATAAATATCATTAAGAAACGAATGCCGTTTAATTTTTCTATTTATTAAAAAAATCATAGGAATTGTGATTTTTTAAACACTGTCGTGAAAAATGCCTGCACATCTCCATATTTTGCATAAAATTGTTATACAAATTTTTTTTCGGGTGGGATACATTATTATCATTTAGTTAAGGGTTTAAGAAAGGACTATGAATTTTTTTAGATTTTTTCAAAAATTTTAGAATTACAAAATAAGCGAAAGACACGAACGACCCACCGTTAGCTTCAACGGTTGCTCAAAAGAGCGTTAGCCGACGAGGGTTAATTTTCATTTTTTTTCTCGAATTTTTTTTTGCTGTCAAAATATTAGTAAGTATGTTGTAAAAAAAAAGAATGGTAAAATATTTTTTTTTTGTCAAGCCCGACGAAACGCTAAAAATGTATGTCTCTAGACCAGAATACTACCTAAAATTGCAGATTTTTTTGATTCATCGCGGATATAATTGAAAAAATTTGTAGCAATATTTAAAAAAAACCTTAAGCTGGAAAAGTTTTTCCAAAATTTTCATTTTTCGCAGTTTTTCCAAAATTTCCATTTTAGAAATAATGGGAGTGTAAAATATATTAAATACCACTATCTCTAAAATCCTCGCATTATTTTTTTTTACAATTGGTGATCATTTTTCGAAGAACAACCAATTTTTACCAATTTTGTTTATCGTTAGATCAGCATTCGAAAAATATTGTTAACGATTTGGCGATTTTACGTGCTTTTTCGCAACGATTCGATAATGTAAAAAAAAAAGAAAAACAGACAAAAAATTCAATCGGCTTTGTGCAGGAAAAATTACAATGCGCGAATGCTGTTATTTAGGAGGGGATTTCAATAGAGAGAGAATATATCTCCGCGCGTTTCTCGTTTCATTGCTTCGTAGATTCAAAGCCCTTCCCTTTCTCTCCAGTTGTATTCAAACGGAAGTGCAATCATAATAATTATAGCCCGGACGTTGGTACACAAATGGTTTAAAAGGCGTCGGGAGAATCGCAATCATCGAAGACTTTTACTGGTATTTTACTGGGGTTTACATTGCTCGTTAGTTATCAAGATTTATGCTTAGAATGCACGAAACAATGCAATTCAAGGCAATAAAAAAAATGTATATATATTTATCTACTGGGCAAAACATGTGGTAAATAATATTTTACACTCAAAGCGACCATAACTTGAGTGAATTCTGGCCATAAAATCATAATCTTGACTTGGAAAACAATGATGTCCGGTTTGAGAACAATCTTGCAAATTGGAGTTTGCTCATTGCAAACAGAAAAACGATTTATTCGATTTAAATAAATTTTTCAGATTTACTTGAATACGATCCTGGTAAATAATTTTTAAATAATAATAAATAGCCTATTAGGCCAATATTTGCATAAAGTTTCATTCATGTTAAATTAATTCATTCAAATTAAATAATTTATTACAGCAATTTATTTTGAGTCATTATTGAGTCAAGTTAGTTACTCAATTTTGGAAAAAACCCAAATATTTCAAAATTATTCTAATCGGAAAAATTCTCTGAGTTTTGGAGGTTGTGCAACGACCCAGATTGATTAATTAAAAGATCCAATGAAAAAATACTGAATCCAAAAAATCTTTAAATGAATTTTGGACATTTTATTCAGCGCTAACCTCAACCAAACTTAAAATGAAATTGCATCGGTAAGAGATAAATAATGTAACGATTTGAATATTACGAATGCATAATTTTCCTGCAGTATGCACCGCAGGTTTATGCAATTTTATGCATTAGTTTGCGCGGTCGTTTTTCCTTATTTTTCGTTCGCAATCTCGTACGCTCGAGGTGAGAACGCGAACAACATCGGAGAGGTTTAACCGATGCGATGTTAATCACGTTTCTCGAACCTCGGGCACGTTCGCGCTGTGGAGCACCTCCTCGAGTTCCTCGACCTTGAATAATTCGTCATGCAACCGCACCGATGCTCCTCATCCTCGTATATAAAATAGCATATTATATTTATGCGAATAGATAATTCACCTCTCCTTTTATCCGTTATGTGTAACTATTATAACGCACAAAGCTTGAACGTATAATCGTGATTCTCGCGTGCCACTTATTGCCCAAACGAGGAGGTCGATTAAAATAATAATGTTTTTTTTCCTACGCCATTTTTCGAATTAGGCTATTTTTTCTTAAATTCAAGTACCGATCGGTCAAGTAGATCAAGTTAAGGCGGCATTCTGGTCTAGAGACATACATTTTGAGCGTTTTGTCGAGCTTACTAAAAAAAAATGTTGTTTTACTATTATTTTTGTTTAGTGTATTTATTAATATTTTTACAATAAACAAAAAAAATTAAAGGAAAAAAATTAAAACTAACTAAGTTGGTAAAGTTGGGGGTAACAAAAGGGGGTTCACTGGCTTAAAGGCCTAAACTTTAAAAATATGTAAAAAAATTGATTTTTTCAAAATTGTATACTGAAATTGTATAGAAAACTCTTATAAATTCAAGTATTGATTTATCACTTTAAAAAAAATGCTTTCAAAATCGAGGGCAAAAATTAATTTCTCCACGTTTTGCCTCGTCGCCACATCGAATGATTTTGTTCGCTGATTTTGTCAATTTTTGGTCGACCCAAAAATATCTCGCGCCAAATTATGATCGAGACTGCAATTCATGAAGAAAAAAATTGAAAATTACGTAACAAAAATGCGCCGGATATGTGCGAATGAATTGGAGTAGCGGAACCAGTGCGTAATATATCCAAAGGCCCATAATAGATTGGCTATGTGGGGGAAAGGGGGGCAAAATGGACACCAACAAGAATTATCGAAAAAAAAGAAAAATTCAGAAAATTAGAACATGGGGGAATTATAGTTAAAATTAATCTTGATATATCTAAATAGACTCACCCGCACAAAATCAAATTTCAATATCGACATTTTCATGACAATTGCCTATCGAGAGTTCAAAAATTATTTTTAAAAAATTGTCATTCTCATCGCAATAGAAAAAAAACACCCCGACATACTCTAATAGTATTAAGGTAACCCATTTTTACTAAAATAATTCTAAAAACCAAGGATCAAAGCGAAATGAGGTACCGAGGGCAAAATGGCCACCTTCATAATCTTAAAAAAAATATTAAATCATGGAAGTACGATTAAAATTGAATTTCACCAAAAATTCAATTGCAAAAATGCGCCGAAAAGCTTGGTCCAAGTATTTTGGATATTGAGGTGATGTGAAATGCACAGGAGCGAAGGAAATCGTCCTTCAATGTTTTTCCGTGGTTACTTGAATTTTCGAAAAAAGAAACATTTTTAGGGTGGGGTCCATTTTGCCCCCGAGACATGTTTTTTTCAACGAGCAATTTAATCGATAAAAACGATATTCTTAGATGAAAAGCAACGAGTTTATAATTTGCATAGCGTCCAAACTGCGCTGACTTTTTATGGTGTCCATTTTGCCCCATCTTCTCCCCTATACGCGACATGCGTTCGAACGTTACGCACGAATGGTCACTAATTAAACCTTCGCGACACGGCTCGATGCTATTTAGTCTTCAATTTGTTTTACCTTTTTTTTCTGTTTACGAAACAATATCGCGGGATGTAACAGTTACGTGTACGGATGTAACGACACAAAATCATACAATGTTTCGAGAATTATGCTTTTTTTAAAGAGCTCTGGGAAAAAGTTTATTGACTAAATATTTTTTTCGATAATGTCTTCAGTCATTCGAATATTGGGTGATTATTTTTTTTATAAAATAAGTCAATATCGAGCGAAGTAAAATTAAGTGGCAATTTGGGAGGGGGTGCTTTCTTTGCTAGAATTATTATAATATTATTATTATTATTTTATAATTATTATATAATTAATATAGACAATAAGCCGATTTTTTAATAATAAGTTATGTCTGAGAAAAGTATTCTTTAGCATTGACAATTTTTTTACCACTTACAGTGACTTCCCCCTTAATGAGGGTTGAAAGAATATTTCAACTATTTTTTACTTTCAAGATTCTCATTAGACTATATAAGAAAATCTATTTTCAGCAACAGGTTTTTTTTAATATTTTGAAAAATTCTAATCATAATTATAATATCCATGAGGACAAACAATTTATCACGAATGTATATTATACAAGAGTGTTTCCAGCAACCACTTCCTTGTGGTTTCTGTCTCAGAGTACAATTCTCGTAAACATAAACACCCGGAAATGGGCGGGTAGATCAAGGTACACTTTTTCACACGTGAAAAATAAATTCACAAAAATCGCTGCAAACTGGAAATTTGCACGTTGCTTCCTCGTTTTGCTTCCCATCGTTATCAAAGATTCTTGGGGCATTAAGTGGGACTTCCTCATTGAGAAAGGCTTACGATGGAAGAAATGTGGAAATTTCTACTCTGCAGAATATTTTTTACATTTACAGAGCCCAATTATTCGAAAAAGGCCTAAAAAATGAAAAAAATTAAATTCGTCGCCATCTCATAAATAATCAAAGAAAAAAACAGTAAACCATATAGCTACATTTTCATATGGATATTTTTTTAAAATCAGATATCACCAAAATATTAATAGAACAATGGAGAGGAAATTGTTATTGTCATCAATATAATATCTATATCTCTGTTGATTTTCAAGATCTTTCACTGAAGATTGCTATGAAATAAGTTGAATATATCCTTAACAAACAAAAAATAACTCGATCCTTAGATAATTAATTGTGCCTTTAAAAAAAATTCTCAAACATTGCAAATTTTTCAAACTCCTTCAAACTTCCCCCTTTCGTTCTGTTGAGACATCTCTGACGACGTAAAAATTAAGGAGGATCACGCGTTGCTCATGACTCGAAAAAGCAACTGAACTTTTTTCCTCTTTTGATTATCAAAGAAACGAAGAAAATTAATTTTTTGAATAATAAATTATCTGTAACCTTCTTGTTTAAGTTAATTGATGTTTAACATTATAACAAAATTTAAAGTACATTCGTAGTAGGATCGTCAAACAAAATGTGGCAACAGCGCTTTTCGATATATATGTGTATCTTATATGAGTGTATATTTATATTTTAAGTTGGCTCATGCAGTGTTGTCAAACGTCGTCTATGACTCGTTAACCTTAAAAAAAGTTTTTCAATTGTTATTTCTAAGTTATTTTCATCGGCAACAAAGGTTTTCAAATACATCATCCAGTCCTATGAACATTCTATTTCTTATGTTCCTTTTTTGGTTACTCAAAGTTAGGAAGATCAATTTTAAAAAAATACAAATAGTTGCCAATGGAGTGTGCCCACCATAAGAGCCCATGTATAAGGGTTCAAAAAACGTGATTTTCGTTAATTTTTTTTTCGAAAACTAGAAGGTGGATCCAAAAATAATTCCAGTGATAGATGTATGGTATATTTTTCTATAATATTCTCAAATTTCAAGTCTTCAAGTTAACCCTCCGTCTGTACTTATTAATTTTGGGATTTTTAAGGCACAGGCCAAATTTTCAATTCGAAGACTTGAAACATAAGAAATAGAAAGTTCATAGAGCTCGATGATGTATTTGAAAACCCTTGTTGACGATGAAAATAACTTAGAAATAACAATTGAAAAACATTAAAGTGTTGAAAGTGTACTGATCAGAGTTGCAAATAATGCATTCCTTTGATAATGCTTTACTGCATTTTTACCCATTACACTGCATAATGTGAAATGGATAAGTGTAGCATTACAAAATACAAAAGTAATTATGTGTAATGGATGCATGTGCCATTACAAATAAAAAAGTAATGTGTAATAGATACATGTCCCATTACAAATAAAAAAATAATGTGTAATGTATTCACGTTCCATTTCAAATTACAATTTAAAAAAAAGTAATTTGCAGTGGAGAATATTCCATTACAAATAGAAAAATTGCCGTGCTCATATTAGAAACTTGCACATTGTTGTCTCATTATTTTATTTCACTCACTAAAAGTTCATCCACAATTATCATAAATGATTCATAAAGTTAAAAAATATAAACAAAAAAACAGATAGTTCATCGTTAAATATGAAGTACGAAAATGTACTCAACCCCAAAAATTATCCAACTTTATATTGACCTTGCTTTTACACGCTGTTACCCATAATTATAAGCAATGTAATAAAAATGACAAGTTACTGATACAAAATTTGTCGATTTATTGAATCCCTAAATAATGTGCATGTTCTTTTTTTTTATCTGTATGGATCATTTGTGATAATTGTGGATGAACTTTTAGTGAGCAAAATAAAATAATGAGATAGCAATGTGCAAGATTCTAATATGAGCACGGCAATTTTTCCCTTTGTAATGGAGCACTCCATCCATTACACATTACATCACACGTTACTTTTTTGTTTGTAATGGAACACGCATCCATTACACATTACTTTTTGTATTTATAGTGGCACATGCATCCATTACACATTACTTTTTTGAATTGTAATGGAGCACACATCCATTACACATTACATTTTTTAATTGTAATGGAGCGCGCATCCATTACACATTACTTTTTTATTTGTATAATGGAACATGCATACATTACACATTACTTTTTCTATTTGGAATGGAACAGGCATCCATTACACATTACTGTTTTTAATTGTAACGGAGCAAGCCTCCATTACACATTACTTTTTTAAATTGTAGTGGAGCACGCATCCATTACACATTACTATTTTCATTTGTAATGGAACAAGCATCCATTACACATTATTTAAAGTAATGGGTAATACATTACTTTTACATTACTATTTTCACAACTTTGGTTCTGATTCAGCCCCTCCCTTCTCCTCGCCTTCTTAAGGAAAATAGGCAAAAAGCATCAATTATCATATATCGATGGTTATACCTGTAACTTAATATCAGGAAGTATCAGCATGGCGGATTATAATATCCCGATGGCGGGAAATCCGAGATCGTGAGCTCTCCTCGATTCCTTCGACGATGTTTACTGAATCGAATCGATCGGTGATCGATCTCCCTCAACGTCCTATGCGACTCTTAGAATGGGAGAGAGAAAGAGAGAGAGAGAGAGAGAGACCGAGGAAAACCTGTCCGTATCTTCGACGACGGATGCGCACCTGTGCACAGAGGCACCTTCGAGGTTTTAAGTTCAACAAGATATGAAACTTCTCGGTCGCTACTCTCGCACCCTTGCGCCACCGCTCGTTGAACACACTTCACGTACAAACGCACGCACAAACACGAGCGAAAAAAACAAACACTAGTGCAGGCTTGAGAAAACACCGCTCAAAGGCGACCGGAAGTGAGCTCGTGAGAGACTTTTATGTGTACAAGACAAAGTTATTATAATATATATGTATATACATATATATATATATATATATATGAGCTGATTTTTTTTAACGCCCGAGTTACCAGCTCACAAAGAGAGCACCGAGAACTCGTTACAAAAAAAGAAAAACTGCCGTCCCGTTTCGAAAAAAAATCTTTACGCACCAAACACACGAATATTCAATTCTTTCGACACTTCTGCACGATTCTCGCCAGTTTTTTATTCCCGCTGGACGTTCAATTTAATTTCTTTAATTGGTCCAATGTTTGGCTACATTTTTTTCAAATCGGCGTAAATCCAGAAAAGAGGCTTCTGGACAAAAACTGACCGCGTTTGCACTATGAGTTTTTTCTTTCTTAGTGGAATTGAATGAATTGAATGTGGAATGGTGGTTGACCAAAAATGTTCTCGTGGTCCAGTTTGGATTTTTTTCTGCTTTTTTTTCAAAATGGTCTCTTCTTTATATCAGAAAGGAGAAAGAGCACTATCGACTTCAGTGGATAGACCACAACGTTATGTGTACACACTCGTCGCTAACTCTCGAGGTACCTTCCTCGCGAGGCTAGGAGAAATAATAAAACAAGGAGAAAGACCGGAGTAGGATTTGCCCCCCAAGAACCAACGCACATACTTACGGGTTGTGTGTATGAAAAGAAAGAGAGAATAGAGTGGGGAGAAATTGCTGGGAATCCTCGCCGTATGGGGGGATGGGTACCATGGCTAGGTAATGACTAGCAAAGTTCATTTCATCACAGTCATTGGCAACTCAAAGATTCCCCGAATAAGTTAAGAAATAATTCTCCTCTATGAAAAATCTTGCAAAAAAATTTGACACTGTTTACGAGTCTTTTGTTTTTGATGTTTCCAAATCTTTTTTGACAAGTGAGTAACTTGATCAATGTTGCTTTTCTGATTAAAACGCAGTCAAGATTTTCAAAAAATAGATTTTTCTAATTTCATTTGCGTAATGTACATATATTTAACCCGATTCCGTTATCGTGGGTCGCCGAAGACCCAAGCGATTTTTTTTCTCCCATTTCTCTTGAAAAATAAAATATTTGGTTAAATTTTTTTGCAATCTTCATGGAGTGTTCTTACAGTAGACGTATTCAAGAGTTTTAAGGAATTTTATCAGATTTTTTCATTGCAAATTAAGTGTTCCAACATGCCTTGGGTCTCCAGCGACCCACGATAACCTGACAAGGTGTCGAAAAACAGGCATATTTTTAAGCCCGTAATTACTATGTTTAAAGTGCTTTTGAAACTTTGAACGCGTTTTTCTCACAATTGTGTTTTCAAGTCGGTGAGCAAGATTTTTGAGAAATGGCATCATCGATCAGTCTCAATTTTTTACACAAGCTTTATAAATTTATTTTTTAGTAATTAATCGAAGGTTTTTGTTACCGATAAATGTTTACCATTTTACAAACAATTCAAGACGAAAATTCTCATCAAAAATCGATTTTTTTTAGAAGTAGCCATTTTGTTGAAAAAATATATTTTGCTTACTCCCCTGATTAAATACTAGTACCTTATATTAACGGAATCTTGAATAAGTTTTGAACGTTCAGTTGAACGAAAAATCAGTATTGATTTAATGAAAAAATATAAGATCAAGCTTGCTAATAACTTAGTGAATAATAATTTCAAAAATTCAAAGATATGTTAAGAATTATTTCCAAAGTGTTAATATAGTATCAAAATTTTTCTTTAAAAGAATAAATTTATCGATTTTTCGTTCATTTGAACGTTCGGAATTTTAAGTCCATTTTTTTTAGAGGACCTCCCGAAGATCGGCTACAGTGGCTTCAAAAATCATTATTTTTTAAAAATGAAATTTTCAAAATAAAGTTTCAAGTTAAAAAATTATGTATATTGTATTCTACGTTAATAAATTAAAATGTCTTTCCAGAAAAAATTCTTTAAAAATCACTTTTTTCGACCTCCTGCACTGAAAAAACAATGTACCAGGATTTGTTAACTGTTAACAAGGGTAAAGTTGAATATAACGAAATCAATGATTTGTTAACAGTTAATAAATTTAATAAATATTTTTTAACAGTTGATAAATTATTTTGACACAAATAAAATATTTTTTAATAACTAACAAATTTTGTAACAGTTAAGGAATATTTAAGTAAAAGTGCCAACTAAATATATTTCTTTACTACAAATAAACTGTTTTCTCAGTCCGATTGCGTATAGCCCATTAAAAAAATGGTTGGGAAGAGCGACAAAAAGTAAGAAAATGATTGTTTTCTTTCTGCGTTATCACTAAAAAATTTCGAGTCAGCATTCTTTAAAAAATTTCGATATTTTTAAAGATTTGCACGATATTACCAACATTTTATTATTTTAGCTACCAATATAGCGTTGAAATCTACTGAAATTAAAGCCCCTCGTGCGATTTTGTGAAAAAGTATTTTCATCAAAAGTGTTCCCAAAATTTTAGTACTTTTTTACAAAATTCAAGCCCTTAACCGATTCTCCCGAAACGAAAGTTGGAGTACCAACAGGAATTTTCGAAAATTCTAGAAAAGTTCAAGCGCAACATTTTTTTTAACCTACTATTTTGAGTAATTTTCAAAACTTCAATAAAATAAATAAACTTAATAAAGTTTAATACCAACCACCCCCGTTATCTCGTGCATTAGGAGAAAAAAAATCTTTAGCTTGAAAAAAAAGATGCTATCGTGCATAAAACATACGGAAACGAGGTGATAAACAGTTATTGGCACATGTCAGTTTCCCCGGGCGATTTTTAACGGGGAAAATATGAGGTGGCCAATAACTGTACAGAATGTTGCTCTTTTTTTCCTTATCGTCTTCGACGATGCGTTTCCCGTCTTGGATAACCTGACGAGCTTGTTTTCTCTGCACACTCACGATCTTCCACGGTTAACTCCTGTACGCGAGCATAAGGAATCTTCTTATTGCGCGATTCCAACCGCGCGCGAGAGCTATCATAGAGTCGAGAAAACCGCACACGAGCGAGATTAAGCAGAGACTCCGTTCGTCCCGGCTTTGCTAGAGGGCCTTTCGATATATCTCGTCGTCGCTGTGTAAATCTTGTTGCCACGAAGCTATCTCGCAAACTCTCGACCACCTTTCACCGCGTCAGAAAAAAACATCTCCAACACTTCAGCATGGGCCATTTCGTTCCAAATCCATCAAATTACAATTTCGAACATTTCAGTATCGTGCTATGTCGTTGCTTCGACGGAGAGGAGGCTTTTTTTTTTTTGCAAAAAAAGATTTTTTTTAAGATGTTTGGGCCAGCAAGTTCAAGATGATGTCCCAAAACTTCAGAAAAAGACATTTAGAAAAAATGCCCGAATTAAATGAAATTTTATACACTTGAAGTTTCGAACGTTCAATTGTACGTACGAAAAATCAGAAAAAGTATTTATGCAACGAAAAATTAACTTGAAATTATCGAAAAAATGTCATGAGCCTCTTAAGTTGAAGTGATTTGCAGCTGCCAGGCTCAATTTTTGCTTAAAATTTTTTTCAACCCTTTACTAATTAACTTTCGCTAATCACTACTTTTAAAAACTTCTTGAATAAAAGAGAAATTTTTAATCGTCACCATTTTTGAAATAGTGAAATTAAAAAAAGGCATCACGATAGCAACACTTGTATAAATATTGATATTTTTTTATTTTATTCTCAGATAACCCTTTACCAAGATACCAATGTGACAGTGAGAAGGAAATTTTTTGTTGTCGTTAAGAAAATATCTATGTCTGTCAATTTTCAACATTTTTGAGATTTTTCAGTGAAAATTGCTAGGAAACAAGTTGAATGTATACTTAATGAAATAACAATAACCCGATTCTTTAATAAATAGTTATGTCTGTGAAAAAATTCTCATTGATAATTTTTTCACCCCTTACAGTGGATTCCCTCCCTAAGTGAAAAAATAGATTTTTAAGAAAATTCGTCTTTCAAGGAGAGGAAAAAAATATTTATAAGAGTCACTTTAAGCGTAAAAATTAATAATTAATCGAATGCCAATAGAATGCACGTTTTTTGAGCTGAGACAGAATGCCCCATACACATCGACGCATCTTATAGGCCACTCCCATTCCAGAGTATTTACCTGCATGTACAGTTTTGATCGAATTTATCGATGTTTACGCCAAAGTCATTAGATCGAGATATCACTGAGAAAGGAAAAGACAAAAAGATCTTCTACAAAAAAAAAATTTCGGAGCTACCATTTTTTTTTCAGGCGAGCATTATTTTTGCAAGTCGAAGTTGCGATTCTGTTATTTTAGAAATTATATCACTTAGTTAGTAAATTTTTTTTTCAATCATAATTAATATTTTCAAAACTTTGATTTCCCTTTTTATAGTTAATATAAAAATATTGAAAATTTTTATCGTACAATGTTGATAGTAATATGGGAAACCTCTTAACGTCGAATACATTTCTTTTATACTTTATCCACAATCTACAAAAATCCAAATTCTAATCGATTGGAATTCCCGAATAAAAAAGAAACTAAAAAATATTATCCAGACAAATTTCTAAATTTTTTTTAAAACCTCAAGATTAATATTTTCCAACATTACAAAATCCCAACATTCTATTGGTATTTACCGTTAGAATAAATGATCCTCTAATTCATCACAATCTCAAAACTCGTTTTTCCAAGACCCAGGCAAATGAAGATCGATGAGATTCAATATAATAAATGCATATGCACGTACGAGGAAATACGTGAATAGAAAAGAAAACCGTATAATCGGTGTCCATGCAAATACACCGTGGAAAATAAATGTGAATACAATCAGTAGAATCTTGAGATTAAAAAAAAACAATCTATACAATTGCATTGAGAAGAAAGAGTTCTTTTATTCACAAAAAAAAATTCCATGTGCAATATATGGGACATTCCACACGAAACTGACCAATCCGTAACCCCGACCATTTTTAATTTTGTTGAAAATTTCATATTTTTTCTAAGTACTGAAAGCAGTCTTTCCGAATTTTTTTAAATTTTTGTTTCAACCCATCCAACCACAATAAATTTTTCGAGATTTCACAGATTTTTTTCAAATCCGCATAATTTTTTAAAAAACGGAGATATCAAAATAAAACAGAAGATCATTTTTTTTGTTCATTCATTTTCATATATTTTTTTCAGTTTAAAACCCAAAATATTGTTTTTTTCAACTTGGACCATATATTTTGATTTTTTTGAAAAAATTCACGACTTTTTAAGAAACATTTTGGCAAGAACTAAAAAATTCGCGGCTTGTGATATTCATAACTTTTGTTTTTTGGCTTATTTTTGAGGTTATACGTAACACTACAAAAAAGTAAGACAAGTGACCGCTCTGCGACGCTGATTCACATGATATTAATTGATACAAAATTTTTTAAAAATTGTGTAAGACTGCTTTCAGTACGTACAAAAAAATAGAAAATTTTCAATAAAATCAAAAATGGTCGGTGCTAGAGATTGGTCGGTTTCGTATGGAATGCCCCATACACATTAGGCGAAATTCTAATATTGCACTTTATTCCAATGCAAAAATTCTAAAATTGCATTTTATTTTTTGATTCACCTTCTCGTTGACTTTTTTTTTATTCAGTAAAAATGAAATAATTCTCGCAAAAGGAGAAACCTAATATTATTTTTCCACTGTAGCGTTGAAAGGAATGTCCTTTAAAAAATTAAAAATGAATCCAGCTGCGATTTTTAAATTTGTATTGTTTTATCAAAGTATAATATTTTAATTCAAACAGAGTTCTTCTAATATTTTGATTAATAATTTTTATTGTATTTTTATTAATTTATTTTAAGAAAATATTTTTAAACAAATTTTTTTCCCAAGTCGAATCAGTTGAGGACATTTTTTTCGTGTGAAATTATGGAATAATGGGATATAAATTGGCTTGCGGATATATCTGGAAGCGACTAAAATTGATGAAAATTTTTTAATATTAACAAAGTAGCAACATTGATATTATAAAAAATTAATAATTTCATAAAGTATGAAAAATCTTTGTGAGCAATGATTTTAAAAAAATGCAATCTCGAGGCACCCTAATATATATAATTATTTCTATATATATGTTTATCTATGAACATTGAGCCTGAAGGAAAGGAAATGTTAAAATGAAACCGGCGATGCTACGAGAATATGTAAACGTCCAGAGAGCCTTCTGAATGATTTTTTCTGATAAGTATTCCCTGCTCGTACTATCCTGTCTTTCCTGTCTCGAGCTAATGTTATGTATGAATAAAAAGAGAAAGAGAGAGTTAACCATATAGCCAACTATATTGTCGTGGATCGTCGTCGTCGTCGATGCGTCAGCGATGCATCACTCGATTGGTCAGTGACATCGAATGAATACTATATCCGCGTATCACAAGGGACATGTAATACCCCTGAATAATTTTATAGAAAAAAAAAGTTTGAATACTAAAAAAAAAAAAAAAAACATGTCTCATTTTTACGTTTTTCAACCGTCAAACCATCGGAATTCAAAGTAACTATGTTTATCGTGTTTCCTGATCAATTTTCAATTGAAATGTCATTGACATTTCGTTGAAGTCAAAAATAAAATAAACCCACCCTTTCAGATGGATTTTTCACGAATTTCATCAAAGTTCTCTTGAAACGAAAATACATATCTGAGGTAACAAGATAAATCCAGTGCCATTTTCTACATCTGCCCCAAAGCGTAAAAAAAAAAATGTAAAGAAAGCGAGCTTTAATCATTATTTGAAAAATGATTGATTTATAATGTATGGGTTATTCCATGTCAAATCGACCACTTTTGAATCCGACCCCTTTCGATTTGGCTGAAATTTTTCAAATTTATTTGAACATTTTTTTAAAAATTATTTATTTATAATATATGGGTCATTCCATGTCAAATCGACCACTTTTGAACCCGACCCCTGTAGATTTGGCTGAATTTTTTTTCCTTTTCTACCCCATTGAAAACATTTTTCAGGAAATTTTCAAATTCTTTTACAGAACTAAAAAAAACGCTTTTTTTCAAATAGCTATAACTTCTTCAAAAATTAACTAATTGGGACATGTTTTTCAAAATTTTCGTCTTTAAATGTACTTTCCGAAAAAAATACAAAAAATTTTAAGAATGTAAAATCTATGAAATTTTTCACTTTAAAAAAAAATCATCTTTTTCTCGAAGTTCGCTATTTTTAATTTTTTTTCACCCAAAAAATATTTTGATCAATTCCGGAAAAAATGCCGCTAAACGTGGAGTGGACCAACATTTCCTTCTATTTTTTTTATCGATTAAAAAAAAAAAATTTCCCAGCTAAGCTTATTTCACAAAATACCACTCTGCAAATTTTTGAGGATTTATGAAGGACCTCAGAGTTTGAAAACTTGAAAAAAAAAAATTGAAAGTGGTAATCCTCGAAAAAATTTTGATTTTTTTCCAAAAAGTGAAAAAAAAATACAAGGAAAAGCCACTCCAAAAGGACAAGCACTCCATGTTGGGCGGCATTTTTTTCAGAATTGATCAAAGTATTTTTTGAGTGAAAAAAAAATTACAAATGGCGAACTTGGAGAAAAAGATGATTTTTCTCGAAAAAGTGAAAAATTTCATAGATTTTAATATCTTAAAAAATTTTTGTATTTTTTTTCGGAAAGTACATTTAAAAACACAAATTTTGAAAAAAACGTCCCAATTATTCAATTTTTGAAAAAGTTATAACTATTTAAAAACAAGCCCTTTTTTGGGTTGAGCACAAAAAAATTTGAAAATTTCCTGAAAAATGTTTTTAATGGGGTAGAAAAGGAAAAAAAATTCAGCCAAATCGAAAGGGGTCGGGTTTAAAAGTGGTTGATTTGACATGGAATGCCCCATGTATTTATAATTATATTAATTATAATTATTTGAAAAATTATGTACCAAGTATTGGGGGGTAAATTTTTTTGTTCAGCTGAACGTTCAGAACTTCAAGCACATTATTTTTTCTGTCTTAAAAAAAAAAACGATAAAAATATCGGAGGAACATGAGGTTTCCCTTCATGACGACGTCCAGGCTCTGTTACGAGAACGTTTTTTTGGCAATTACAATTTTCTGCCCGTGTTATTTCGTTCAACAACAACAGGGAGCAAAAAAAATTCTATGCATGCACGCGATGACCTCCTCGCCTGAGCCCGACGTCGCCGTGGAAAATGCCCTCCCGGAGACTTCGAGGTTAGACTAGTGCCTTGAACCCGGTGCTAAACCAACCATCTCGGCTTCCGTGCCTCACCGACTGTTCGAGTATTTTTGTGCGTTTTTTTTTCACCTTCAGGCATAGATAAGGATTAAAACATTTCCTGCTCTCTCCCGCAAATTTAGTAAGTCGAGACGAAAATCACGAGAGCGTAAATATCGCATCGCAAAAAAAGTCAAGATCTGTACAATGACTTATAGTTATAATTAATGAATTAATCGATCGTGTCAAGGGAAATCTGATTTTTTGTACTGCCCTCGCCAACGAAGCGTGAGAAAAAATCAACGTAAAAACAATTTTTTTGTGTCACTGTTGACCTTGGCTAACGGTGTTAACCTTGGTTAACTGTTAACATTGGTTAACAGTTAACCTTGGTGAACAGTTAACCTTGGTTAATAGTTAACCTTGGTTAACAGTTAACCTTGGTTAACAGTTAACCTTGGTTAACAGTTAACCTTAGTTAACGGTTAACCTTAGTTAACGGTTAACCTTAATTAACGGTTAACCTTAGTTAACTGTTAACCTTAGTTAACTATTAACCTTGGTTAATAGTAGATGTTTTGTGTGGCGAGGTTAAACAGGGTTAAAATTGCATCAACCTAAAAATGCGTCCAAATTTTTCTACACAATTTAGAGGAAAAATTAAAGTTAACCAAGATGGATCTCGATGAACCTTTCAACAACTGTCGTATTATATTTTTGACATTACTAAAATAGCTATTTTACAAAATACCTTTTTTTTTAATGTTCAAATAATCTGGAAAAATTTTACGTATGATTTTGCGTTTGAACAAATGTTTTTAAACCGAAATTTTTTAATCCGTAAAATGTTAATGAAAATGAATTAGATGGTAATTTCGACAGAAATACCGAATAAATATCTATAAAAAGGGCAAACTTTTAAACAATTTCTCGAAAGCCGAAAAGTTCTGGCAGCTTGGCTAAATGGTTCGTACTTTGCACAAATTCGAATGCCATATGTAGATATACGAGTTTTGAGATTCTCCTCGATTTCTTTTATTCAGTTCACGACTCTCTATACGATAACTCGTTTAGCTGGTCGACTCTCGTTGTTCGTCCTCGCAATGATGGCAATGACCTTGAGAATGTACGATGAATTATCGTGATATGACTCAGGAGGTTGTGATAATTGCGGTGAATAAATAAATTGAATTATACACATTTCAGGAGCGTTGAAAAAATTGACTGAACCTTCCGTGGTCACACTTGGTCAAAACTACCCCACGACTACTTTTCTTTTTTCTTGTTTATGATTTTTTTTCAATATATAGTCATTTGATTTTTTATAAACTAATTTTGAATACATCAATTAGAATGTTTGAAGAATGTTCTGTAATTTTTTCGGATTTTTCCGACCGATAGTTTGGTCACGATACTTGTTCAAAAATGGTCAAGGTCAAATTGACCCAGATAAGTGTGACCACGGAGGGTTAATGAAGTTGATTTTTCGAGATTGTTTTGGACCAGACTGGCTTATTTAGACAGTTAGTCCTCTTTTAAGAGTTTTCGGGAAAAACTTTTTATTTTTTATTTTAATTAATTTTTTTCTTTTAAGTGCAGAACCATAAAAATATACGTATTTTAACCTGTTGCAATTTCAGGGCTCATCGGATTTACTCCGTTATCGATAATAATTGAGCTCAATAGCAAACCCACCGATGCTTGAAAGAGAGGGAGATGGCAAAAAAGGATGGGCCTACGTTCGATACGATGAAAATGAAACTAAAGTATATCCATATATACAATATATATACATATATGTGACTATACAAGAACCGGAAGTTGCTCGTCTGGGCAGCAGCACCTGTCGGGTTTGATGACGTCACAAAAAAGCGTTCAATACTTCAATACACACCCATACAAATGTATATATAATATATATGGGGCATTCCACACCGATTCGACCTGGGTCTGACCCTTCACCTCTCCGATTTTGTCCGCAATTTTTTATGGTTTTGTGGTACCTCTGAAAAGCACTCAGGATTTTTTTCTGATTTTTTTGGAACCATTTGGCTTAGCTATAATTTTATAAACAAATTACTTTAAGTCCAAATTTAAAAATCTAAAAAAAATCACAAAAATCCCGTTTTTTATATGAAAAATTTCAAGCGTTGAGCCAAAGTGGGCAGGGGTTTCCTTCTGTTTATAACAAGCTTTTTCAAAAAAAAAAAACAATTTAAAAAAATAGGAGGAGGAACCTGAATTGAGTTGGCCGTTATGCAAACATTTTTGTATGAATTTAATTGATTTTTTTATGAATTGAAGTATGAAGGTTTTAAAAAAAATTTACATAAAATAGTATAAATAATGAGTGAAATTTTTCATATAAAAAACGGGATTTTTGTGATTTTTTCAGATCTTAAAATTCTGACTGAAAGTAATTTGTTTATAATATTATGGTTATGTCAAATCACTCCAAAAAAATCTGAAAAAAATCATGAGTGCTTTTCAGGAACACTACAAAACCATAAAAAATTGCAGACAAAATTGGTGAAGTTAAGGGTCAGGCCCAGGTCGAATCGGTGTGGAATGCCTCATATACATGTATATACATATATATATACGAGTATTACTCATCGCACTGTGAAGATAATGTAATAGAACTTCACGATGCGTGATGAGGAGCGATAAAAATTTGTATTTCACGATTCGGTTTAATCGATTGAAGAAGCGTCAGGTTCCTAATCGGCATGAATATACTCCGTCGATGAAATCATCGAATTTTTTTTAGAATATTGAAGGCTAAAGATGGATGAGTTGAGATTAATTCAAAGCTCTGGAAGAAAATACAATTACAGCTATTAAATTCCTGGTAAATCATTATTAATTTTTTATTAACATTTTTTTTCTTCAATTACATTTCTCGTTGGAATTTATATCAGTAAATCAGTTACGAAATTATGAAAAGCATTGATTTAAATCGATTATGCAAAAATAAAACTTGGAAAAAAAATTGAATGACAAAGTTGCATGATTATTAAGATTATGCACTGAGCATAAGCATAAGAAATTTATTGATTTCATTTTGTTATTTTTTTCATTTACCATTTTTTTTTTCATCATAGAGAGCATGGAAATGACGAAATTTTTTCGTCTCGTTGAAACAAAGCAAAATTAATCAAATATGCAATGAGGCGGGAAAAAAAAATCGCAATACCAGTCTTGAAAACGAACAATTTTATGCCTGTGTGCCGCAAGTGAAGTTGTGATCTCTCGTTCCTCGCTTGGAATACAATGGCAAAACTCTGGTACAATTTCCACGGGTCTACGAGTACAAGCAAGAAGCGTTTCTCCACAGAAAATCATGCATATAGATATATAGTTCCTTCGAGATAATATGCATGTGTGGACAAAGAAGAAACAGAGTCTTTGTCATTAAGGAGGAAAAAAATATATTCGTTAAAAAAAAAAAAAGAAAAAAGTTCTAGGAGAGAGAACGACGTTTCCGTCGGGTAATGAAAAATTCGTATTCCTTTTGCGCTCTGTAAAACTACGAGAACTTGCGAGAGATTGTCTCTCTGGACGAGAATAATGCGTTCTTGATGCGATCCTTAAAAAAAAAATCAGTTTCGCCTTAATTATCCAAAAGCGCGCACTTGGCATAAAGAGATGGAGAAGAAAACAATAAAAATATGCAGCATATATGTGTTATATATGGGGGAAATTGAGATATATATGTGTCATTCCATACCATTTCGACCTGGGTCTGACCCTTGACCTCTCGGATTTGGCTCGAGATTTTTTATATGATTTTTCTCACTTTGAAAGGCACCCAGTTTTTTTTTTGTAGATTTTTCAGATTCAATTTGAACCTTCTACTATTTTTGAAACGATTTTATTGATCGACGCAATTTAAAAATCTGAAAAAATTCTGAAAAATCGTGTGTCAGATATCAAAATTTTTAAGCTTGGAGTCGGAGTGGGGAGATTTTTCCTTCTTACTATTTTTAAGCTTTTTCCGAAAAAAAACGTTGAAAAAAAATGAAGCGAGAGTTATTTTACTATCAATGGTTGCTAAAATATTTTCATATGTAATATCGGATTTTTGAAAAAAAATTCAGATTTTTCGCAAGAGATTTTTTTCTCTTTATTTTGCTAATATAAATAAACCCAAAAAATCTGAAATTTTTTTCAAAAATCCCATATGACAAATGAAAATGTTTCAGCAATTATCCATAGTAATATGACTCCCCCTTCTAATTTTTTCAATATTTTTTTTCGGAAAAAGCATGAAAATAGTAAGAAGGAAAAATCTCCTCACTCCGGCTCTACGCTTAAAAATGTCGATATCTGACACACGATTTTTCAGAATTTGTTCAGATTTTTAAATTCTGTCGATCAATAAAATCATTAAAAAAATTGTAGCAGATTCAAATTCAATCTGAAAAATCTACAAAAAAAACTGGGTGCCTTTCAAAGTAAGAAAAATCATATAAAAAATCGCGAGCCAAATCCGAGAAGTCAAGGGTCAGGCCCAGGTCGAAAAGGTATGGAATGACACATATATAAAGTATAAATATTTATATGCTAGGATAATGTAAAAAAAAACATTTTCTGCGATGTTGAAGCTTGCATCGTTCGAATACAGCAAGGATTATTTTTTATTTTGAGTATTTGTGATGTTCTTTGTCAATATTTGGGGTCCTAGATTCTTAATAAATTACCTAAAGAAAGAATTGAATTTTGAAACGCCCAAAATTAAATTATGAAAATTGTATTATGAATTTTGAGACTTCTCAAAACACTGTTTTTGCAAAATTTCAATGTTCATGCAACCGTAGTAAACAAAAATGGTACTGACCTCCACTTGTGCAAAATTGATTCAGGGAAAAGCTACAAAACTATAGATGAAGAACGCTGTCAAAAACAAAATTTTGTTTTTGACCACCCTATTATACACATTGAGATACACGTGGAACGGTTTAAACCTAATGGCCAAATTATCGGCGCCATCGTTTCGACTCGGGCAACCAAGAGAAAAAATATATACATTCAAGTATGTATGTATGTATAAATATGGGGAACAAAAAACTCTTGTATGACGAACGAAAAATAACCGGGAGAAATTCAATGAACCGGAACGTAAATGGCGGCAATGTTTTTGCCGTTTGTCACAAGGTCATCGTGTATTAAAGGAAAATGGAATGAGAGGAGGAAAAAAAACATGGACCAAAAGGGAAGAGTCACGATGGAACGTTACAAAGTCACGCCCTTAAGGGAAAAATGCTTTTTCAAAATGGAGGATCGAGATATAATTTTTTTTCATTCAATATGGCAGTGAAAATGTATTTAACTAATACTTTTACGATTCTAATAAACATTTGATCTATCAATTTTTAAGTTTTCAATATTTTTTTTTAATTTCTACAAAGGGATCATTTTGCACATACGGTAGGGGATCGTTTTGCCCCCACCGACATTGCTATAAAAACAACGAAAGCAAAAAACATGTTAAGGATGTTGAGTCCCAAAGCGCAAATGATGAGAAAATTCTGAAAATTTGTTACGTTTTTGGATGAATTATTCAAGAGGTTGTGTAAAAATTTCACGACGATTAGGAAGCTCGTTATTGAACAATTAACATTAACAAATTAAATTAAATTAAATGTGGTCTCATGGAAACTGATATAACTTTGCGATAAGTTTTTTTTGACCTCTCAATTTTTTAATATCTACACTATATTGAAAGCAACGGAAACAAAACGAAGTTTATTGATAAATATTTTTTTGTATTTGTTTAAAAAATGTTCTTAACAAAATGTTAATATTTTAATAACGAGCTTCCTAATCGTCGTGAAATTTTTACACGACCTCTTAAATACTTCATACAAAAACATACCAAATTTTCAGAATTTTCTCATCATTTTTCATTTTAACCCTTAAGGAGGTTGAAGTAATGATGATAGAATTCTGAAAAATTTAATATGTCTTTACCTGAAATATTCAGGAGGTCGTGTAAAAATTTCAAGACGATTAAAAAGCTATTTATTGAACAATTAAAATTAAAAGATTTCATAGGGACTCAACATCCTTAAATGTGCAAAATCCACTCAGCCCAGATAAACCGACAGGATTTCGATTATAAATAATAATAATTTTAAATGTTCCTTCAATTTTTATGATATTGGAATTTGCTTCGTTGTAAAACAACGAAAATAATTTTTTTTTAATTTTTTAAAAATGATATTTATCTTTTGCTTGTGCCTTTAGCATTCATATTAGTACTTAAAGAGACCCCAAAATAGATTTCACTGATTGTATGGATTTGAAGTTTTGAACGTTTAGATGAACGAAAAAGCGAAAAATTTATTCTTTTACAGAACAATTTGAGACTTTGTCAAGACTTTGGAAATAATTATTGAAATATCTTTAAATTTTTGAAACTATTATTTATCAAGTATTTGCAAGCTCTTTTAATTTTTCGTTGAATAAATACTTTTTCTGATTTTTTCGTTCAATTGATCGTTCGAAACTTCAAGTGCATATATGATTGTTCACTTTGAAAACGTCTTGGGAAGAATTAATTTTATTTAAAAAAATTTCATTTTAAATAAATTAATAATAGTTTTGTTGCAGGATATAAAATTCATGTTCAAAGTTTTTAATATTTTTTCAACTTCTATAAAAGGATCATTTTGCCCCCACGGACATTCCTAATAACAGCCAAATCTTTAAAAACAACGAAAACAAAGACATTCGTGCGAAATGCACTCAGACTAGAAAATAAGCCGACAGGATTTCGATTTTTGTGCGATTTTCTCGCCCGCTATATTTACTAGCCTAGAACGTAATAATCATAAATATTGTATTATTATAATTAAATAGTTTTTCCTACAATTGCTCTGAGACTAATAAGCAGATGGACTTGAATGTTCCTTCAATTTTTATTATGCTGGAATTTGCATCGTTGTAACGCAACAAAAATAAAAAAATTTAAATTCATGTTTGATGATATTCACGCTCTGTTTGTGCGTTTAGTATTCGTCCTTAAAATAGAGACCCCAAAATAAATTTTACTGATTGTTCACTTTGAAAACTTCTTGGGAAGAATAAATTGAATTGAAAAATATTTTCATTCAAAATATAATTAATGATAATTTCTTTCAGAATATTAAATTTATATTCAAAAGAACTGTTGGGAAGAATGGCCAAAAATTGGGCGTGCGTAGATTGGAAGTCCAGTCGTAAAAAAAATGGAGCTAATCCAAAGGTTGGTTCAGTTGACTCACAGAAGCCCGTATAATTTTCAGGTATACACATAGTTTGAGATAAAATTCCCTTTCGTTGACGTCATGGAATAATAACGAGAATGCATCATAAAACGCGATGTCGCAGTTTGACGATTATGAGGAAAAAAAATTTTGCGCGCATATGAAAATGTAGAGAAGGTGAAACGAGCGAGTGGATCAACGTTTTTAATCATTGTTCTTCATACGCCCGATTATAACGTACACGCGATGTTTGGGAGTGTCCAATCATTCCGAAATAACACACTCGGATGATGAAAAGAACGGGAAAAAAATTTCAAACCTGAGACAAGTTTGAATAAAATGATAAGAGTCTCGATGGCAAAAGCGTTATCGCGTCATTTACATGCGCGAGGCAGAGATAATGATTCTGATTAAATAAAGCCGGAATTTTTGGTGATTATTTTGAAGCTACTTCCAAATTGTAGAGACAAAAAACGAAATAAGTGAATAAAAAATTTACCATGATATGCAATATTTATTTATATTTAATATCAACCATATTATAATTAATCGATCAATCAATAATAATCAATCAAATTAATTTCAGAATAATTTATGCTCTTCTTGCTTTTTAGGACCCCTAAATTCAGGCACTTGAAGTTTTGAACGTTCAATTGAACGAAAAAATAGAAAAACTATTCATACGAAAAATTAAAGGAGTTTGCAAAAACTTCATAAATAATAATTTCAAAAATTTGAAGATATTTCAATAATTATTTCCAAAGTGTTGACAAAATCTCAAAATTGTTCTGTTAAAGAACACATTTTTCGCTTTTTCGTTCATGTGAACATTCAGAACTTCAAGTCTAAATTCTGAATGGGAACCAAATATAAAGACCCCAAAAAACGTTTCAACGATTTTTAACTCGGAATTCAAGGGAATTGATTTTATTTTAAATTTAATTTCAATTTTTAATTTAATTTAATTTCCATTTCACTCCAACGATGCAAACTTTAGCATCTTTATAAATTCAACGAATGAACGCAATTATATAAATAAATTATTAATGATAAAATGGTCAATGATAATTTTATTCGATTTAATTCGATTTAAAAGGTCTTGAAAAATCATTCTCAGGTTTCCCTGAACAATTTTTCAATATACTATGTTCCTTTTTGGAAATAACAATTAATTTTTATTCTCATAATTTAATTTTAAGTTTACTTGTAATAGTTATCTCATTTTTATTCTGCATAAAACATACAAGATATTAAAAAATTTGAATACGTCTAAATTAAATCGAATTAAATTATCATTGACCATTTTATCATTTATAATTTATTTATATAATTACGTATAATTCGTTGAATTTATAACGATGCTGAATTACAAAGACAAATTTAAAAAATTATGATAATCAATAATACTATTAATATTATTAATTAATAATTTACCCTTAACGGTCCCACTGGGGTCTATTGGACCCCAGCGATTTTCAAAAGTCTAACTAAAAATAGAGAAATTCACGATTTTTTTTCTTGTATGAAAATTTTGATTTTCGTTAAAAAACCAATTGCCCCTTTTTTAAATGTTTTTGGCGTCTACTCGCATTTTTTAAAATCAAATATTAGTATTAGTATTTGAATTATAGACAATCTTTCTCTCGTTAAGGATAACAAAAAAAATTGCCCACCCCCGAGCTAATATTCATTTTTTTATCATTATCTAATAGAATATAAATGAAAAAAAAAATTTGGCATGCGCCTTTTCGATGAGTCGCACTTCGCAATAATTACCTTAAATGTAAAGAATAAATAATAACTCAAGACTCAAAAAAAATTACTTTTTAAATTATTACCGTAGTTACTACGAAAACAAATGTATAATATACTATCAATAAATTCCGTCGTTATTTTTTCGCACATATTTCCAGTAGCGAATGAAATAAACGAAAATAAACATTGCTAAACGAATATTCATTATTATAAATAGTAATAATGGCGAAACTGACCCGTACGAAGCGCGGCTTGTAGGCTTCGTCATCCAGGATATCTCCTGACACAATCGGGACGTTCATCGTATCCTCATTGTCCACCTGCACTTCCTTTTATTTATTTTTTACGATTATTTTTCGCACGCTTCACACTCGTCGATTTTCAGCTCGTTCTTACTCACTACAACACACTCCACCGCTCTTATTTTACGAGGCGGAGGAAAAAAAACCGCGCACTTCTCAAATCGGAGCAAAAAACGATTTTTTCGCAGATTGAAAAAAAAAGTACAACGCCGCTGGCGCCACAAAACTCTATAAATCGTTTCTCGCGACACTCGGTGCGAGACTGAAGGATATACCTCGTAAATTTTCACATCACACCGAAGGTAGCGCGACGTACGTTTACGGAGAAATAATGAAATAATCGCGAGAGCACTCGTACCGATATATACATATATATGAATGTTCACAAAACGAATTCAAAACGTTGGACTTCGAAAGAGGGAAAAGAGCGACAAAACACGACCCTGTAATGCGAGTAGACGTGAAGAATGTAAAAAAAAGCCCGCGAAACGTTTTACACTGATATTCGGGTCAGGAGTGTGCATCGCCGAAAGGCCATCACGAAACGCCGGAGTTTTAATCGTATTCTCTCCTTTAACGTATTTTTTTCTCGCTCAACCTGCGCGCATCACTCTCTCTCTCTCGATCTTCGCGATGCTTATATTATATCTCACGGTTCTCGCGGATGCGCCAAAAAAAAGGATTTTTTTTCATTCCAACCGTCGTTCTCCGAAACCGGACGAACGGCCTTCTTTTGTATTTTATGCACACGAAATAAAACGCGCGCGAGTGTGAAAAGGAATACTCACCGGTGTGAGCGCGCGCGCGCATGCGCGATCGGAGCGACAATTTTTCCAACGAGTGTCGCGTGCTCGCGTCTCCAGGACTAAAAACCGTATAAACACCGAGTTTTCACGATAAAAATGGCATTACACTGCGTGATATATTTGCACACGTGAACATGCGAGCGCATGTCTGTGTGCACGTAAGATTCACGATCGCACGGGGGTGAGTCCAACGCGAAAAGTTTTCAAGATGTGCAGCCGAAACGACGTTTTACGATAGACGCGCTATACTCACGCACGACCGCTCTCAACGTGGTGTGTTACCTGCACTAAAAGCGACGCCTCTGTGTGGTGCAAGAGAGGGGGGGGGGGGACTAGTGAGTAAGACAGAGAGCGATCGTGCGAGCGAGCGCAAAGCGGGGCGGGTGTTCTCAACCTGAGGGGAAACGTAGCGAGAGAAGAGGGGGACGTAAGCACGTGAACGAGGGGATACAACGGAGCCAGCGACACGGCGATAGAGGTGTATACACGATGCACTATGTTTATATTCATATGATACGAGGTGTTCTCCGTAAATCAAGCGACTATTTGGAAAATATATTATCTATAAGGGTCATTCCATGTCAAATCGACCAAGAGTTGGAATCGATCCCTTTGAATTTCGATAAAATTTGGTCGGAAGTTCTCGTTTTCAACAAAACGAAGTTCTACCAAAGGAAAATTGTTTTTTTTTTTTTCAAAAGTTATGCAAAATTCAAAATTTCACAATTTTTCAAATCTGTCAAGTTTGTTTTTTAAATATCTTGAAAACTATTATAGTTACGAAAAAACGGTCTGAAAATTTGGCTTGTGCCTTGAAAGACCCAGTGCAAAGATGAAGGGTTAGTAATCTTTTTTTACATTTTGTATCGGATGACTAGAAAGGTTGAAATCGTGTCAGCCAGCACATTCTTTTTTTGAGCCCCAACTTTACAAGCTTGTAACTTATTTAATTTTCCTTTTTTTTTCTTGGATTTTTTTTTGTTTGTTGTCGAAAAATTAATAAATATTTTGTAAAAAAAGATTGGTAAAAATATCTTTTTTTTATCGAGCTCGACAAAACGCTCAAAATGTAAGTCTCTAGACCAGAATACCGCCTTAAATGACCATATTTTGTGGATACATAAAAAATATATATCACTTCATATATATATGGCACAAAAAATTAATTAAGGCAATAATTAGCATTCGAACTAGAATTATTTCCACTAATTTGTATTAAAATTTAGCACAATTTTGTAATCTATAACCAATAAGATATATTAATATAATTCCCATAGACTTCAAATATATGCAGCATATATAAAAATAAATCTCGACATAAATATATTGTTTCAAAAGTTAGATAGAATATATGATCAAAAACTATTTGTGTTGAAATTATATTTTGGACGTTTTGGCGGTATAATAATTTAATTAACTATGATAATTTTTGTAAAATTCGAGTTTTGTTAAAATATTTTCTCAATTTGAATGTTTTCAAAAATGTCTGTCAAGAAGATAACTCGAATCATTCTCGAAATATCATACTGAATGTGGAAAGACTTGACAAGTGCATCCACATTTTAAAAAATATATTCAAATTAAGAAAAGATTTTAACGAAATTCAAATTTCACAAAAATGATCATAGTTAATTAAATCATAAAACAATTATTATTGAATTTGATGAAAATCGATCAAAGAGATTTGAGATTTATTTTATATTAATCCAATCAATCTATATATTATATTTATCCAATTTTTTAGTTAAATATTTAAATTAGAAAAATTCGAATTGAAAAAAACTTAAAAATTTGGCATTCCGACATTATATTTTTAAATAACAGGCTGACGAAAGAAGTATGCTGGTAAGTTTAAAGGAATGCGAGGACGAAGGATAAAAAAGCATGTATTCGCGGAGAATGCTTCATATACGATGATGGTGATGATGACTATGCCTGGACCAGAAATACCTGAGAGGATCATAGTAAAGTCATATGCAGCCCGAGGAAGCATCCACCGAACGATAGAGAGAAAGGGCCTGACATTATCTGTTTGACGTCATGACAGAATGTTAGCATAATCAGGAGGATTCTAATAAACGACTATGCTCCTCTTCTATTCCCTGGCAACAAATATTTCTATCGTCTCTATCTCGGTCGTTGCTCCCAGAAATACTTCATTGCAAATGCAATTCACTAAAAGTTCATCGTGACTGTACAGATATACTATCCATAGGATAAAGTGCGAGAAAATTCGATACACAACCTTATAAAAGAGATTGGAATGGTCGATGTATGCGAGCAAATCCTGTACGCGCGAATCGTCAAGAATCACGAGAATTTTTACAAATGAATCATTCGACCGCGCCAGAGGCATAACGATTAAATTCTTACCATCCCATCATCGAGTCGTTTATTCGAATAAAGATACATCAGACTTTTTTTTTATCATCTTCTACTCCGCGTTGCCTCAAAGAATTTTTCGGTATTTCAAAAGTTGTTCGAGATAAAGATCGCAGCACAGAAGGACGCAGAAGGACGCTCCGAGAGAAGTGAGAAAAAAAAGCTTTGCAACTCTCTTTCTACGAAAGTGGCGCCATGGTGCGATTACGGCGAATATTCGAAGCTGTTCAGCAGCGAGATTTGAATTTCCCGCCGTTTGCGCTCTCTTTGCTTGACAATTCTACCGCAAGATGGCCACCACGTTCGAGCGCTACTGATCAATTCCGCGCAAAGATTTGGGGAGCCAAGATGGCGGATTCAGTTCTCCGACAACGACGAAGGCGAATTAAACCTCGTGCCTTGTACGAATGCTCGTCTTTTTTTTACCAAAAGAAAATCGTTGAGCGAAACAAATTGTGACGGAGAAACGAAATATCGCGTTTCCGTAGTTCGTTAACAGAGATTCAATAAACAATTATCCGAGGGACGATTTGAAAAGTTCAAGGAAAATAAAAACGCAAGAATAATGACGGCACTCGGGGCGAGCAGCGAAGCAGGAAGACGCACCCATGGACAGGCCTACAAGGATAAAAGCAAACCAGCGGATATTCGCAGCAGCAATATCAACGCTGCCAAAGGTAATGGCCCTTTGAATCGATAAACTTTCAATTGCCGAACAAAAAAAACGCCTTCAAACAAATTTTAACTTTGTCATGCGCTTCCATTTTTTCCACCGGTTTGCCCGACCCATGGACTCCTAAATGTTACCATGTATGGGCATAACCCAGAATTACCGGCGAAGCACGTGCGTCACGACCATAAACGCCCCATTGACACTTGAAAAATCATTCTTCAAGCTTCTCTTTTTTGTACAAATAATCGTTTATCCCTCGATAATCCCGACATAATCATTTTAAAGAGAGAAGAAAATCGATAGTTTTGTTAAGATATTTTATAACCTAACTTTTTTGTTCAGCTGTTAGCGATGCCATTCGCACGAGTCTCGGTCCTCGTGGAATGGACAAGATGATTCAGGCTGGCAACGGCGAAGTCACGATTACCAATGACGGAGCTACCATACTCAAAGAGATGAACGTCATTCATCCGGCTGCTAAAATGGTAAAGTTTCGGTTCAAGTTTTTTTGGTTCAGATTGTTTTTACAATTTCTTCCAAGATTGAATAGCAAATGGCATTGCCGAAGTTCTAAATTGATAAAATAACTTAAGTTCGAAGTCATGAAAATTTCAGAAGGCCAAATATTCTATGGATATTAGAGAAATCTGAAAATTTCATATTTTTTAAAAGTTGAGAATTAATATGAAGATGCAGTGGATTCAGAAATCGCTTTTGGACACTACATATTTTTTAAAAAAAGCGAACTTCTACTTCAAACAATTCAAAATTTCAACCCTCAAATATTCAAATTCAATTATTTAACCCTTCGTATGAACATTACCTTTGGAGGCACAGTTGTAATAACCTAACTCCTGTTTTTCCCACATTTTTATACCAATTTCAATTTTTATTAAAAATCAGTTTGATATTTCACTTGAGTGACTTTCGGAAAATGTTCTAGACACTCTGAGGAGTGACCATAATTTTTTTCCGATTTTGTTGAAGACTATTTAAACTATTTAAAAAGTTGGGTCTCAAGGAAGGTCTCAAAATTTCATTGCAATATGTAAAAAATTTCAAAAGTTATAGCGTTAGCACTTCTTTTATTAAAGTTAAAAATTTGATAAAAATTTAATCATTCGATCGATTTTCGCCAAATTAATAACGAACATCCTCGATAGCTATATTAGCTCTGTGTAAAGTTTCAGTGCAATATCTTAAAAATTGCACAAGTCAGAGCGTTTATGCTATTTAAAAAAAAAAAAAAATTTCATAAAATTTTAATCCCTCGATGGATTTTTGCCAAATTGAATAGTGAACAACCTCGATAGCTATATTAGCTCTGTGCAAAGTTTCAGTACAATATCTCAAAAATTGCACAAGTTAGAGCGTTTAGGCTATTTTTCAAAAAAATTCAAAATTTCATAAAATTTTAATCCCTCTATGGATTTTCAATACCAAACAACCTTAATAGCTATACTAATTCTGTACAAAGTTTGAGTGGAATATCTTGAAAATTGCAGAGGTTAGAGCGTTTACGCCATTCTTGCAAAAACTAAACAAGTCGATAAAATCTGAACACCCGTTATAATTAAAACAAATTTTTTTTTCATCATGAAGAGCAATTCGTGCTCGAACAAGTGTGCCAAATTTTAGCTTGATATCTCGAAGCGTTTTCGAGTTATTAATTATTTACATCCGAAACTCAGGATACAAAAACACACACACACACACCTGGACATTTTTTCTAAATATGATTTCTCGATGTTTTAGGACATTTTGAACATATTGGCATAAAAATCGCGAAAAAAATGTTTTTCACGAAAACAAAACTTCCTTTATGAGGAAGCAAAATTAAGAAATTTGCTTGTAATATGAAAATTGAATTACAAAAATTGTTTTTTTTATCGCAGTTGGTAGAATTGTCGAAAGCTCAGGACACCGAGGCCGGAGATGGAACAACGAGCGTCGTTGTCATCGCCGGAGCTCTTCTCGAAGCTGCGGAGAGACTATTGAAAAAAGGAATTCATCCGACGTCGATAAGCGACGCTTTTCAACGTGCTGCCGTAAAGGCTGTGGAGATCCTCAGCTGGGGAATGGCGGTATCCTTGGATCTCACGGACAGAGAATCGTTGATAAAAGCTGCCGCGACGTCTTTGAATTCCAAGGTCGTGTCTCAACACTCGAGTCTCTTGGCACCATTGGCGGTAAACGCCGTCCTAAAAATCACGGAACCCGGAAAAGAGAGTGCCACGGATCTCAAGGACATAAAAGTCATCAAGAAACTCGGCGGTACCGTCGAGGATACGGAGCTCATCGACGGCCTCGTTTTTACACAAAAATCTTGCAACGTCAACGGACCCAAGAGAATCGAGAAAGCAAAGATCGGTCTCATTCAATTTTGCATCTCACCCCCGAAAACCGACGTGAGTTTTTTTATTTTTAAATACTGCACCAACTTTTCAATTTCAAATTCAGAAATCTATTCGTTTATAGAGAATTTTTCAATGTGTAATAATGGGAAAATTTGGCCAAATTTAAGAATAGCACAATTTTTGAGTGTTTTTGTAATCTCGTTCACTTCGTACGTCACAAAATAAATTCAACGATTTTTACAGATGGATCACAATGTGATTGTGTCCGATTATTCAGCGATGGATCGTGTGCTCAAGGAGGAACGCGCCTACATTCTCAACATCGTAAAACAGATTAAAAAGTCTGGTTGCAACGTTTTACTCGTGCAAAAATCGATTCTTCGGGACGCAATCAGCGATCTCGCGATTCACTTTCTCGACAAGATCAAGGTGATGGTCGTGAAGGATATCGAACGCGAGGATATACCCTACGTGTGCAAGACCCTTGGATGCCGACCAATCGCCTCGCTCGATCACTTTTTGCCAGAAAATCTCGTTAATGCCGAACTATGCGAGGAGGTGCAAACGGGAAATTCGAAATTCGTCAAGGTATGATTTTCAAGCACAATTACAGGCATTTTCTCCGCTTGAAAAAAAATAAAATCACTTTGGGCCACCTGTTTACAGGGTTGCAAATAATGCATTACTTTTTTTAATGCATTTAATTTTTCAATAATCATTAACTCTTATTGATTCATTGAAATAATTTCCAACAACTATTGAATTTTAATGGTTAATGAAAATAATTTCCATTAACCGTGCAACATTAGGCTGTTTCAAAAAAAAAAACTTCGATTTTTCAACGGGCCACACCTGAAATAGTTTAGATAGAAAAAAAATGCTGTCAAAAGATGAGCATTTTATCTTAAGTGGAAGATACGCCGCAATTGATTTTTCATTTTTTTTCATTTTTTTTGAATTCAAGACGGATAATTATTGGAAAAAAAAGTTTTTTCCTGACAGCTCTCAGAATGGCACATTGCATCCTAAAAAAACTGAACGAACTTCAGCTACCTAACGCATTTTTTTAAAAGGAGTTTATCCAAGATTCTATTCGATTTTTAAAGGCATACCCATAACGCAAATGGTTTTTTCACTTATTATGAATCCACCAAAACGTTCATTATTATTACTAATAACAGATTATAGTTGTAAAATAAAAAGACCGGGTTTAAAAATAAATTAAAATGATGAAATTCAAAACTTATTTTTTTAGGATGCAATCTGACATTCTGGGAGCTGTCAGGAAGAAAACTTTTTTTCCCAATAATTATCCGTCTTGAATTTAAAAAAAGGGAAGAAAAATTGAAAAATCAATTGCGGCGTATCTTCCATTCAATATAAAATGCTCATCTTTTGACAGCATTTTTTTTCTATCTAAACTGACTATTTCAGATGTGGCCCGTTGATAGATCGATTTTCTTTTTTTTGAAACAGCTTAGTGCAGCATAAATGGTTAATGGAAGATTTTTCCATCAACCATTAATGTAAGCCATTAACCATTAATTAGCGTAATGGTAAATGGAGATAATTCTTTCATTAACGATTAACTCTTATTGATAATTGAAAATAACTTACATTAACCATTAACATTTATTGATTAATTGAAATTATTTCCATTAATCATTTAATGTTATTGGTTAGTGGAAATGATTTTCATTAACAATTAACGTTTATTTGGATTTGATTAATGGAAATCTTTTCCATTAGCCATTAAATTTTAATGGTTAATGGAAATTATTTCCATTAGCCATTAGAAAAGTAATGACTAACGCATTACTTTTTCATTAATAATTTTGCAACTCTGTTTGGACAAAATATTTTTAATTTTCAAACAATACTTGAAAACGCTCGAATTTTCGACATTTCGCAACTGATTTGTGCGAACAATTTTTGAAGTCGCATTGTTCGATTATGAAATATCTCGATGGTTATTTTTTTCGCAGGTAACCGGAATTCAAAATCCTGGAAGAACAATCACCGTGCTGGTACGCGGTAGCAACAAGCTCGTTCTCGAAGAAGCCGAACGTTCGCTTCACGACGCACTTTGCGTCATACGCTGTTTGGTAAAGCAACCGGCATTGATCGCCGGTGGCGGAGCACCGGAGATCGAATTATCGATAAAACTCGCTACCTACGCTCTGACGCTGACCGGTGTCGATGCGTATTGCGTAAAAGCTTATGCCGATGCCCTCGAAGTGATACCTTCGACATTGGCGGAGAACGCCGGTTTGAATCCAATCGCAACGGTCACGGAATTGCGAAATCGGCATGCACAAGGTGAAATTACGTCCGGCATAAACGTGCGAAAAGGCATGATAACCGACATCATGGAGGAAAACGTTGTTCAGCCACTTCTCGTTTCGATCAGCGCAATTACACTCGCCACGGAGACGGTTCGGAGTATATTGAAGATCGACGATATCGTCAACACGATGCAGTAATTTACAAATCGTAATTTCGTTACGAACGACAGTAAAAAATATTAAAAATCGTTCGTGACAATCGCGCTTCGCTTCGTTCAATTATCGTTACTTCATTTCTTTTAACCGGACACCGCGACGTCTGCAGGCACGAAATATTTTCTACATCCTTCTCCGGGCTGATTTTTCATTTTTTTTTTTTACGTAAGAAAAATGAGAAAAGTGTCCCGAATGTGCGTTTCGTATTTATAATTTTCATACGATTCCATAATAAAGCGTATTTAACATTACAAACCGTAGCACTTTATTTTTTTACTTGCATGTTCTCAAGAACGTCGAGTCACACGTTAAAGATGTAAACGATATTTTATTTCGTAATAAAATATTCATTTTCTTAGCATACAACGATTCTTTCATCATACATATATATATATATATCTCATTTGAGACAATTTCTCTCATGCCTCGACGAATGAGAAACTTGTTTTAAAGTCACCCTTGCCCTGTTTCTTATATGCTAATCAATAAATACATTCTAGCCCCGAGAACCTTTTTCTCAGCTCCGTAATCTCTGGAAGTTAATTCTTCTTCCTTCTGTTCCTACATAATTATCTCGCCAGGGTCAATCTGAGCGATTCAGTCGACTTAACGAAAAATGTATAAATGCGTGTTTGGGATGTTTAGGAATATTACTGGAAATTCAAGTTGTAAATCTATGAAATCCAATTTCTTCGAATTTATAAAAAATCTAAGAGAGTTCTGAAAGAATCTTGAGTCTAAAAAAAATCTCAATACCTTTAAAGATTGTTTGAACTGTCCATGAGCAACATCGGACATTCGTTGTCAACGAAGAAAATCAAAAGTGTAAGACTTTTAGCGTCGATTATGATCTTAACATATTGTCTCATTTATACGATGAAGTTGATAATTTTTCTTTTTTTGCTTTCTAACAGTCATAACAGTGTCGCTTGAAGTACGTTTCCGCAATTCGATTAAAAGGTAGACAAGGATTGGGAAGGCTTCTTACCAACTCGGATGAATTTGATGGAAGGTCCACTCTTGATATGTGTTATTGATGTCGCACGGCATCAATGATAATTGACGAGTTTGAGGATGAAGTGCCATGCACTTTTTGTGCAATTGATGAAACAGAGTTTTCGTTTTCTGTAAAAAAGATAAAGGAGAAAAAGCATCCGATTAATTTCATTTAATTTTAGCTCATAAATTTCTGTCCAGTTTTTCTTATGGCAATTCGAGCGATATTGCTTCTCTTTTTTTTTTACCTCGTCGTACTGCCAAGGTCCGTCGACCGTTCCCAGACGACAAAACGCCAACTTTATACCTTGCGTGTCCGCCTCGATGCATCGCTCGCCAACGCCGAGCTGTCCTTTCGCATTCAGTCTTATAAGCTGGTAAAGAAGAAAAAAATAATCATTGATTTCCATTGATTTTCATTGTCCGTGGATCTCGATAGTGTACCTGATTATTGCCAAAACCGTGACACTGTGAAGTCGCCATGAGACTCGGTGGAGCGTGGCTCATGGTATCGAGACACGCCGACGTCGCGACGCTTCTCAACTGAATGGAAAAGTTGACATTAATTTTGATGAAATTGATGAATAATCAAGGATAAACATAGGCAGGTTTTGGCCGCGGGTCTCAACATTTTTCGTACATTAATATATCGTTTTCTTATATAATATAAAAACATTTCCATGTAGTTATGAACCCCAATTAAGACTTGTTTTTTGTTAAGTCCTAATCGAAAAATAAAAAACCCTGCAAATTGAAATTTGCACATTACTTCCTCATCTTTATCCATAGTTCACATAGCTTCCTTTAACACACAGTATGGCGATCAAATTTGGCTTCCTCATAAAGGAAGCTTTGTTAACCATTGAAAAATATTAGTAATCAATGTGCAAATGAGATCGATTTTCGCCAAATTTGATAGCGAATAACATTGATAGCTTCTTTTATAAAAATAAAAAATTTGATAAAAATTCAATCATTCGATCGATTTTCGCCAAATTTAATAACGAACATCCTCGACAGCTATATTAGCTCTGTATAAAGTTTCAGTGCAATATCTTAAGAATTGCACAAGTCAGAGCGTTTACGCTATTTTTCAAAAAATTAAAAATTTCATAAAATTTGAATCCCTCGATGGATTTTTGCCAAATTTAATAGCGAACAACCTCGATAACTATATTAGCTCTGTGCAAAGTTTCAGTACAATATCTTAAAAATTGCACAAGTTAGAGCGTTTAGGCTATTTTACAAAAAAATTCAAAATTTCATAAAATTTTAATCCCTCGATGGATTTTCGCCAAATTCAATACCAAACAACCTTAATAGCTATACTTATTCTGTACAAAGTTTGAGTGCAATATCTTGAAAATTGCCGAGGTTAGAGCGTTTACGCCATTCTTGCAACAACGAAACAAGTCGATAAAATCTGAACACCCGTTATAATTAAAACAATTTTTTTTTCATAATGAAGAGCAATTCGTGCTTGACAAGTGTGCCAAATTTTAGCTTGATATCTCGAAGCGTTTTCGAGTTATTAATTATTTATATCTGAAACTCAGGATACACACACATACACATCTATCCGGACATTTTTTCTAAATATGATTTCTCGATGTTTCAGGACATTTTGAACCTATTGGCATAAAAATCGCGAAAAAATATATTTTCACGAAAACAAAGCTTCCTTTATGAGGAAGCAAAAAATAAAATATTTTACATGCCTTTAATTGTGTGTCCCTCAAGTGTCAATACAGCAAAAATTAAATGTGACCAGCGCTCTTCAACCGGAAAAAGCGCTCTTTTCAATAAAGCTAATGGAATATTAATTCGATGCGTAAAGAAAAATGTATAGCCAAAAAACGGAAAAAAACCCGTTTTTATTTTTTTTCGGCCGTTAGGGTCTACTGAATTTTCTCAAAAATTTTACTGAACATAGTTCAACACGTGAGAAACGTTCGGTAAAATTTTCAACTTGTCTTTTCTCTTTGTTCACGGGCAATTAAATGTGTAGTTACCCCGTAAATAGTCGACGCTTCCTTTCCATTGGAACTCGTTCAAGACAAAACTTATTAATTTTATTGCCAGTGAACAAAAAATAGAGGCAAGCTGAAAAATTTACCGTACGTTTCTACCATGTTGAACAATGTTTCGTAAAATTTTTGATAAAATTCAGTAGACCTTGAGGGCCGAAAAAAAATTGAAACGGTTTTTTTCTCAGTTTTTTTGCTGTCAAATTTGTTTTACATATTGGATTAATATTCCATTTGCTTTATTGAAAAGCGAGCTTTTTTCCAATTAAGAAGCACTGGTCAGATTTGAATTTTACTGTCTCGACACTTAAGAGACACACAATTGAAGGTACGCTAAATATTTTATGTTTTTGTTTTTCGACTAGAACTCAACGAAAACCCAGACTCAATTGGTGTCCATAACTACATGGAAATGTTTTTATATGATATAAGAAGACGATATATTGATGGACGAAAAATTTTGAGGTCAAAACCTGTTCCGCTACCCGTGGAATACTCCATAGATTTTTTTCTCTGAATAAATTGTGTGATTACCTCGCCCCAATGAATATTCGGCGGAAGTTCGGGAAATTTGTGAAGCACGTCGTAGGCAACTTTGTCCATGTACCATTGAAAATTCTTGCACTTGTGCGCCTTCTTGAATGCCAATTGTTCGGTGATGTCGCCGTGATCGAGCAAACGAGCAAGTGGCTCGCGAGTGTAGAAAAATTCCTTGTGTTTCTCATCAAACCACGTCTCAATGACTCGCTTGTAATTCTTCGTTGTGGGGAAAAAAATGAAAAAATATATTTAGTCATTGTTATTACAGAAAATATTGTTAAATTCTTATACTCACGATCGTGATGAGCGGTCCTTTCTTGTTCTGTGCCAATTTGCCAAAATTATAAGGCATGAATCCACGATAAACGTGACCAACGTGAGAACAGGGTACCCACAATATGCTACCACCGCATTGCCATATCTTGAAGGATAATTCGAAATTTTCACCACCCCAGACGAGAAGTCCCTCGTCGTAGCCACCGAGTGATAGAAAATATTTACGATTTATCGCGAATAAACCACCGGCGTGAGTCGGAGACCTAAATTGTTCGGAGAAATTAATTATCCGAATTATTTCTTTGTTATTTTATTGTACAATTATTTGTGGCATTGTACATTGAACGAGACAAAATACGATGAACATTTTTTTGTACACAGTAGATTCCTCATTAAAAAGTTGAAAACGGAAATCAAGTACTCACTTGTAAGGCATACTCTTGTAAGGTCGAGATTCAACTTCTCGACCTGGCAATTCGTTCTCTTTGTATAACATTCCCCACTCGAATATTCCTCTGTACAAATGTCCCTCTTGATACACGGGACGATATTCGAATGATTCATGATTTACTCCATCAATCACCGGCACAGTCATGACGGTTCTGGATTGGAAAAAAAATAGGAAATAATAGTCATATTTTTATGTGAATTGTTTGGGAAATTTTAACTCCACCTCGAGTTTACTGATCATTTGTTTATAAATATTTTTGCTTCCTCATAGAGGGAGCTTTGTTTTCGTGAACAAATTTTTTTTCACGATTTTTATGCCAATATGTTCAAAATGTCCTAAAACATCGAGAAATCATATTTAGAAAAAATGTCCGGATGAATGTGTGTGTGTGTATCCTGAGTTTCAGATGTAAATAATTAATAACTCGAAAACGCTTCGAGCTATCGAGCTAAAATTTGGTACACTGATCAAGCACGAATTGCTCTTCATTATGAAAAAAAATTTGTTTTAATTATAACGGGTGTTTAGATTTTATCGACTTTTTTCGTTTTTGCAAGAATGGCGTAAACGCTCTAACCTCTGCAATTTTCAAGATATGACACTCAAACTTTGTATATAATTAGTATAGCTATTGAGGTTGTTTGGTATTGAAATTGGCGGAAATCCATCGAGGGATTAAAATTTTATGAAATTTTGAATTTTTCGAAAAATAGCCTAAACGCTCTAACTTGTGCAATTTTTAAGATATTGTACTGAAACTTTGCACAGAGCTAATATAGCTATCGAGGTTGTTCGCTATTAAATTTGGCAAAAATCCATCGAGGGTTTAAAATTTTATGAAAAATTTTTTTTTTTTTTGAAAAATAGCGTAAACGCTCTGACGCTATGTGAACTATGAATAAAGATGAGGAAGCAATGTGCAAATTTCAATTCGCAGGGTTTTTTTTACAGATTTTCAATTCAACGTCGAATTCCTATCTTTTACGAATGTTTGTTATTGAACTTTCAACATTTAATTTACCTGTCGAGCTGGATAGGCGCCAACAAAGGTGGCAACCAATTGACATTGACTTCGCAATGAGCATCGAGGAAAACAATAACTTCGCCCTTCGCTTCTCTCGCGCCTCGTGATCTCGTTCTTATCAGTCCTTGTCTCTCCTGATTTCTCAATATTCTCACTTTACCTTCCCACCTCTCGATGTAAGTTTCTAGCTCATCCTTCAGATTTTCTGAGAAGCAAGAAATATCGTTTCAATAATAGTTATCAGCCAATAGAACATTGCAGCCATTGAAGGTCGTAGATAGAAAAAAATCTCAGTAGTCAGCAGAGTTGCCGAAATTATAATATAAAAATAATGCATTATTTATTTTAGAAATAATGAAAATTCTGTGATAGAAACATTAAGCATTATTTTTGTAATGAAAAATCTGCAACCTAACGATTATGCATTAAATTAATAATGAATAATGCAAAAAACGTAACATTATTCATTACAACAGTAATGGGTAATTCGAAGTAGAAACAAATTTTCATTACTATAGTAATGAATGGTACAAAACCGAAGGATAATGCATTACTTTGAGTAATGCATTAAATTGAGCAATGCATTACTAAAAGTAATGCATTACATTCACCAATTCATTACTTTCAGTAACGCATTACATCGAACAGTGCATTACTTCGAATAACTCATTACATTTATAAATAATGTATTACTTTGAGTAATGGTTTAAAGGAAAAAAATAATTTTCTGTATGTAGAGAGCAATGTCAATGAAATTTTCCTTTTCATATGATTTTTTAGAATCATAATGCATAAGAATGATATAAATCTCAGACTGTATGTGTTATTCCCTCAATTTTTTTACAGGGTAATTCGTTTGTTTAGATTTCCCTCTATGGAAATTCGTTCGTTTAGATTCCTAACTTTTTACTTCGAAAATATAATTCGGTACTTTGTTTTTTATTTTTTTTATTTGTTAGATCAGATTTGAACCTACAGCATCTTTTTCTTTTTTTATCTTTGACAGGAAATTGTCAAAAGAATAATAATTCCTGTTCATATACGATTGATTACTTTTTTTTACTCTCGAATAATTTCATGTATTTTTTATTTATTTGTGAATCAACCAAAAGAAAAAATCATCTTCCACTTGTGCATTTTTTTATTTGTCAGATCAAAGGGAAATGCGCAGCATATATGTATTGAATTCTCTTTCGACCCAAATTTTCAATTCTAATTTCAAATTTCAAAACGGGGATTATTAGTTCTGTTGACGTTCCGATGCTTACATTTTTGGATTTTTTTTATTTAAAAAAATTTCATAAGCCCATACCATCGAGTCCCTGAACCGGTTTCATCAATCTATATTTTCCACTTTCGTAAATAAAAGGAAGATTTTATCGCATTGTCCTATTGGACTACGAATGTATAAAATATTTTTATTCCGAACAATGCATTATTCAAAATATTCAGTATTATAGTAATGAAAAATTAACGCTACTTTGCAATATCTATTACTTTACTAACGGATAATGGAATATTTTTGCATTACTCATTCCTTCAGTAATGAGTAATGTAACTCTTTCCACATTATCCATTACTTCAGCAACGGATAATGTAATGCTTTTCCAAGTACTCATTAATAACGTAATGCATAATGGTTCATTTTTACATTTTCCAGTACTAATATAATGCTTAATGATCTGACATTTGCATTATTAACTAAAAATATAATGCAATATTTTTATTTTCACATTATTCATTGAATGAATAATGTATAATGGAAGTTAAGTCCCATTATTAAGTGAAAAAATAATCATTAATGAAATCGATAATGCATTATTAAAATAATGATTTTTTTTGCAACTCTGGTAGTCAGCATGGATTTGAGCTCGTGCATTAGATTTTTTTCCAGGATCGGTCAAAAATTGCCGTACCTTTGTCAGAATAATCGTCAACCAGAAGGATTTCTTCGAGGAACTTTGCGGGAGTTCTGTTGATGACGGAGTGTACTGTTCTCATGAGCACGGACCAGCCTTCGTTGTGGAAAACTATGATGACACTTGTGCGAGGTAACGTCGGTGGATAGTTCCAATGTTTGCATCTGCGATTGGAGAATGGAAAAATTAAGACGCGGTCTTCTGGTCCGGAGACATACATTTTAAGCGTTTTGTCGAGCTCGATAAGAAAAAAAGCAAAAAACATTTTTACCATTCTTATTTTTACAACATATTTATTAATATTTTGACAATAAACGAAAAACGTTTCGGGAAAACAAAATGAAAATTAAATAAGGTTTTGAGCATATAAAACTGGATCTTAAAAAAAAGGATTTGCAGCCTTTCTAGTCATCCGATAAAAAATTTAAAAAAAGATTCTTTAAGGTCGAAACTTTAAGCATATGCAAAAAAAAATTTATTTTTCAAAATTCTAAACCAAAATACTCTCTTAATAACTATTGAGGGCTTTAAGTTTCATCAATATTTTAATTAATTTAAGTTTCATCAATATTTATATAATTGTTTTTGATATTTCGTGTTTACATTGAAACTGAAAGAACTTACTCGTTCGGTCTAGTATCCGGAACCGATCTATCCAAAGATATCTCATCGGAGCAAACCATATTCATTCCGTAATCCGATTCAGATTGTTGAACATCATTTTTTTGGTCCTCTCTGAGGATATGGGCTTTGCCAGCCTCTCCTGGACCAGTTCTGATGGGCACGTGCTTTGGCTCAAAGTTTCCGAGCTCTTTGACCAAAGTCGGAGCTAGTTTTCCCTTGAGACTGTCGGCCCAGTAGCCCTTCAATTTAGTCACTCTATCCTCCGGGGCAAACGAAAGGAGTGCATACAATACGAGAAGAACAACAGCGGCAGCTGCGCACAGATGCAACAGACGAAATCTTCTCAGTTGGATAATCCGCATCTTGGAAATCTGTGGGAAATATCTGCAAAATGAGACTCCCAATATCAATCATTTCAACGTGATAAATGATCTATGGATCAGGATTGCGAAAATAGTAATGTAAGAGTTATGCATTACCCATTACTTTAAACAATGTGTATTGGATAAGTTTTCCATTACAAATTACAAAAGTAACGTGTAATGAATGAATGTTCCATTACAAATGAAAATAGTAATGTGTAATGGATGCATGTTCCATTACCAATAAAAAAAGTAATGTGTAATGTATGCATGTTCCATTACAAATAATAAAAGTTATGTGTAATGGTTGCATGTGCCATTACAAATAAAAAAAATAACGTGTGATGAATGAGTGCTCCGTTACAAATTACAATTGAAAGAAAAGTAATTTGTAGTGGAGAATATTCCATTACAAATTAGTGTGTTTCTACGATAATTTGAAACAGGTACTATTTTTGTCAAAGTCTATTAATTCTTCAATGAAAATAATTTGTGTGTATCAAGTTTTTGTTAACTTTACTAGCGTAGTGGTAAATGTTTCATCAGTGATTTTTTGGAGTAATTTTTACTCCATTCTTGAATTGTAATTTTTACAACAATGGAGCAAAATTTACTCCAAAAAATAACTGTTCATAGGTGTCGGTGTATATTAAGTTAATATACACTGACACCTATAAGTTTTTCTTGAATTATAATTGTTACAAGAATGGAGTAAAAATTAGTCCAAAAAATAACTGTTCATACATTTACCACTACGATAGTAAATTTAACAAAAACTTGACACACACAAATTATTTTCAATAAATAGTACCTGCTCCAAATTGTCGTAGAAACACATTAATTTGTAATGGAATATTCTCCACTACCAATTACTTTTTTTATTTGTAATGGCACATGCATCCATTACACATTACTTTTTTATTTATAATGGACCACGCATTCATTACACATTACTCTTGTATTTTGTAATGGTACACTTGTTCATTTCACATTATGCAGAACTCAAATAACATACTTTGTTTTCTTTGGGAAAAAAGAATAATAGGGCCGCTCGTACCCTTTAGTCATGCAGGAGTCTTCGCTATCAGTTTTATATTGCGCTAAGTCATTTTGAAGACAAATGTGTTGTGAAAAATTTGGGTTTCTAACTTTTATGCACCGCTTAACTCGTTTATGAAAAAAATGTGTGAAAGTTTTATTTCTCACGCACAGAAAAAAATCAGGAAAGGTTAGCAAGGAACAGGAAAAACTTTTTTTGAAGTTCAAGTTTAAGCAATCTGTGAGAATTGGTTGAAAAGTTTTTGAGGTTATATTCACCCTATCCCTTTAATTCAATCGGTTATTGTGATTTGCATCTTTACATTGAATTAAAATATTATCCTTTAATCTCGGGTCCCTAAAGTTAACCCATTTGATTCGAAATGTCAGTTTTTTGACAGGAATTATATTTGACGTATTGAGACTTGTAAATATCGGAGCACACATACCAGGACATACGTGAGATTCTTTTAGGATTTTCCGGTCACTCAACGGCACCGGAATGTTATATTCACTGCTCAATATGAGAAAAAAATTAAAAGAAAACTTCAACAATACTTTAACACGTCTTCGAGTGGGTCCACAGACCTGTATAAAAAAAAACACCTGCCAAAGCCGCCGACGTGTCGCGGTGTCGCCCCGTTGTGGGCTACCTCCTACCTGTTTGCTACTTTCTTTTTTTTCTTTATTTCTTTCTGATTCATCGCCCTGAACTTGTCTGCGAGACATCGATATATCGAAAGTTTCGCGGGAATCGATTGTTACCCGCGAAGAGCGACAGTTTCACGTGTATTTTTCATAACCTAGAAATTGGTTCGAAACGACAACATCGTGTTCACGTAGAGCAGTTGTTTATAAATATTATTAACGTTGAATTATAATTATTTTCTCAATACCGGGATAATCTAAAATGGTAATATATTTTTCTTTTACTTTGGTGAAATTCGAACGATTGTTCGTGGAAACTCGATCGCACATTTTCATTTGTGTATTTTTGCACTATTCCAGGGTAAAAATAAAAAAACGAGAAAAGTCGTCATGCAGAGATTCGCGCAGATGAAAAAGATGATAAGTCCGAGCGATCCGAGAATGTAAGTTTCTGTTTATTTATTTGTCTTCTAAAATCGAGTTCCGGTCTAATTTGGAGTACAATGGCAATTGATTGTTCAAAGTTTAAAAAAAAAGGGAGATCTTGACAGTATGATAATAAGAATCCGACTATAATTAGAGTATAATGATAAGAATCGATGAGAGTATGAGTATAATAATTGAACATTAATTAGACCAAGATCTTGAGGGGAGCCTAAAAGTCAACATAATCTCAAATTTGTTCAACACATCTTTGCGATGGCTTGATAGGATAAAACAAAATGAGCGAGGCCGCCTGCGTAATTAATGCGTAGAGGTGGCCTTACAATTCTTTTTTCATTTCATTGATTCGTCTTTGAGAAATATGTGTTGAAATTTTTAGCTCTATCCCTCTCGCACTCATGAGAGTGGAAACACAGGTGGAAGAGGGTTTAGCATTTAACCTGGCTTTAATACAATCACAGTAATTATCACCTTCCGAAAAGATGTTTTCATGTCAGAGGAACGAAAAAGACTTAATCTTAAGGGGTTAGGCCACTCTACAGACAAAAAAAGGGGCATATTTAATGATTTTTTTTTTCAGCAAAACCATAAAATAAATCGGATTTACAATAAAGGTGTTTTATTAAACATTTAATAGGCAATACAACATTATATTTTTATGGCGACATATGTTGAAATGGCGACTGCAGCATTTTTCCAATGACGCCTTTATTTCTGGAAGGTCAACGACCGAACCAACAGTTCCTATAATTTTTGAGTTACGATGAAGCACCAAAGTTTTTTCGATTATGTATAAGAATAGCTATAGAAGTATGTAGGATTTTTTCGATATGTTGTTTTTTTTGTACAAATGGAGTATTTCTAAATGAAAAAGGATAAAATGCCATGAGAAAATCGTCAGGAAATTGTTTATAGAAAAGGAACTATGCGATATAACGAAAGAATCCTACGTACTGCTTTAGAGAACGTTATTTTTAATGTACAATTGAAATTTCAAATGGATCGCTTGAAATTTATTTGAGTTACGAGTTCGGCCAACTTGAAAAATGTAGTTCTGAGATAAAGGCGTTTAAAGTTTGTAAAAAGCTCGCTGCGGATGCAGAGGGGTTGCACTAGAATACGAAAATCGAGTACTTAAGGATTTTTCACGCACATAATCTTTTGGAATATAATTCTATACAAACTAAGCTACCTTTTAACAAAAAAAAAATCGATTTCTCTAAATCCTAGAGTGACCTAAGCCCTTAAGGGGCAGCTTCAGCCCCATTCCTCGAGCTTTTCTGTAAGTGTGAGAGATAGGGCTAAAAATTCTAATCTATTTTTCTCAAAAAGCACTTAACAGAATTTTTAAAAAGTATTCACGCTCATCAAGTTTCAATAATCATCGACTTGACTTCAGAAAAGAGGAAAAACGAGCACCGCCGAGAAAGAAAAAGCGGGAAGATCCGACCGAGCTCAAAATCAGGGAAGTTCCTCAGCAGTCATCGGCGCTGTTCTTTCAATACAACACCCAACTAGGGCCTCCGTATCACATACTCATAGATACGAATTTCATAAATTTTTCGATCAAGAACAAATTGGACATCATACAAAATATGATGGAATGCCTTTACGCAAAATGCGTGCCATACATAACGGACTGTGTCATGGGCGAAATGGAGAAGCTCGGACAGAAATACAAAATTGCATTAAAGATAATAAAGGATCCTCGCTTCGAGAGAATACACTGTATGCACAAGGGCACGTATGCGGACGATTGTCTCGTCAATCGTGTTACGCAGGTAATGAGAAAATGAAAATAAGCCCATTCGCTCTTGGATCTATCATCGATGGACATATTCTCATGGATGATTTTATATTTCAGCACAAGTGTTACATAGTGGCGACCAATGACAAGGATCTCAAGCGAAGGATACGAAAAATTCCTGGTGTTCCTATTATGTACGTTTCGCAGCATCGTTACACGATTGAGAGAATGCCGGATGCTTACGGCGCACCAAAAACGTAATAGCAAACTATAATTATTCGCTGTTGATAAAAACTGAAAAAATTTCGATAAAACCGACATGCTTTTTCTACAAATTTATTTTATTTGTCCGTGATGTCCATTCCTTCGAGTTCACCGATTCCCCGGCGAACAGCGCCTTGGAATTTAAATTTCGAAATTAAATTGCGCACAGGTGAAACATTTTCTACGAGTCGCGTCGTTTAATCTACAGCTTGAGAATCAACGTGGGTGAGTACGAACGGAAAATAAACTGAGATTGAGAATAAAACCGTGGCGAATCGTCGTAGCGCGGATCGAAAGAGAGACAAAGAGAGGGAGAGACCTTTATCCCACAATAAGTTCTCGGCCCTCCGCGTACATTTACATTCGCTAGCTATTACTATGCATAGCGAATAATCTAATCGCCCGGAGAGCTCGTTAATTAAATTAACTCAATTTCCCACAATCAAGACTTTTATTAGTGCGGGAATATGCATCCAGCTTTTATTCGTACATACATATGAGTAATTCCATGTCAATTCAACGACGTTTTGTCGGTGATCCACTTCGATTTTCTATATTTTTTAGTATGTTATTATACATGCAAAAAGAAGTACCCATGTAAATTCTCTATCCCGAAAGTATTGATTTTTGAAAAAATATTCTTAAAATAATCATAACTTCTACAATAACCAAGATATTTTAACTATTAAGAGGTCATTTTTTATGTTTTTCAATGTACTTTTTGAAAAAAAAAATATCGAAAATTAAGAAAAAAAAATTAATGTTTTTTTGCTGTTTTAAGCTAAAAAAATTGATCTTCTTTCAATGGGACCCCTTCGATTAAAAAAATATATATAAAATTCTACGTACGAATCAACATTTTTATGATTTTACTGAAGATGGGATTCAAATAACTTCTTATTAAAAAATTTTTTTTTCGATTTTTTTTTTCGTAATTGTGATCTTTTTTCCTTCTATGACTACAATAGTTCATTTCAATGATGTTAAAATAAATAATTTAACTTCTCTCACATATTTCCTTTGTAAATTATAATAATTAACACTAAGAATTACAATTTTTATGTAAAAATTATGTAAAAGTGCAAAACGTACTTGAATATATGGGGTATTCCGTACATGGAGTATTCCGAGTCAACTGAATCAACGTTTAAACTTCACTCTCAAATATGGTTAGTAATTTTTTAAAAAATTATTCTGATGTTAAAGAGTATCCCCAATTCTTAAAATATGCTTTTCTAACAACCGTATTGACAAAATATATTTTTTTTCAACAACAATATATCTCATGAATTTATAAATCCGTAGTAGATTACAACAGTTTGTAACTCTCGAACAAAATGAAAAAGTAAAGTAGTATTCACCTATTGTGATTGATTCCTTGTAGATTTTGACAAAAAAACATGATTTTCTGTGAATGTAGGTTCTTTTAATTTTGGCGTTTTTTTAATAGGAAAAACCGCTAGAAAAACAAATCTGGAAAAAATTGAGAGTTCGTTTTAGCTTCATTGAATTCGTTGGAAAAATCATGAACCAAATTTGAGGAGGTGAGGTTGAATATTGGTCGAGTTGGCTTGGGATACCCCATATATATTTGTGTGTGTGTTTAATCGTCGTGGAAGATATGCCTATTGCAGTTGCATACGAACACGATAATAATATAAATTCACGCGTACAATAACGAGGAGGCAAGCGCAACTTGTCCAGTTCTCACACACACACACACACACAAACACATACTCTCTCTCCTTTTTGCTCCCTCTCTTTCTCTTGAGCGCATGAACGATAACGAAGTGACAAGGTCTAGTTATCCATCTGGATTCTTGGTTGGTTGCAAGCTCGATCGTGTGCTGTCATTATTATTATTATTATTATTATTATTATTATTATTATTAGCTTATACCGTATGCGTTCCAATGCTATCTATATATGGTGCGTTTCATCCCAAATAGGACAGTTTGAATTTTTTTTTTAATTTCCTCAATTTTTTATATTTTTTAGTACCCATCAAAAGACCCTTCCTGTTAAATTTTGAGATTTTTTTTATTACCCGTTCAAAAGATATTAAATTAACAAAAAAACCGCTCTTTTTTGGTATTTTAGTCATAAATTCTTTAATAATGGTCCAAATTAAAAGTTTTTTTTTCAAAATCTTTGTTTTTTAATGGCCTTTTCAGAAAAAAATGCAACAAAAATATTTGACGCGTTTTTGAATGAGTTTTTTGAGTTTTAAAACTTTAAATCGCGTTTTTAAAAGTGATTGTCATTTTTGATTTTTTTAAATATTTTTTGTCTTAAACATCCATGTATTGAACAATTTTTAAGACTAGCCCGATCGTGGGATTTCAATAACTACTATTTTTTTCGATTTTTGAAAATTAATTTTTTTTAAATAAATTATTATGAATACCAATTTTTGTTACAGCATGGTATTTTTTTTTATCATTTTAAATTAATTTGGATACTTTTTCATTGTTAACAGATTTTTTAAATTAATAAGTAACCGATGAGGAAATAACAACAGTTCAAGAATTGTATGAGTGGGCATTGAACCTAAATAGTCTGCCGAATATTGCTGTCAAATGTTCACCTGAGAAACATTATTCAGATGCAAAAGAAAGATTTTATTTGCGATACAATACTGCGAAGCCAATCACAGGGGGACACAAAAATTTCATTGAATTATTCCAATGAGCAACGGAAACGTATTGGCAAAGGAATATTCTAATTCAGAAAATAATCGTATATGTAAGGTTTTCAAAAAAATACGTGAATGAATAAAAACTGTTGTTATTATTGTTCATAAACAGACTTAACGATTAATTATTAATTTTAAGAACCTATTAACAATAAAAAAAAGTGTCAAAATGAATTCTAAATATTGAAAAAAATACTATACAGTAACAAAAATTGGTATTCATAATAATTTATAAAAAAAAAAAAATCTTTTTTCAAAAATCGAAAAAATAGTAGTTATGGAAATCCCACGATCACACTATCCCTAAAAATTGTTGAATAGATAGATCTTTGAAGCAAAAAAAATAATAAAAAAATAAAAAATGACACTCACTTTTAAAAACGCGATTTAAAGTTTAATACTCAAAAAACTCATTTAAAAACTTGTCGAATATTTTGATTGTATTTTTTTCTGAAAAGGCCATAAAAAACAAAAAAATTGAAAAAATAACTTTTAATTTGGATCATTATCAAAGAAGTTATGACCAAAATACCAAAAAAAGAGCAGTTTTTTGTTAATTCATTATCTTTTGAACGGGTAATCAAAAAATCTAAAAATTTAACAGGAAGAGTCTTTTGATGGGTATTAAAAAATATAAAAAAAATTGAGGAAATAAAAAAAAAGTTTTTCAAACTGTCCGATTTGGGATGGACGTTAAACATTACGGTAAACGCCCCATATATATGGGGTGCTTAACGTAAAATCCAATGTAGCAAATAATTTGCATCTTGATGATAGAGGAAGCTTTGTTTTTACAGAATATCTGAAAAGGGAGAAAAATATTTTTTTTTAAACCTGTCACATTTTTTTTAATCGTCAAACAATTTTCTCAAATTCAATTTCGGCTGTTCTTGTCGCAATCTGTATCTGCACAATAACATTTGAATTCGATACATTGAGAAAACAGTTTATTTGTATAGTAAAGAAATATATTTAGATGGCACTTTTACTTAAATATTCCTTAACTGCCACAAAATTTATTAGTCGCTAAGAAATATTTTATTTGTGTCAAACTAATTTATTAACTGTTGAAAAATAATTGATTTCACCATATTCAACTTAACATTTGTTAACAGTTAACAAATCCTGGTACATTGTTTTCTCAGTGTCGCTGTGAAATGTTGTTAAAGTGGAGCGTTGGAATGTTTTGAAAATTTCTAAAAATATTTCAAACTGAACCTTTCGAGTAATTTTGAACTGATTTCATACATTACGGACGTTTAAATTAAGAAAATTGAGAAAAAGCATACAGATACTTTTCATAAAATTGAAATTCCTGCTGAATCGATAATAGCCTCGTAGTTTCGATGGAATCTGCTTGAACTATTGAACTGAGGATGAACTATTTGTGCACAATTTAGCACAATATATGCAAATATTTTTTGTTAATTATATATTGACGTTTTGGGACATTTTGAAGTATTGGGGTAAAAAATTTTGAAAACATTTTTGAAAAAATTAGGTTAAATAACTCCTTTTATGTGAACGCACAAAATTATAGTGTCTATGCAGGATTGTATAAGAAAAATGACAATTTGGAAACTGTCAATTGGACGTGAAATGCCTTGCACATGCACAAAAATGTGCGTGTGTGTACGGACACGTCCCGCCTATGGTTGTGCAATTATTATATACCAGGATCGAAGGCCCACGAGCGTGACCCCTTGAGAGCATCGTATTATAGGTTTCTGACCCCCGGAGGCGACATCAGATTTCAAACACCCGGGATCGAGAGGAACGACGCTGCAAACACGCCCGATACCTAATATTCCCGTCTATGATGATCGCAACTACCCTCAGGCTTCGTTTCTTCTCTCTGTCCATCTCTATCTCTTTAGTTCGAGCTGCTGATGAAAATACGAATAGCAAAAGCCAAGAATTTTCTTCTGAACAGCAGAAATCATGATTATTCCGAGGGATCGATTAATCAAGCATCGTATAATTATTATGGATTGAAATTTGTTCAGTATCAATTCCAATAACTTTGTTGTGGTGAAATTTGCACCGTTGAAATGCAGTGGAAAGGGTTCTTCATATTAAGAGGGATTCTAGTCTAGAATTTTGAAAAAAATCAATTTTTTTTGCACATTAAAGTTCAGATCTTTAAGAGTATATCGTTGAAAGAAAATTTTTAAATTCCAATCATTTACGGAGTTATAGCTATTTTAGTGACGCAGCAATTCCCCCCATACGTTGGAGCGTAACTTTAAGGGGGTATTCTGGTCTAGAATTTTGAAAAAATCATTTTTTTTTGTATATTCTTAAAGTTTCGATCTTTAAGAATATATGGTCGAAAGGAAATTTTTAAATTCTAATATACGGAGTTATAGCTATTTTAGTGTTGCAGCAACTACGTTCGTCACGTCGGAGCGTAACTTTAAGGGAGTATTCTGGTCTAGAATTTTGAAAAAATCATTTTTTTTTTGCATATTCTTGAAGTTTAGACCTTTAAGAATATATCCTCGAAAGAAAATTTTTAAACTCCAATAATTTATGGAGTTATAGCTATTTTAGTGACACAGCAACTGCGCCCATTACGTCGGAGCGCAACTTTAAGGGGGTATTCTGGTCTAGAATTTTGAAAAAATCAATTTTGTTTGCCTATTCTTAAGTTTAGACCTTTAAGAATATCTCCTCGAAAGAAAATTTTTAAATTCTAATAATTTACGGAGTTATGGCTATTTTAGTGACATCACGTCGGAGCAAATCGGACCGGAGACGTTTTTCTCAAAACTACGTTTTTCAACACGGCTGACATGATATCTCAAGTTCTACTGAACCGATTTACTTCAAATTTTTTTACCAATCTTCAATATATAAAAATATAAAATCAAAAACTATGAAAACAATAGTCGACAAATGCCTTTTTTTGTTCGGTCAGCCGGCATTTTGCGAATTTTTCATTTTCTATGAGGTAAGGGCTATAACCACATTCTTAATAATTGAAAATCTTTTTTTAAATTTTGCATCGGATGACTAGAAAGGTTGCAATCGTGTCAGTTAGCACACCCCTTTTTTCAGCCCCAACTTTACCAGCTTATAACTTATTGAATTTTTGTTTTTTATCTCGATTTTTTTTTGTTTATTGTCAAAATATTAATCAATATGTTGTGAAAAAAACGGTAAAAATATTTTTTGTTTTTTTTTTATCGAGACCAGAATACCGCCTTAAATATATTTCTCGCGAAGGGTCAGTTCTGAAATTAAAAAACTTTGAAATATTTTTCAGCATCTCTATGAAAGATCAGGGACCCGAATTGCAAAATAAAAGTATGGGCAATAAAATGAAATAAAATAAAACAAAATAAGATTTGATGAACACAAATTTCATGTTTGATTAATTACAGTGTTTTTAACGTCATATAATTGCAATCAATTTTCATAAGTACGTACTCAATCGCCTCTCACGACTCTAAATTCACAACTGAATCCCTAAAATTACTGTATGAATTATGGCATTGGGGAGGGAAATTTGTATTCCCTATATCTTCGAATTACATCAAATTAAAATAAATCCCAGAGAGTTTAAGTCACCATTCGTAACACGCTCTAATAGTTGAAGAAAAAAAGTTGCAGATGAAAAAAACCAGTCTAGGAATGCTCGAAATTGCAGAATAGCACAGCTGGTAAATTTTTATTAAAAGAGCATTTCCGAGGGAGGGACTATTTTGGCCAAGTGGTCGCGAAATAATGTCGGTCAGAAAATTGAGCAAGAAAAAGCGTGTTTGGAAAAAAAGGTGGCTTGTTCATCGTCCGAAGGATTCATCGCAGAATGGCCCGCAGAGAGAGAGAGAGAGAGAGAGAGAGAGAGAGAGAGGGTGAGTGAGAGAGCGAGATATGTAAACCATTTGGTTTCTCCATTTGAGGTTCCACCAGCCGGTCCCCGAGGTTCGTGTATCTATATGGCATATCCAATCGGTTTTGGAATAGCCGTGGCGAGAATGAGCCCAGAGTGGCTGCTTTCGCGGATAGAGCGTGTGTGTACCCGCGAACTTGTAGAAAATCCACGCAAGAGGGGTTGGGGTATTATATATATGTATAGATATACATGGGGAAAGAAGGAAGAGGGCGAGGGAGAGGATAACTAAAAAGAGAGAAACGTTAAGGCCCAACTCCAGCAGCAGCAGACTGGCCCAGTACTGACCTGGATCTAACCGGACACGCTCGTGCCGATTCTCGGAAACACAAAAGCACGCTGATTGGGTGCACGATTTTAGTTGATCGGCTCTCGCTTATACTCTTTTTTCTCTCTCTCTCTCTCTATCTCTCACTCTTTCTTTCCCTTTTGTACACCGCCAGGGACCATCGGCTCATCTCACGATATCGCTAACTCGTTTTTTTTTTTTTCATTCTTCGTTCTTTCCCTTTCTCCTATTTTCCGAGTAGCGACTATGGGATCTCGAGAGAGGGGGAGATCGATATTCAGAGGAACCATATCAGAAAGAATCGAAAATTATGCCGTTTTTTAAATTTGTAAATCCGTAAGAGGTCGAAAGTTGACGTAAAATGATGATGTTGAAGTTTGCATCGCTGTAATGCAACATAAATAATTTTTTTTTCAATTCATTTTTGTTGATATTCGTTTAGCATTTGAGAAATCCTTACTAATCAACTCAAAATACATTTCAACGATTTTTAACAACATTTTTAGAAAGAATGAATTTTATTAAAAAAATGAACTATTTTCGTTGAATTTAAAGGATGCGAACTTCAGTATCATGTAAAATGCGAGTTTTCACTTTTCAGGGAGGTTTTCCGGATGATTTAAGAGGGTGCAATTATGAAAGTATGATTGATCATTCACAATTTCCACAACAAGAGTTAAGGATGCTTTGCCCCTACCCAGCCAAAAATTCTATCTGTAATTTCCGTAGTTCGTGATACAATAAGAATCTGAAGAAATTTAGCAACATTTGGCATGCCATAAACAACAATTATCAATAATAATACTGCGCAAAAGTTATTAATACATTGTTTAAGGAAATAATTATTCAACAATTTTACGGTAGGTTCTTTTTTTTCTTAAACAAATCGAATGCGTTAATTTTTCTGAACACATATGAATTTTGTCAGAATTTTCCCGCTATTTCGAAATTCCCGTTTGAAATTTTTACAATGGCTGTATTTATGTATTTTTTGGCCTAGTGTCTTTGAAACTTTTCAAAGCTGACGATAAATCGGTGCGCAAAAACATATACAAAATTGGCAATTTTTGGTTTGTATTTTAGAATGTTTTTTATAATATTTCAAAATCGAGAGAAAATATTGAAAATTTTTTATTTGAAATTTTATTTAAGAAAAAAAATAACTTACCGAAAAATTGTTCAGTAATTATTTACTCAAACAATTTATTAATAACTTTTGGGCAATATTATTATTGATAATCGTTGTTTATGTCATGCCAAATGTTGCTGAATTTTTTCAGATTTTTATTGTATCACGAAGTACGGAAATTTTTATCAGATACAATTTTTGGCTGGGACGGTTCGAAAATGCATCGATCGTCAAATAAAGCTTTATTATGGAATCACATTTTATTTTTTTTTATTTTGCTGAATTTTTAACTTCCCATATAAGGAAGTCTAGATCGTAGTGTAGTAGTTTAGGGATAGCTTATACATTTTTCAAAGTTGACGAGATATCTCAAAAATTGTGAAAGTTATACTGTCAACAGATTTTTGAAGCATCTAAAATTTTATGCAATTGGAACCCTTTAATGGCTATTCACTAAATTCAATCACTATCTTCCTTGCTGATAGTTTATCTGTATAAAAAAAAATTGAATTTGAATTTAAATTTAAAATAAAATTTGAAAAAAATTAAATTTAAATTTGAAGTTAAATTAAAATTTTTATTTTACCTTAAATTTTATAAAAATGCGATTGTATCAAGTGGAGTAGTAACACTAAGTCTGCAAAGTTTCAATCTGATCGATTGAACGATTTTCGAACCATGTTGGTTCCATTTTTAGGGGGGTTATGCAAATCCCAATCGAGATCGAACCGACTTGCTTCAAATCTGAACCCTGAAAAAAATATAAACCCCGAACTGAGCCCTCCAGATATCGGTTTTTTTGACCCTCTTCGAAACTCGATCAAGTAGGGCCATTTTTTTACTGAAAGGATTTCGAGGGCTAAGGCGATGGGACATTTTCTACTGATTACCAATCAAATTGCCAATTAATCGTAAAAGCATAATATTCACCAGAACATCATTGAACAACGATTTACAGAATTTTGAAAAAAAAATTGGAAAACATGATTTTCCAATATTCGATCGAAAACTGATCAATGTAATGTTCAGCCAGGAATCAACGCTATAACATTTCAAATAGAACAATTTTTTTTCCCGAGAGTGTCCCACGTCCGTGAAGACGGAGATCAACGTTTGCTCCTCATCGGGATATAAGAGAGCGTATACACGCATGGCGTTTGAACTTATGGAAATTCCGGCGGGCAACAGACTCTTTCGTGGAATCCGGTTTTTCGTGGGCAACATCGAGAACATAAAAGTTTTGTCGTTGAGCGAAGCGAATCCAAGGCAGTAAGGAAATTATCGGGTGGCGATCGATAAATTGATAAAACAATTTGAAAACCGATCGATGATGAAAATATATAGATCTAATGAATCGGCAATTTTTCAAACCGGAAGTGAAATATCACAATTTGCGTGTGACAAGTGACCGTCGAGTCTGAAGGTATTGAAAAATCAGGGTGAGAGAAGCCAGAGGAGGGGGAGGACAAGGAGAAGAGGAATAGTCCAAGTGGCTTTGATCGTGGTAACGGATTAGTTACGAGAGTGTGGGGCCCCAAGTCCCGACGTACAGATATATATATATATGCTGCCTGTAGGGAATGAAAAGTCCGAAGCTTCACAAAGAGTGCACACCAAAGGCATGATCAGAAAAGAAGAAGAAGAAGAGGAAGAAGAAGATGTGGAAGAAGAGAATGAGAGAGTGGCAAACCCCACCTTGGCCGATGCTCTCCGGTGGATCGACTCGCGAGTCCCGGGCCTCAAGTCCCGGGGCCAGAGAAAAAGAGAGAGAGAGAGAGAGAGAGAGGTAGCCGGAGCTCTTTTGAGCGAAGATCGGTGCATCGGGCAGAGCGTTCTCTTCCACATGGCATGTAGAGCCGTGGCATCACCGCGCATAGCGTGCCCTTCTCGTTTCGTCTCATATCCCAGCCTCGGAGCTCGTGTATGATTGTCCAGAGCCATGTACATCACGTTCTTCATCTTTGTCTAGGAGAAAAATCCACCTGAGGAGAGAATTTCTTCAAAATCTCACTTTTGCAATAAATGAAGAAAAATGTGTTGAAAATTAGCGCTCAAAGTATTTTGAAAGTCACCAAAGAAGTGGTCCATTAGAAATGGAAGTTGAAAATAATTAAAAAGGCCCAATATTTGCGATTTATTCTTATAATTCTTTGGTTTTTTTTTCAGCTTAACAAAAGTGTGTTGAAAATTAGGGCCCAAAATATTTTGAAGGTCATGAACGAAGTGGTCCATTAGGAACGGAAGGTGAAAATGGTAAAAGAGGCCCAATTTTTGGGACTTATTTTCTCAGCTTCGCTACTGTAAATATTTTGAAAGGTTTCGCAGTGTTTCAATACACATTTCGAAATTACAAAACCATTTTTGTTCCAATAGAAGAATATTGATTCAGTACAAATTATTCCAGAGTGTGATACAATTCTTTGGTTTTTTTGTCAACTTAACAAAAGTGTTTTGTTGAAAATTAGCGCTCAATTTATTTTGAAAGTCATGAAGGAATTGGTCCATTATGAATGGAAGTTCGAAATAATTAATAAGGCCCCATTTTTGGGATTTATTTTCTCAGCTGTTCCCAACGGTTTTGAAGTGTTTCAATACACATTTCAAAATTACAAAATCATTTTTGTTTCAATAGAAAAATATTGATTCAGTACCAATTATTCCAAAGTGTGACACGATTCTTTGATTTTTTCTTCAACTTAACAAAAGTGTGTTAAAAATTAGGGCTCAAAATATTTTGAAAATCATGAAAGAAATGGTCCATTAGTAATGGAAGTTGAAAATAATTAAAAAGGCCCAATTTTTTCCATTTATTTTCTCAACTTTGCTAGAATAAATTTTCCCAAAGGTTTTGTAGTGTTTCAATACACATTTAGAAATTGCAGAAACATTTTTTGTTTTTTTTTCAACTTAACAAAAGTGTCTTGAAATCTAGGGTTCCAAATATTTTGAAGGTCATGAAAGACGTGGTCCATTAGGAACGGAAGTTGAAAATGGTAAAAACGGCCCAATTTTTGAGACTTATTTTCTCAGCTTCGCTAGAATAAATCTTTCCAAAGGTTTTGGAGTGTTTCAATACACATTTAGAAATTACAGAACCATTTTTGTTTTAATAGAAAAATATTGACGTTTCAGTACAAATTATTCCAAAGTGTCGCATACTTCTTTTTTGTCAACTCAACAAAAGTGTGTTGAAAATTAGCGCTCAATATATTTTAAAAGTCAGAAAAAGAAGTGGTCCATTAAGAACGGAAGTTGAAAATGGTAAAAAGGTCCCAATTTTTGGGATTTATTTTCTCAGCTTCGCTAGAATAAATCTTCCCAAAAGTTTCGGAGTGTTTCAATGCACATTTCGAAATTACAAAACCATTTTTGTTTCAACAGAAAAATATCGATTCGGTACAAATTATTCCAAAAAAGTCACATAATTCTATGGATTTTTTTCAACTTCAATGTCGGAGGATCTAGAAAAGTATCCGAATATTTTGTGTAAAAACACTTTTTTGGCAAACAAATTTCCCAATGTTGAAATTGATTGTTGTGTCATTGTTTCATGTCATGTCAATTCCAGGATAAGCCTGCATACCTTCAACCCCCATATCGCATGATTAATTTTCATCCGATCGCCTGGAAACTCTGAAAGAATACTCTTGGAACGTTATAATCTGACAAACCATGTAAATACCCAAATGGGCCCATTGGAACAACTCCAATTGGAGCGCAATCCCTCAGGTGCCCTATAGTAGGGTAGTTAGGCTCGCGGGTGCTCGCAGTCCCCGATTTTGGCCATGATTTTGGGAAAATCTTACACGTGTAGATTTTATAGAGGAGGGTGAGTGTAAAATGCGATCTCGAGAGTTTCTGGCCCTGAGATGCCTCTATGCACGCTGTGACCCTTCTTTTTTCGTTCCCCCCTCTCTCTCTCTCTCTCTATTACTCTTTGCCTCCTTCGCCACCTCCTCCTCCACCACCATCATCTTTTATCTCCCTCCGTCTCTTTCTCGTTCACCTCCTTCTCTCGTCCTCGCATCGTCGCGTCGTCGTAGTCGTAGTCCTCCTTCTCCTCCTCCACGCATTATTCATCTCTCGTTCTACCCCGTCGCCCTCTTTCGCCTTGCAGCGGCATACGAGAAAGCACCGACGAGAAGAGATAGAGGGAGAGCAAGAGGAAGAAAGGCAGAGGGAAAAGGAGCTGAGCATCAGCGGAGAAGAAAACCTCAGCGGTGGTGGCGCGCATGCTTCTATACACACATATATCTATATTTATAAATGTGTGTGTGTGTGTGTGTTTCTCTCAGCCGAAGCGTTGAGAGCGCGTCGTCGTCGTCGTACGGCGGCCATCTTGAATACCTGAGCCTCCGCATTGCTCGTTCCTCGAGGGCAAAAGGTAGAATATCTCTCGAGAGCCGCCGCGCCGCGGAGAGGCAGCAAATACGTCGGTGGGGCCCCCCGAGAGGAATCGCTGGACGTGCGAGAGCCCCACTCGAGAAGGGAAAAAAGAGAGAGAGAGATGGAGGAGGGAATGAGAGAGGGAAAGAGTTATAATGCGTGAGAGAGCCACGAAAGAAACGCGCCACGAAGAGAGAGAGAGAGAGAGAGAGAGAGAGGGAGGGGGAGAGAACGGGAGGAGGGGAGAGAAGTCGAGAGGCCCAAAGCACGAGGAGAAAAGAACAGTGGAGTCCCCGCGTGAGTGCTCGCGGAGAGGGGGGAGAGAGGGTCGCGCAGGGAGGCAAGAATCTCCGGGAAGGAGCAACGGAGAGCAAGATCGGTAAGGAAGGACGGAGGGGGGGTACGATGCCCGTTGGGCCCGATGGATCGGAGAGGGACGGCGTCAGCCAGGCCCAAGAATGCTCTCTCCGACGATACACACACACACACACACATATATATATATATATATTTATATATACATTTTTTGTCATTGTGTGTGTGTGTGAGCTGCTCGATCGGCAGCGAGGGCCTCGCGGGGTCTCACCGGTTCAGTAGAGTCGGCTCAGTCATCGGGCAGAGACTGCGCTCGATTTAATTCCGCGATTTTCCATGCGATTTTGGATAAATGTAAAAAAAAAATTGCCGATTTTTCTTGAGTCTTCAACGATCGAAGCGTCGCGAGTGTCCTATGATTGTCGTCCCATAATCTCTCAAATCGGCATTTAAATAATAATATTAATCTTCAAATTGAGAGAGATTGAAAAATTTACGATCAATCGATGTCATAAGTGTACACAATTTTTTTTTTCCATTGTGGAAAAAGTCTTATGCGAGTGTTTATTATTGCAATGAAATTTATGCTTTTGTATCAAAGTGCATGAAACGATGCTCTCTCGGTCGCAGGAAACACGTTCGATACATGATACCTTCTCGTATGGCCCGAGTGTTATTATCGTGAGGGGTCTCATGAGAAGAGTGTCGTTTGCGTTATAACGATAAAGTGAATATCCTTAAGCCAACGAGTATAAGCAAGGATCCCCTCCTGTTTCACCTGTGTTTCTCTTCGAATGTGCTTTTTTTTCTCATTTTTTTTTTGTTTATTTTTTTCATTCGCTTGTGAATCGTCCCAGGCTGAAGTGTGATTCGAGTGTCTCGCGATTATTTTTTATTTTTTAAATCCGATACCAGTCATCGTTTGTACACACGAATTTATCCTCGTGCTGGTCCAAGGGTCAATACACTCGGATCTCGTTTCATAAAATCAAAAGGAGGAGCGATCGGAGCAAAGACGACCTATCGAAGTTCAAATCCGTTTTTTTCCTCCTCATCTCGTCGCGAACAATATTTATCATCGCGCAATCGTTATCGAGGAATAAAGGCCCAAGAAGGACCCACCTATGTAATAGACGAGTGGAGGGATAGGCACGCGGAAGTCTCTCAAAGAGGCAAAGAGGATGATGGAGTAAGAGGAAGAAGAGGAAAAAAAAAGGTACGATGATGACGATGAAAGGAGAATGCCTTCGAGCCTCTTACATCCTCGTCGTTTATACAAGAATCGTGATGTTGTACGTACACTTTCAACGGTGTATATGTGAAACCTCGCTCGAGTGATTCCCGCGATGTACCGTTTGCACGTTGTTCCTTGCTGACGTTGGATCAACCCTCAAATGGTCCCTCAACGAGTCCCATTGGTAATGGATACTAGTGCAACATCATCGAATGATTTTACTCTCCAAAGATCGGCATCGACCGAAAGTCCGATTACCGATCAACGGAGATTCCTCCGGAATTCAACCGTTTATTGATCTTTCATCGACTGAAAAAGGTCCTTGATTTTACCGGTTTTTTTTGTAACGATATAGGAACAAAAATGGCACCATTAACTTGAGGCCCAACGACGAGAAACGAGGATCGATGTTACGAAGAAAGTTTTCGATAGGGAAAAATCGATGCGGCTTCGTGAGGTGACCGGAAGCCGCTTCAACGATGAGAGTTCGTCTGACGATGACGAAAAAGTGCGACAGGTAGAGTCAGGAAGCCGAACGAGATCGGTTGAATCGTCGATCGCTTCCGAATCGATTTTCCTCGATTAAGAGGTCGTTTTCTGAACGATATAGAAAATTGGTGATAATTTGTTGAAAGAAATGACGTTGCACAGTAGATTGAGGATATTCGGTCTGCTGTTGGTGCTCGTTTTGTTCGAGACCGGCAGTAGCGTTCCCGGGTATTCATCGGCGAGTCCGATGACCGGTGGATCCTCGGGTTACGATTATAATCCCGAGGATGGCGGTGGTGGAGGAGGAGGAGGAGGTGCAGGAGAAGAAGGCGGAAGAAAAGTCCACGAGAGAGCAGTTGTATCGTTATCGAGAAGATCGGCGATGTTGCCGATCGGTCGTGAATTATCATCGCTGAGAAAGGAGGCTGGTTTGAGCGTCAATAGCATGGTTGGACTGGCGATGCAGAGCAGAGCGGTGGATACGAGGGCACAGCTAGGGGTCAGGGAAGGTGAGCCCGAGGGTACGCTGGTCGGTACGATACCGGTAAAGCCAGAATTTACGTATCGCTTCAATGAGCCACCCCGTGAATTCACCCTCGATCCAAAAACCGGCACAATAAGAACAGCGAAGATACTCGATCGGGAATCATTGACCAGTGACAAATTCGATCTCGTCGTATTGTCGAGTCAGCCGACATATCCGATCGAGGTTAGGATTCACGTGCTCGACATCAATGACAACGATCCTGAATTTCCCGAGCCAAGTATAGCCGTTAGTTTTTCCGAATCAGCAGCAGCGGGAACAAAATTGTTACTCGATGCAGCGACCGATCGTGACACCCCCGAGAACGGTGTTCACGATGATTACTTCATCGTTGACGGCAATACCGATGGGAAATTTCGTCTCGACGTTACCGTCAATCCAAGTGGCGAAACGTCCTATTTGCATCTCGAGACAACCGGCAAACTTGATCGTGAACAGGTTGAATTTTATTCCCTCAACGTATGCGCCAGAGATCGTGGACGTCCACCAAGAGTTGGTTATCTTCTGGTGAACGTGACCGTTCTCGATGTCAATGATAATCCACCGATTTTTCAACAGAGTGATTACGTCGTTGCGCTCAACGAGAGCGCATCGGTTGGCACGATTGTCTTAACGGTAAAGGCCAATGACAAGGACATCGAGGATAATTCACGCTTGACTTATTATCTGCCGGACACCGAGGTGCAATTTACCATTGATCCGGAAACCGGTACCATCAGAACAGCCGAGAGGCTCGAGTGTCCTCAGCAGAGTTGCACGACCACCAGACCAGCTGGTGGTTGTCCAAAGAGTTGCGTTATCACGGTATTCGCGCGTGATCATGGTTCACCAAGACAGGACGGAAGAACATACGTTACGGTTAATCTACTGGACGCGAATGATCACGATCCGGAAATAAAGTTTAATTATTTTCCGGCTATGGTCGGTTTCGCTACGGTCGACGAAAATGCAGCTAGGGACTCGATAGTGGCTGCGGTTGCAGTCATCGACAACGACGAGGGTCTAAACGGCGAGACGAGCGTTGAGATACGTGCGGGAAATGAGTTGTCCCATTTTCGTCTCGACAATGCCCAGTCTTTCGACATTGTCAAAGTGAACGGACGTCTGGATCGTGAGGAGATACCGATGTACAATTTAACGATCGTCGCGACTGACAAAGGTACCCCAGCTAGATCAGCGACTGCCTATCTCGTGATACACGTAAATGACGTCAATGATCATGAGCCGGTGTTTCAACAGAGCGAGTACACCTCGGTACTGTCGGAATTATCACCGATCGGTAGTTACGTCGCCAGTATATCGGCCACGGACGCTGATTCGGGCCTAAACGCTAGAATATATTACGACTTTGACTCGGGCAATGAACAGTCTTGGTTCAGCATTGATCAGGACACCGGTCTCGTGACGACGATCGCCACGCTCGATCGTGAGATTCAGGGTAGCGTCGAGTTGAGGGTAACAGCTAGGGACGGTGGTCCCAATCCAAAATACGCGAGTACACATTTGAGAGTCACGGTTTTGGACGAGAACGACGAGGCGCCGAAATTCGCGCAAACCGATCTTCGCGCTAGTCTCTCGGAGGACACTCCGGCCCAGAGTCTCGTGGCGACCCTGACCGCCGTTGACAATGATCAGGGTACGAACGGTAGCATTGCTTATGTCTTTCATCCGAGTGTCGAGCGTGATTATCCAAAGACATTCGCGCTTGACGCGCTGACGGGACAATTGACGACGAGGATCGGTCTCGATCGCGAGACCATCGCGGAATACAGGATACTCGTTGTGGCGAGAGATCAGGGACAACCACCGCAATCATCGACCGCGACGGTGCAACTGAGCCTCGAGGATGTCAACGACAATGCGCCGATCTTTTACCCGAATCGTTATCTGATGACGATCGCCGAGGACACGATGATCGGTGCTTGGATCGGTCGTGTTAGCGCAACGGACGCAGATGCTCGTGAGAATGCGCAGATAAGATACAGCCTCGAGTCAGGAGCCGATGGGATATTCACCATTGACGAGAGAACCGGTGAATTGACGCTCAGAGAATCGCTGACAATGGCGAGGAAGAGTATTTACGAATTGACGATAATGGCGCGTGACAATGGCGACAAAATCGCCGCTAAAAGTGCCCTCGTGCAGATTATTCGTGAAGAAGACCTGGAAAATCTTGAATTCGACAATTACAATGGTTATGAGTTTCGAGTGATCGAGGATCGGGGTGATTGCACCGATGTGCCTTCGGGTTATGGACGCGAAGTTGGAGGTGTTCGGGTCGCTCGATACGGCAATGCCAAAGTCACTTATAGCATTGTGCTGGGTGATCCGGAGGGTGATTTTAAGATAGACGAGAATAACGGTGTAATAAGCACAGCTGGTTGTCTGGATCGTGAGGAAATAGCTTATTACAGCTTGAAAATAGCCGCACGAGCTGGTCTCGCTCATGGACAAACATCGGTGAACGTTACGGTTCTCGACATCAACGACAATCCACCGAAATTTCCGAAAGGTGAACGCGGCGATGAGGTCTCATTGCGAGAAAACGCTGCTGTTGGCCAGGAAGTTTGTCTCGCGCGTGCACGTGATCGTGACATCGGTGCAAATGCCAGAATAACGTATTCACTGACTCACAACCCTGGTGGACAATTTCGCGTTGCCGAAACAACCGGTATAATATATCTAGAGAAACCGATACGCGCGCCACCAGGTACAATTTTGCATCTTGAGGTCAGCGCCGTTGATTCTGGTCCTCAGCCATTGAGCGCTCAGCATCTGGTGCGTGTTATCATCGAGGATGTCAATGATCATACACCGGTCTTCAAACTAACGAGTTACGAGAGTTCCCTGCCCGAATCGACGCCCGTAAACGAGCGTTTTTTCGCCCTCCGCGCCAATGACAATGACCTTGGCGAGAATGGGCGGATATTGTACAGCGTTAGCGATGGCAATGCCGATGATTCTTTCGGCATATTTCCCGATGGACAATTGTACGTCAAGCACGTGCTCGATCGCGAGGAAAAGGATTATTACGCTTTGGAAATAACCGCAAGTGATCAGGGTACACCTCGTAGAAGTTCCGTCGTTCCCGTTATCGTTCATATAATCGACGTCAATGACAATGCTCCGCAATTCACAAATTCGAGCTTTACCTTTCACATACGCGAGAACGAGCCACCCGACACCTTCGTCGGTAAATTACTGGCCCAGGATCGCGATGCTGGACGCAACGCCGATCTGACCTTCTCACTGTCATCGATGCAACAAGACTTCTCCGTTGATCCGCGAAACGGTTTCATCAAGTCACTTCACGTTTACGACCGCGAAGAACTCGTCTCCAATACCGGAAATTCCTTTGTCAGCCTCGAGGCTACCGTTATGGACAACGGGGAGACGCGATTGCGCGACAAAGTCAAAATTACGATTTACATCGTTGACGTCAACGACAATGTGCCGAAATTTCAACGTTTGCCGTACAGAGTTCAAGTTAGCGAGGGTGCGGCTACGGGAACTCAATTGTTGAGGGTTTACACAAGTGACGCTGACGAGGGATTGAATGGCGATGTCTTCTATTCCCTCGAGGCTGGCAATGAGAATGGACAATTCATGATCGACGAGGCTACGGGACAGATCAGTTTGGCACGGGAATTGGATCGTGAGACCCGTGACAATTACGCCCTCACCGTTGTCGCTCATGACGCAGGTCTGGAGATTCGTTTGTCGTCCAGTGTCGTTGTCGACATCGAGGTACTCGATGAGAACGACAATTCCCCAGTATTCATTCAGAACTCGACGAATCGCATAAGTGTCCTCGAGACCACACCTATCAATACTGAGCTATTGCGTTTTCGGGCAAACGACGCTGATCTCGGTGCGAATAGTGACCTTGCCTTTGCCATCAGCGCGGGTAATCGACGCGATGCTTTTCACATTGATCCGCTCAGCGGAGCACTTTATCTTCGCAAGAGTCTCGATTACGAGGAACTCGAGTCTTACAGTCTCAATGTGACCTGTAGTGACGGTGGACATCCAAAATTGAGCACTACAACGACCGTTGTAATCGACGTCATCGACGCGAATGACAATCCACCGGCTTTCCCAAATACCGCGATAGTCAGACAGATACGAGAAGGCATAGCAGTGCATTCACCGGTTCATACGGTAACCGCCGAAGATCCTGATTCTGGTGACAATGGCGCAGTTACTTACGCCATCGCCAGTCAAGATCCCGAGGATCATAGACGACATTTTGGCATCAATCCATCGACCGGCGTCATTTATACCTTATTGCCGATCGATCGTGAACAGGTGGATACCTTCAAGCTCGTTGTCGTCGCAACCGATCGAGCCGAGCCAATCGAGACGAGACTGAGCGCAGAAAAGCTGGTCATAGTAATCGTCAATGATCTCAATGACAATGCACCGATTTTCGTCAGCATGTCAGCTGCTGTTTTGCCACCTCTGAGCACTTTGAACCGTCATTTGGGCAAGGAAATATCGATAACGAGATTATTGGCTCGTGACCTTGACTCAAGTACGAATGGCCTGGTCACTTATGAGCTGTTGCGTTCTGGTGTCAATTATTCGGACATGTTTCGAGTGCATCGTAGCACGGGAATCGTCACTATGAGATTGCCGAAGAGCGTCAAATCATTGGAACGCACTTCGAGGTATCAAATCGGCGCAAGAGCAACCGACGAGGCCGTTCAGGCTGAGAGAAGGTCATCCGAGACTTATCTAACTCTCATCGTGCCTGGTGGTGATAACGATGAGGATACACCGATTTGGGAGCATCAGGGTCAATTGGAGGGTAGCGTTTACGAGAACGAGGCCGCAGGTGCCAGTATAATGAGAATCGTGGCTCGTACGAAACGCGGAAGTTACGCTGACGCAGGAGCAAGTGTCGATGACTCCTCGTCGGGAATGAGAAACACCGATGTCCCGCGACACGAGATCGAGTATTACGTGACAAACGTGACCGCCACGAGCGCGGGTCAACAGGTCGACAGACTATTCGACGTTGACACGAAGAGCGGTGTACTGATGACCGCTGTGCCTCTCGATCGCGAATCCGGCGTCGATTGGTACGAGATCGAGATTTACGCGGTTACCGTTAATACACCGAGATCAAGGACATCCTCGACCAAGGTGAGACTTGCTTTTTTTTCCAATTAGGATTTTCATGCCCTGGGTTACATTTTGTTTTACTTTCCAATGCGTTTTTGGAGCTTCAGCCCAGGCACTTCGTTTGTGAAATTGACCCTATAAAGGTTGAGTTTCATTGAATTTGAGGTCTTGGTGGAAATTGAGTCTGTGTGACGCATATGCAGAAAATATGTTGAATATATTAAATCTATTTGAAATATTTTTGAGATGTATTTTGTATTTTGCGAGTATGTATTTTTTTAGCGAAAAAAAATAGCCTGAAAATATTCGGTAAATAGTATTTTTGAATATTGAAAAGAAGGGTCAAGAATTATTCACAATGTTTTAACAGGGTCACAAAAATTGTTCCATAAAGGAATAAATTTGTCCTTTTGAATGTTCGGATGTAGGAATCCAAAGTCCAAACTGAAATGAAGTCAAGAAGAATAAAAAAGAAACTATGGGATAACGTACAGGTTAAGACCAGTTTCTCTATTGAAATAAAGTATATTCTATGTATACAATACAATTTGAATACATATTACATATTTACATATTACATATGGGTCATTCCATGTCAAATTGACCAATAGTTGGAATCGACCCCTCTCAATTTGGATGAAATTTGGTCAGAAGTGTTCTTTTATCATAAAACGAAGTTCTACCAAAGGAAAAAAATTTTAAAAATTTGTTTCGAAAGTTATGCAAAATCCAAAATTTCACCATTTAAAAAATTTTTTAAGTATTTTTTTAATATCTCGGAAACTATTATAGTAACGAAAAAATCGTTCTAGGTTCGTCTTAAAGAGATTTGGGGCTATGAAAAAAAAAAAATTCGGAAAAAAAAATTGAAATATGATGAATTTGGAGAATTTTGAATTTTTTAATATCGTGAAAATCCACGATCAACATTAAATTTTTGGTTCATTTTTTTCATATAATACCGTGTACTGATCTTAAAAGATCCCGAAATTTTTAGAAAGGTGGTTTTTTTGTTTCAAAAATATGAATTTTTGAATTTTCAAAAAAAAATTCATATTTTTGAAACAAAGAAAAACACCTTTCTGATAATTTCAGGATCTTTTAAGATCAGTACAAGGTATTATATAAAAAAAATGGAACCAAAAATTTAATGTTGATCGTGGATTTTCACGATTTTTAAAAATTCAAAATTCTCCAAATTCATAATTTTTCAAAATTCTTTTTCGGTATTTTTTTTTCATAGCCCCATGTATTCTCTTATAGACGAATCCAGATTATCAACCCAGAACGATTTTTTTGTAACTATAATACTTTTCGAGATATTTAAAAAATAAACTTGAAAAATTGAAAAAACCGTCAAATTTTGAATTTTCGAAAAAAAAATTTAATTTTTTTCCTTTGGTAGAACTTCGTCTTATGATAAAACAAGACTTCTGACCAAATTTAATCGAAAATGAAACGGGTCGATTCCAACTATTGGTCGATTTGAAATGAAATGACCCATATGTATTTACAAATATTAAATACAATTTGAACCGAACTGAAAAATGTGTGGTAGAACAGTCAAAAGTTTTTGAAGTTCATCGCAATTAATCTACTCCGTTTTGAAGATACATTCCATATAAAATAAAATAAAAAATTTGGTCATTCAGAAAACTTTCCACCTTTCTAAGCCTCCACATAAACTAGTCTTTACGAGAATTGGGGTAAAATGGATCACTCTAAAACAAAATATATATATATATCGACGATCGAAAAAAATCCCATTATCCATATTTTTCTGTCCAGAAAAAAAGAGAAAATCCTAGGGAAATATGTGTCGTTTGTAAATGGCAGAGGAAGAGATTAATTTCATTATTTTATTATTTTATAATTTCATTTCATTGTCATGATTTCATCGAATTCTCAAAGTGTCCCATTTTTCCCCGATATGCCGTTTGACCCCATTTTCCGATGAAAAAGTTGCGTCGAAAAGTTATCGATGCGTGTGCCGATCGATAAATAATTAATAACATGTCAATGAGCCTAATGAGACGTCGATGAGACGTTGGGAGGATCGAGAGGTGTTATAACTCTTCCCGCGTGTCCACATTATATCGAGAGGATGTCGAAAAGATAGTTTTCGCGAGCGCGCGCGAGAGAGAGAGGAAGAGTAATACGAATCTCGTGTATAAGATGGGTAATGGGCCTCTTTATGCGCTTCGAGCATATAAGTTTTGCCGATATATAAGCTCGCACGTCGCGAGATCTCGCGCGGTGAAAGTTTGACGAACTCGAGAGCAATGAGAGATCTCGACCTGCTACACGTCGCGCGAACAATATTTCTCATATGGGATGTTCTCTGATATCCTATCTATTTTTTTTGTGAACCTTTTCAAAACATTTTTAAAATTTGCCATTTCGCAGTACTAAAGAAAATAAGAGCTTAATGGTTCCTAATGGATCATCAAGGCAAAAATGCTTTTTCAAATATTTTTACCATTCTTTTTTTACAACATATTTATTATTATTTTGAAAATAAACAAAAAAAATTGTCGAGAAAAAAAATGTAAATCAACCCTTTAACAGCTGAGTTTTTTTGGAGCGTTTGGCAAAGTTCGTACATGGTGAATCTGAATTTATGGGTACGCTATGTGAGAAAAAAAATTATTTGAGAATTTTGCTACCCTCAGGAACTACCCCCAAATAAAAAAACCACCCTAATCACTTGAAAACATCTTAATTTTATTCCCCATCGTTCATTTCTGCCAGAAATTGAGGAAAAGTCATTCCAGAACATATAATAGTTGGATTCTGAAGAACTTGGAAAATCAAACAACCCTTATGAACTACCCCTCGATTGAGAGAAATCGACCCCTCAAGGGATAAAATGTTATTATCGCATTTTCTGTTATTTTATCCTGATCTGAATCGAAGTATGAGCGTTTCAGAACTGACCATTAATGGAAGTGCACTTTTGTACGTTTCTAGGGGTGGTTTTTGATGTTTCGTTACTGTTAGGGGTAGTGTTTGAATCGGATATTCTTGCTACTAATTATCGATGTTATTTCCAAGCATACACTTGAAATCGCAACTTTTAAAAAATTTTGCCGGAAAGTTATGCTCATTTCTCATTTTTTTGCAATTTCCGCACTTTTTGACAGAGTGTAAGACTGAAGGGGTGCAACCCTTGCATTTGTCGAATTTTTTATGATTAGGTGCATCTTTCATCTTCAAAATGCGACCTTAACAATGTCGATATGTTCACTTTTACAGAAGTTCTGCGTTTTTAAAGTAGGTGGGACGTATGTGTCCCACCAGCTGTTAAAGGGTTAAATAAGTTAAAGGGTTAAAGGGTTAAAATTCGCAAAATGGCGGCTGTCTGAACAAAAACAGGCGTTTTTCGACCCTTTTATCATAGTTTTTAATTTTTTTACAATAGTTAAAAAAATAATTTTGGTACAAAAGTGGTAGGAGCGATAAAGAGTTATACATTGAAGATTGGTAAAAAAATTTGAAGTAAGTCGGTTGAGTAGAACTTGAGATATCATGTCAGTCGTTGACAAAAGTAGTTTTGAGAAAAATGTCCATAGTCCGATTTGCTCCGACGTGCTGCGTCACTAAAATAGCTATAACTCCGTGAATTATTGAAATTAACAAATTTCCTTTCGAGGATATGTTCTTAAAGGTTTGAGCTTAAAGAATATGTGCAAAAAAAATGATTTTTTCAAATTTCTAGACCAGAATACTCCCTTAAGGGGTACATGGGTTTCCTAAGGTTAAAAAAGCATATTCTCTCTGTATTTTTAAAATAATAAATAATTTTATTCAGCATTTTGAGCATAAAAACGAGCAACATTTAAGCAATATTTTAGACAATTTTCATTCAAAAATTTGGAAAATTCTGCCGGTGGGACTTTCTTTCCGGAGACCCCCCAAAAAAGTGTCCTTGTGGTGGTCAGGATAACTCATGATAGTTTTATTTGGAATTAAAAAACCAAATTTAATCTATTAGTAAATAAGTATGATCGAACGAAGGATTTAAATAAAAATTGAAATTTGAATGTATGGGGAGTTCAATGCAAAAACTCTCAAAGGGTTACGACAAAAATGGCGAAAATACTGGAGAATGCTCCGTATATGCGATATTTTATGCAAACATATATATTTATATATTTTTTGAGTAACTCGAGAGATGGGTTATTATAAGTAGTCCTGGCGGGTGCATCATAGAGTGGCGAAGAGCACATCGTGACCATGCAAATTGCATGTAAATTTCAGCATAATACATCCGGTGTCGATATATATATACATACACACACATGTATGTATAATATATCGATCGTCGTATGACTCGATATTACGTACGATCTATAAAAGCACGATCTGCCGTAATCCTTTTACCTTCCTCGACTTCTTCCTTAACGAGCATTAATTTAGTGTAATTTTCGTAGGCGATAGCCATTCAGTTTTTTTCAATCGATCCCTTTTATCGTTGATTCCCCGATGGACACGTGTTTTCACCGCAGTTTCTATTCATTGAGAAAAAAAAAGTTTGTGCCAAGGGTTTTATTTCATTCGAACAAATTTTTCCAACCTATCCGAATAGCCTTCATGAAAAAAAGCTCTCTAACTCATATTTGAATAAACAATTATTCATTTTAAATAGATTTATTCAAAATAAATACACGATTTCTGCAGGGTTCTTTTTTTTAGTGAAAATATCGCAAAAAAAATTAATCGAGACGAGGTAATTTTTCTCGAATTTGAAAATTCCAATTCATATATTTTGGATGCAAAATACATTCGGTGATTCAGAATATAATGCCTTCGACTCAAGAGGAATATATCCCGATCATTGAGTAATTTTTTTTAAATTTAAATTTTCAAAAAACATTCATATCCAAATTCTGTAATTGTGCATAATTTAATTTTTTTTTCGGATTAAAAAAGTCCAATTCTTATACAGCAGATGCTGGGTACATTTCATGATCCAGAATATAATGGCTTTAACTCATCCTGGTCATTAAGTGATGTGATTTTTTTTTTTATTAAAAATTTCAAAGAAAAATTATTTTCAAATTCTGTAATTGCGCATAATTTGATTTTTTTTTTATTAAAAAAATCCAATTCTTATATAGTAGATGCCGAGTACATTTGATGATCCAGAATATAATGGCTTTGGTTTTGAGGATGGTGCACATCATTATTCGTGAACGAATATATCTCGGTCATTCCTCCTGGAGCGTCTTTGAAACGTTTTTGCAACATCGTTATTATATACCGATTGCTCGTCTCCGCTGGACGTACGAAAAAGTCCCAACACCTTTCTCATGTGTTTCTGCATGGTATAATCGTCCGCCTTCCTCATTCCCCTTTTTCCGTTTCTCACCATCGCCATGTTTTTTTTTCCGCAATACATTTGCCGAAAGAAAGAAAAGGAGAGAGAGAGAGAGAGAGAGAGAGAGAGAGAGAGAGAGAGAGGCAGGGACTGACATTTTTATTTGCCACATACAAACGTGTCTGGCTACGCCAACAATTTCATTTCTATAATGAGAAAGGTTTTGGGTAATTTTGTGAAAAGATATCAAGAGCGAGAAATATATGAGATACTCCATGCTAAACAGGCCAATGCTGAATGCTAAGAGAACCTTCAATTTTATTCGGATTTTTTTAGATGCTTTCAGCATTTATCAAAGGAACTTTGAAGATTTTTTTAATGAGCAAATTTTCATCTATTCAATTTTTTGGAATTTATGGAAACCCCAAAAATCGACAAAAATGAGCACTTTTTTAATGGTTGCAAATTCTTTGTTATCCTACGCTCTATTTTAGAGAACTTTGGCCAATTCTTTTATTCAGGTAAAAATTTCGATTAAAAAAAAATATATTCGCATAAAAAAGTTTGAAATTTAGAGAGTACTTTTGGGACAATCGAAACATACCAAAAAGATGAGCAAAGAGTCCAGAAGAAATTAGTGTCAAACTTTCTATGATTTACTTTGTCCATATAGAAAGTTTGAAAAAATTTCAAATGTTATTTCCTTATCTTTTAATTCATTAATCGACCATAACTTATTCAAATATCAATCAATTTAAATTACCTGAGATTCACACGAATTTCAGAAGTCTCTTTATCTCGCGGTCACTAAAAATCATGTTTTGCTGTCATTCATAAAATCGAGGACTCTTATATCGAGGACGCTTAGATCAAGAACTCTGATATCGAGGACGCTTACATCGGGGACTCTTATATCGAAGATTTTTATATCGAGGACTCTTATATCGAGGACTTTTATATCGAGGACTCTTATATCGAAGAGATACTGTACAAAGCTTCTTTCATGAGGAACCAAACATGTGAAAATCGAAGAAGACGAGGCAACGAGCCCGAAATTTGACATAAATGCCCCATCCGGCGATAAATACTGATGAAGATTTTTTTAGTGATGAGTTAATATCGATTAGACAACGCGGGTTATAGGTTTTGCCACCTTCGCAGGCATGCGGTCGGCTCGATCACACGAATTATAGCGCATTTCTCAACGTGTATGGCGTGACTGTATGTGTGAGAGCGATAAAAATTCAAGAGACATGAAAATATCGCATCAGGAACGACCTCGAAGGAGTTTTATGATGGGTCATATACATGACCCACAATTTCGCGTTTTTTTCTGCCACTATATAATATAAGACACGAGAATTCGCATTAAAGCTTCTCAACGCAATATAATGCTATATATAGACAACCATGGCAAAGAAAAAATATACTAGTGTATCAGGATAGTCCTTATTCAGGATAATCGCAAATTTTTCTCTGAGACTCATGATATTCCCCTAAAATAATTAATTTATATTATTTCTATTATAATTGAAATTATTTCCATTATGATTGAAGACAAATAATTCAAATTTTCAACATTTCTGTGGCGTCTCTGGATCTCAGAATGAAAGTTTATGGAAAAAGTGAGTTTTCGCTAAAATTTGTGATCTATATTTTTCGAAGTTGAAATGAAGCAATAAAAAACCGCCGTCAAACATCTCCCACTGAGAACACAATGTACCAGGATTTGTTAACTGTTAACAAATGTAAAGTTGAGTATGACGAAAGCAATTATTTGTTAACAGTTAACAAATTAAATAAATATTGTTTAACAAAAAATATATTATTTTGACACAAATAAAATATTTTTAACGACTAACAATTTTTGTAACTGTTAAGGAATATTTAGGTAAAAGTGTCAACTAAATATATTTCTTTACTATATACAAATAAACTGTTTTCTCAGTGTATCGAATTCAAATGTTTTTGTGGAGGTACAGATTGCGACAAATACAGTCGAAATTGAATTTGATAAAATCGTTTGACGATTAAAAGAAATGTAATAAGTTTTTTAAAAAATTACACAATCTCTCTAATTGTTGTAATTTCGTAGCTATGGGCAAGATGGGCAAATTGTTTTTCTCCCTTTCCAAATTTTCTGTAAAAACAAAGTTTCTTCGATGAAGATGCAAATTATTTGCTATATTGGATTTTACGTTAAACACCCCATATATATACATAGCATAATAATAATAATAAAAATAATAATAATAATTTTTGTAGCAGTTAAGGAATATTTAAGTAAAGGTGCCAACTAAATATATTTCTTTACTTCAAATAAACTGTTTTCTCAGTGCAGGGATCCTCCAGAAAATTTCGAATAGCACTAATTTGACCGTAAAGGGCAGCAATCGTCCCTGTAGAGCTTATAAAACACACGAGGCTTTTATTTCTCATCTCACTCGCTCAATTAATCACGGGGAATTTTTTCGTACCTTCGAGCAAACACAGAATACGTTTGTCTCCTCGCTGGCGCACGCGGCAAAGATTGCGCAACGCCGAGAAGGAACAAAAAAAAAGGCAGGAGACGAGCACATCGAGAAGTACGACGACGAGAAATATGAATCTTCGAGTCCGGGACAATTAAGCGCAATGACAGAGTGCGGTGAAAGGCGAATAAAGAGAGTTAGGAACTGCGAGAGAGAGAGAGAGACAGAGAGAGAGAAAAAGGAGAGAGAGAGAGACAGAGATGGCTCATGCACCGTTGCATAACAATAAACCCTCTTCCCCCACTCCACCCACCGCGTATATATATATGTATATATATATATATATATATATATATATATATATATATATATATATATATACCCCGAGCAATGTAATTAAAGGCAATGACAGAAAGTATAATAACTCGATTGCAATGCGCGCGGGCGCGCGCCCTCTGGATGAAGCTGCAAGTTTCGTGTGTTTGGCGCGATGACTCGAGCTTGAAAGGAGATCGAGCGGAGCCATGGGAAAGGAAAAAAAGAAGCGAACGAGAAACCACCGGCGCGCGGATCGACGCTGACCGACGAGAGGAAGCGCGGAGCGCAGAGAAGGGGAGGGGAGGAAGCGCGGAGCGCGGAGAAGGGGCGGGGAGGAAGCGCGCTGAGCGCAGTCGCGGTGGGGGGAGACGAACGCGGCGAGATCGAGCGAGACGGAGACGGCATTATTGGAGACCGAGACTCGAGAGAAGACAGACCGCGTGCCAGGAAGTCAAGTTGTATTCGAGTCTCTCTCGTTCTTCGCGGGCACACTGCTGCGACTCACTAGAGAATTTCTCTCTCTCCCTCCCTCTCTTTCTTTCTTTCTTCCTCGATTATTGCTCTGCCTCGAATCCTCGGCGAGATATAACTACACACACGCTCGGGGGCCTTCGAGAGACGTTGGCTCATGCGGGGAAAAACTTGATCTCACGGAGAAGTATAGCAGCGGGAGAGACACAGCGTGAGCTCAGAGCGCGCGGCGCGACTCTTCGCGTAGTTGCGCTTTCTTCCTGCACACGTGCTCTCTTGCTCTCTCCCGTCGACCCTTTTTTTTTGCTCCATTCTCTTTTTCAACGCTTACCGTTTAATACGATTATCGGCCTCTCGATTCGATAGAAAATCACCGCAATTTTTTTACAAATGATTTCCAAATTTTCGATTTCTTCATTTTTTTTTCGTCCCTGTCGCAAGGTAAATGTCCCAGTGTCCGATCACTTGAACCGATTTTTCAGTACATTGAGGCGGTATTCTGTTCTAGACATTTTGAGCAATTTCTCGAGCTCGATGAAAAAAAAGAAAATTTTTTGTTTGCCATTCTTCTTTTTGCAACATATTTATTAATATTTTGACAATAAACGAAAAAAGTTTCGAGAAAAAAAATGAAAATTGAATAAGTTATAAGCTGGTAAAGTTGGGGCTAAAAAAAGGGGTCGATTGTAAAACCCTTCCAGTTATCCGATACAAAATTTGAAAAATATTTTTAATTAATAAAAATGTCGTTATAGACCCTACCTCAGAGAAAACAGAAAAAAAAAATCGCAAAATGGCGGCTGTCTGAACAAAAAAAGCGTTTATATCACTCAGTACAATAATGGACGCTTTTACGTCCGCAAGCGGACGTGAAAACGTCCATATTGCACCTCGTGATATAAAATATCGTACATGACTCGTTAGAAAATGTTTTTACGCCGAGTCGTGTAATGTACTATTTTCGACTCTTTTTTCGTAGTTTTTAATTTTTTTACAATAGTAAAGAAAATAATTTTTGTACAAAAATGGTAGGGGTCATAGAGAATTATACATTGAAGATTGGCAGGGTTTCCAGTTCGTCACTATTTTCTATTTTACTATTTTATTGTAACTATTTCAGAGCTCAGAAGTGGTTAGAATATAGATGCCGGTTAGAATAATTCGAAAATTTCGAAAAATCATCAGATGGGATGAACAAGACGGCGTTTTTGAGCTTAACGATTACGAAGGGAATGAACGCAGTCCAGAGCCAAAATTTTGAGTGGAAAAAAATTACTCCTATTGTAGTGGACACATTCAATTTTGACCAAAATGAAAAAAAAAATTCTCAACATTTCGTTTTTCAAACCTTATATCGATGTGTTTGTCCCCCTGAACACAAATTTACCAATAGTTTTCTCAACAAATCAAAATTTTTACGAATTTCCATCGAAAACACTCTCGCTCAATTTTAGCCTCAATGAGAAACCTCAAAATCGCGAAATTTCAAACGCTCATATCTTGCGATCGGTTTGACCGATTTCGACATTTCTTCTTCGCACGTAAACCTTGTTACTAAACTTAGAGAATGCCGTTTGGTTCGTTCTGATAATTAAATTTTTGAAGAAATGACAGCAGTTTGAAAATCGCCGAAAAAAACGGAAAGGGGTGTGCCTTAAAAATTTTGCCAAAATCGATAGTTGAACTTGAAAAATCTACCAAAAATCGAAAAACCATTAGAATCAGATGAACAAAGCGGCATTTTGAAGGTTCAACGATTACGAAGAGAGAATGAGCGCAGTCTCTAGAGCCAAAATTTTAAGTAGAAAAAAAATTTCACCTGTTTTAATGGACAGATTCAATTTTGGCCGAAATGCAAAAAAAAAATTTTGTTTCAATGATTTTTTCTAAATTTTAGACCAGAATACCTCCTTAATGACAATTGAGTCGAAACGAAGAAAAAAGACTAATTGACAAATGATGGAAAATTATGCCTTTTCCTGTTATAGGCGTCACCTTCTTGAAATTGCCTGTAAAAATGATGATTATGAAAAACCGACCGAAACATAAATTCGCTATACGGAGAATGATTCATATACATAATCGAAAGAGTCAGAGTCGCGATCGAGAGAATAATAAGGTGACCAATGCCCGGTTTGAGGATCGGCGAGCTATCTCACGAAACTTATGCAAATCGCTCTGGATAACTCGCGTATAGCTCCTCTCTCTCTCTCTCTCTCTCTCTCTCTCTCTCTCCCTCTCTTTTACTGATCCGGACTGTTCGCGAAAAAAAAAATCTGCTTTGCTATCGAAGGCTCGTCAATCAAAAGCCACTTCTGTGTAGGTTTTATTTTATACAGTATTAATTCCGTCTCTCTCTTTTATAATGAAAACAAAATGGCGAGACTCAAGATACTCCGAGTCCTAAAGCATTGGGACTTGCGCCATTTTTTTCAATTTTTTTTTTAAGGAAAACGTTACATTAGATATAAGATAATCGAGAGTATATGTGGTGGGGGATCAGGAAGGGAGGGAGGAAGATCGAGATACGTGTTGAAGATCCAGCGTATACAAGAAAGACCCACGTGTTTCCATTCACCTGGACACGCTGTTGTTGTTGTTTTTTACGGTTTTTTTTTCGATTCGCCGAAGCAGAGCATCGCGGTAGCCAGTGAGTAGATACGTACAACACTCTCGAGCAAATGGATTATCACGTTCGAACGATACGAGTTTTTATTATAATTATGTATCGCTGGGGGGAGAGGGAGAGAGAGGGACGCCGAAGGGGGGACATTGAACCCGAAAATTGTACGTCTTGAGTGGTATATATATTTTTTTTCATCCTCACTAAAAGCTTTCAAACTCCCTCCAACGTTATCGATGATCGACAAGTTGAAAATCAAAGATTTTTCGCGCGAAAAAAAAAGATGGACGAGAAACCATCGCGATTTTTAATTGAATTTTTTTTCGTCCTTCGAATCATGTGTTATAATTTTAGGTACTAGTCTACTTTAAAAGGCCAGAAAAAATGAAATCTTAACATTTTTTGTTTTCAGCTTCTTTATCAGATATGACTACACTGTAAAAAATGTTATTAAATTTAATTTACAAAAGTATATGAAATTTGCAAAGTAAAGTGCAAAACGTACTTGAATTGTAATTCTTGATGTTATCTATTATAATTTACAATGGGAATATGTGAGGCAATTTAGATTATTTATTTTAACATCATTGAAATCAACTATTGTAGCCGTAGAAGGAGAAACATCAGAATTACGACCAAAAAAATCGAAATTTTTTTTTTTCGATAAGAAGTTATTTGAATCCCTCTTCGGTAAAATCTCAAAAAAATTATTTTTTTACGTAGAATTTTAGAATTTTTTTTTTTTTAATCGAAGGGGTCCCATTAGAAGAAAATCCAATTTTTTAGCTTAAAACAGTAAAAAACACATAAAAAATTTGTTTTTCTTCATTTTTAATATTTTTTTCAAAAAGTACCTTGAAAAAAAAAAAATGACCTCTTGACAAATTACAATATCTTGGTTAATGTAGAAGTTATGATTATTTTAAGTATATTCTTGAAAAATCAATAACTTCGGTATGGTTTAAGATAGAGAGCTAAAAATTGGCATGGATACTTCTTTTTGCATGTATAATAACATATTAAAAAATATAAAAAATCGAAGGGGTCACCGTCAAAACGTCGTTGAATTGATATGGAATAACACATATGCATAACAACTTTATATTTTTTTAATTAAATTTAATACCAACATTTTTTACAGTGTTGTTTCATCCTTCGAAAGTACAAAACAAAAATTTATTTTTTATTTCAATTCTTTGAATACCTTATAACCTTGGCCGAAAGTTAATCTCAGAATGAGCAAGTATGAAACAAAAAAATTAAAAAGCATTTTGAAGAGGAAGGTTTCTTACACAACAATTTATCACCTTTAATGATAACTCGATTTAGAAAAAAATTGCTAATGTTTGAAATAAATTGTGAAAAATTCATGTTTTCATTTTCATTTCAAACATCCGCCATTTTTTTTTAAATCGATTTTTCATTAATGTTGGTAAATTGCTTTTGTAAGAAAGCTTCCTCTTTAAAATGCTTCTTTATTTTTTTTTTTTTTCGACTTTGGCGCCTTCTATAAAGCATTAAAACAATGAATATTAAAAACAATTCGTTTTGTACTCCCGAAGGATGAAACGATGTTGTAATAACAGTTTTACAGCCATATTTGATAAAGGAGCTGAGAAAAAAAATCTTAAAAATTTGCATTTTTTTTGGCCTTCTAAAGTAGACTAGTACCTTAAGGCTTGATTTTTTGGACTTTTTTTCTAAGTCAATAATTCCATATGTATTGGAAGAAATTTTCTGGTAATTATTTAGAATCTGAGATTTTTGAGAATTTTATAATATTTTTTTGGGATTTTATATTGTGAGGTTCCCTTGTCGAGAGGAAGAAAATAATAGCCTCGATTTTTTTCTCGAGTGAGAATGCTTCATACGACGACGCGCCTCGAAGATGATCGAAGAGTGCGAAAGCGAGAGGGAAATCAAATGCATATATCTTAATTCTAAACGCAGATATATAAAAGAGACACATGAGTATATACATAGATATATGTTTATTACAATATACAACGTCTTTGGGAGAGTACGATAAAAATTAGCATTTATTCGCAGAAATGATAAAATAATTGTGAAAAGAGTGGGAGGAGAAGGCAAAAGGAGTACCAACGGCGGTATCACGTCGAAATATCGATTCGCTCGATTTGAATAAATATTATTGAGTCTCAAAGAGTCACAGGGGCAAAAAAAAAATTATATTTATATATCACGATGTTTATCGTTGGAATCGTCCGTGTCCCCGTTTTTACATCCAAGTGCTCGATCATCGTCAATATTACGGAGACTGAGAAGACGACGAATTTTACGACAGGACATTTATTTGGCGACGAAAATTCTTCTCTATCATTTGTCAAAATTTAACGATGCGAACTCAAACTTTTGCGTATTATAATTAGCTGATGTTCTTTGATATATTTGAGAATCGAGACGAGACAGCTGTAGGCGCAATTCAATTCAATTTCATCAATAATTTTATAATTTTAGGATACAGCAATTCTAGGATGAACTGAATTTTTTTAGGGCAATTAATTTTGTTTTTTTCCCATAAACAAAAATATTCTACCAAAATAAAAAAATCATTTATCTACTGCCTATTGTAATAATAATTAAGCATGGAAAATTAAAGTTTGGTTGGTGCAATATTTTTTAGAAATTTTGACCACCGCAACAAGATAATTTCGTTTACAGTTTCAAGTTTGTACTTTTCATATTTGAAACAGATCTTGTTTCAATTGGCATAATTTTCGTTAATTTTTAATTTAAATGTTCCCCGATTCTCATGTACAGTGGGTCAAAAAAGTATTCGTACACTGCGTTTTTTGCCAATTACTTCATAGGTATACATGATATCGAATCCAAACCTATTTTGTTAAATACTCCATCAGGTATAGAGCCAATCTGCAAATGAAGAATTTTTTCCCAGGAATAATAAAAGAATTATGCAAAAAAAAACGAAAATTTTCGGGCAAAAAAACTATTCGTACATTTACAATTGAGCTGCTGAGCCTCGATACTGACTCACGCATGGTATGAACTCTGCGTAAAATATGAACAAGTCTCTGTTCACACATTGGCTTTGACCTATTCTATGCGATAGTGGATCTTCAAGCTCTGAACAGACATGACGGCAAAGAAAAGCGAAATATCAATATCCATGCGAGATAGAGGGATTTTTCTTCAGAAACGCGGTGAAAGTTACCGAAAAATTAGTAAAAAACTAAATCTAAATTTCACAACAGTGCAATATAATAAAAAAAATACGAAACAACAAACAGCACCGAAAATAAGCCACGAACCGATCGACCGAGAACGAGAGCATCGTAGTATCGTTAAAGAGATTACAAAAAAACCATTCACAAGTGGTCGCAGTTTAGCGAATGATCTCGCGTCAACATTAGGGAAGATCATCTGTCCCCAGACTGTTCGAAACGTTTTGCATTCTGCCCAAATATACGGCAGAACTGCCCGAAAAAAACCATTAATTGATCATACAAATCGAGAAAAACGTTTAGGTTTCGCAAAAACCTGCAGAAATAAATTTATAGAATTTTGGAAACGTGTCGTATTCTCGGATGAATCGAAATTTAACATCTGCGGGTCCGATAGATTTATTTCTGTAGGTTTTTGCGAAACCCAAACGTTTTTCTCGATTTGTATTATTAATTAATGGTTTTTTCCAGGCAGTTCTGCCATATATTTGGGCAGAATGCAAAACGTTTCGAATAGTCTGGGGACAGACGATCTTCTTTGATGTTGACGCGAGATCATTCTCTAAACTGCGAGCACTTGTGAACGGTTTTTTTATAGCCTCTTCAACGATACTCCGACGTTCTCGTTCTCGGTCGACCGGTTGGTGGCGTATTTTTGGTGCTGTTTGTTGTTTCGTATTTTTTAATTATATACTGCACTGTTTTAAAACTTAGATTTAGTTCTTTACTAATTTTTCGGTAACTTTCACCGCGTTTCCGAAGAAAAATCACTCTATCTCGCATGGATATTGATATTTCGCTTTTCATTGCCGTCATGTCTGTCCAGAGCTTGAAGATCCACGGTCACATAGAATAGGTCAAAGCCAATGTGTGAACAAAGACTTGTTCACATTTTACGCAGAGTTCATACCATGCGTGAGTCAGTATCGAGGTTTAGCAGCTCAATTGTAAATGTACGAATACTTTTTTTGCCCGAAAATTTTCGTTTTTTTGGCATAATTCTTTTATTATTCCTGGGAAAAAATTCTTCATTTGCAGATTGTCTCTATACTTGATGGAGTATTAAATAAAATAGGTTTGGATTCGATATCATGTATACCTATGAAGTTATTGGCGAAAAACGCAGTGTACGAATACTTTTTTGACCCACTGTAGTTGAGGTTATGTTGCCCTGTGTAAAATTTCCGCACGCGGCAGCTGAGTTTGGAGTGGGGAGAAAGCGCGATAGGGGTCGTCAAGTTATGAGAGCGTGTTGCCATGGTAACGCGTCAAGTTATGGGAGCGGTCAAGTTATGGGAGGTTAAGTTATGGGAGCGTCTAGTGTATTATTATTTTTTTATATTCATATATTTATTTTTCATTTTATTTTTATATTCATATATTTTGAGCGTTTTGTCGAGCTACAAAAAAAAACGAAAAATTATATTTTTACCATTCTTTTTTTATACCATATTTTTTAATATTTTGGAAATAAACAAAAAAATGGAGAAAAAAAATGAAATAAGTTAAAAGCTGGTGAAGTTGGGTTATTTATTATTAGTTACTTCGAAGAAAACGAAAAAAAAAATCAGAAAATGGCGGCTGTCTGAACAAAAAAGGCGTTTTTCCACATTTTTTTGCATAGTTTTTAATATTGTTACAATAGTAAAAAAAATCATTTTGATTAAAAAGTGGCAAGAACGATAGAGAGTTATACATTTAAGATTGGTAAAAAATTTGATGTAAATAGGTTGAGTAGAACTTGAGATATCATGTCAGCCATGTTGAGAAAAGTAGTTTATTGCACTCCGTACGTAAAGTGCTCATTTTACGCCCACTTCGTGTGCGTAAAATGGCACTTTACGCACTCGTGCAATAAAATTTAGTATGACACTCGTATGAAAAACTTTTTCTGACTCGTGTGATTGCAGCATTCGCCTTCGGCTCATGCTGCAAACTCACACTCGTCAGAATAAGTTTTATCGTACTCGTATCATAATGTACTATTTTGAGTTTTGACGGGCGTAGTTTCTGCGTCACTAAAATAGCTATAGCTACGTAAATTATTGGAATTAAAAAATTTCCTTTCGAGGATATATTCTCAAAGGTCTAAACTTTAAGAATATGCAAAAAAATTTTTTTTTATACATTCTAGACCAGAATACTCCCTTAAGATGATATGCATAAAAAATTCAATTTAAAAAAAATTGATTTTTTCGACCTGACCCAAATAGATCCTGATATACCTTATTTTGTATATTTTCTTCCGTATAACACATACCCACACACCAGAAAACATACGTTAAGGTACATTAGGTAATAGAGCCTAGAACTATAGAATTCCTGCTCTTTCTCTTCGTCTGCAGTTTGTCGAGCCGACTTCTCTCTCGAATTCTCTTTGCGCGTTCTCCTCTCGATCCCTCTCTATCTCTCTCTCTCTCTATCTCAAAGAGGCTCTTCTTCGCCTCTCCGCTGGTCCCACGCCTCAAGCCTTTAGGTGAAGATATTTATAATAGCTGAGGCATTCCGCGGCGCGACACAGCGGGGGTCCTAAAGGACATGCCTCCATAATGGCCCCCGAGCCCCCCCTTTTACCTTATACACAAGCTCAACCGATGTCCTCCGCCGCAATAAATAATTTGACAAATAATTCAAACCAATCGAAATTAAAAATAGTCAAATAGCTAAAACTAAAACGTGTAATACATATTTCATGCATCTTTCGAAGTTTTTCTCATGATTCTCGTTCTTAGGGTTCCGTAACTTGAAAGGAAAAACGGAACACTTCTAAGATTCGATATGAGATAAGGAATTTTGGATTCGGAATGTTGGGTCTTGATAAAGCGCACATATATCGCCAGTCAACGATTGGAATACAAATTATTCTTGATTAAAAAGGGGGCCTAGTTAAGTCCCAATTTTTTTTTCCAATATATGTCGTGTGAGGTATCATTTGAAAGGGCTACGTCTAAGAATGCTAGAGATTTATTATTTTTTTATTTTTTCACGGTCTCTAAAACTAATATTCAGATTTTAATAGAGGTAGAAGATATTCAGTCACAGATTACCGGAAAACCGCCGATTTTTTAGAAAGTGTAACAGTTGCTGAAACAAATACTTGAAGTGAAAATAGGTTTTTTTAAAGTTATCACTTTAGGAAATTTTTTTAAATCTCTAATCATTTCGCGTGCCTAATGCCAAAAGGGCCTATAAAAGTTATAGGCCCTTTTGGCTTTGCAAAACCAAAAGGGCCTATAATTTTTTTTTTTTGCGCCAATCGTTTTGCCAACATTTTCTAAGCCTTAAGACAAAAAAAAAATTTCCAAAGCCAAAAGGGCCTATGTCTCAAATTTTGGCTTTGGGACATTGAAAATTTAGTGATCTAAAGCCAAAAGGGCCTATAATTTTTTTTTTTACTTTCCGCTAAGAAAATTGAAAATTTTTTTTGGAAAAATTTTTTTTTTTTTGAAAAAAAATTTTTTTTTTTTGAAAAAATTTTTTTTTTTTTTTTTTTTTTAATTTTTTTTTTTTGAAAAAAATTTTTTTTTTTGGAAATTTTTTTTTTTTTTTTGGAAAAAAATCTTTCTTTTTTGAAATTTTTTTTTTTTTATATCGAAAAAAAAGTTTAAATCATTTGTTATTATTTATTTGTTTCAACAATTTGTTATTGTTTATTTGTTCAAACAAATAAACAATAACAAATTATTTAAACAAATAAACTATAACAAATTGTTTGAAAAAAGAACAAATTGTTTGAACAAATAAACAATAACAAATTCTTTAAGCAAATAAAAAATAACAAATTGTTTAAATAAATAAGAACAAATTGTTTGAACAAACAAACAATAACAAATTCTTTAAAAAAATAAAAAATAACAAATTGTTGAAACAAATAAACAATAACAAATTACTTCAACTTTTTTTTCGCAAAAAAAAAAAATGAAAACAAGTCAAATAATTTGAACAAACGTTTAAACAAATTGCTTAAACAAATAAAAAATAACAAAATGTTGAAACAAATAAACAATAACAAATTATTTAAACTTTTTTTTTCAAAAAAAAAAAATTTCCAAAAAAAAAAATTTTTTTTTCCAAAAAAAAAAAAAAAATTTTCCAAAAAAAAAAATTTTTTTTCCAAAAAAAAAAATTTTTTTTCCAAAATAAAAAATTTTTTTTCAAAAAAAAATGCTCTGGTATGCAATTTCTATTCAAAACTTTGAAAAATTTTGATTTTTTTTATAGGCCTTTTTGGTTTTAGGCTGACAATTTCCTAAAACCAAAAGGACCTATGTCTTAAGATAGGCCCTTTTGGTTTTAGTACATCAAAATTTTTTTTTTTACAGATCTTCACGTTTCAAGCAATTTTAAGAAGAATGGCAAAAAAAAAATTTTTTATAGGCCCTTTTGGCATGGACCCCTATCTTCTTGCTGTAATAGGCCCTTTTGGCATTAGGCACGCGATTTCAAAGGCTTACCTCTGAGAATTCTAAAAACATATTATTTTTGTATTTTTTCAAGGTTTTTACAGTAAAGTTCAGATTTTAATAGAGTTAGAAGATATTGAATCACAGATTACCGGAAAACCGCCGGTTTTTAGAAAGTGTAACCGTATTGCTGAAAAAAATACCTTAAATGAAAAAGGTTTTTTTTAATTTTCATTATTTTGGGACATTTTTTTAAATCTTTAATCATTTGAAAGGCCTACCTCTAAGAATTCTAAAAGCATATTATTTTTGTATTTTTTTCAAGGTTTCTAAAACTAAAATTTAGATTTTAATAGAGTTAGAAGATATTGGTCACAGATGCCCGGAAAACCGCCGGTTTTTTAGAAAGTGTAACAGTTGCTGAAAAAAATACTTTCAATGAAAATAGGTTTTTTTTTGAAGTTATCATTTTAGTAATTTTTTTAATCCTTCATCATTTGAAAGGGCTACCTCTGAGAATTCTAAAAACATATTATTTTTTTATTTTTTCAAGGTTTTTAAAATTGAAATTCAGATGTTAATAGAATTATAAGATATTGAGTCACAGATTACCGGAAAACCGCAGGTTTTTTAGAAAGTGTAACAGTTACCGAAAAAAATACTCAAAATGAAAATAGGTTTTTTTAAAGTCATCATTTTAGGACATATTTTTAAATCTTCGAAGTTATCATTTTAAGAAGCCCCATATCTTCTTTTTTTTTGAAATTTATCAAAAATTCGTGGTAGAATTATGAAATGATAGAGATGTCCCGACAGAGCAATATTTCATTAGAATTCTTAGACGTGAAAGTTTCAATCGGTAGAAATGTAAATTCGCCCCCGACGTAATTTTTTTTTTCATTTTTACCCCCTTATTCTCGATATTTCTCGTGCAAACACGTCGGACATAAAATAGACGAGAAATAAAAAGACACAATAAAAAATAAAATAAATGACGGTCATTCATAAATTATATTTCGATGTGAAAAAAAAAATTCTCCCGATATAAAATGGGCTCTTTTACAACATCGCCGATTCTTTTTTTCGGGATATTCAAACTTGCAAAAAAAAAGGAATAAAATTTCTCTCCCACACACACACACACACGGACAGGATTATAACGGTAAATTATTCGACTGAAAAATATTCGAGATGTGTGTATGTTTTTTTTTTGCGATTTCCTGCCCCTCTCGGACTCGTTTAACGATTATTTTCGAGTCAAAAAGTTGCGGTATTAAAATGAGAAGAGAAGATTCCCTCTCGAGGGGGAAAAACGAAAACAGGGAGCGAGTATAGAGCGTGTCGAACAAGAAATCGACACGTGTTGTGATCCGGGTGGTAATCAAACTTTCCCAGCGTATAAAATATATCTATATATATATCAAAGCTTTTAGAGCAATATATATGTATATATAAATGTATGTATAACGATGGAGAGATCGGTCGTTCTCTATTCTCGATTTCTTGGTCCTCTCCCTCCCTCCCTCCCTCCCTCCCTCCCTCTCTCTCTCTCTCTCTCTCTCTCTCTCTCTCTCTCTCTTTGGTCCGAAAGAGTTGCTCTGCTGAGGGAACGAAAGAAAAGGACGTATCGAAAATTGGCCTCTACGCTGGTCCTCCTCCAAGCCCGTTTGTCCGAGAGAAGTGACAAATCATTCGGTTGGGCGGAACGAGTGACAAGTGGCGGAGGGTCTCGAGATATCGTCTCTTCTCCTCTCTCGTTTTTCGTTTTTTATTCTACTGTTTCGTATATATCTACAAACAGAAACCAAGAGAGAGAGAGAGAGAGAGAGAGAGAGAGGGAGAGAGCGCGTGAGACTCGAGTTTGCGAAATTAATTCGTACGATCGCGAAGATTGCCGATGACGGGATATTTTTGCATTTTTTGTTTATATAATATACAAACCGTTCTTCGTCAACTCGGCGAATTTTTTTATTCTTCCATCCCTATCAGTATTTCTAATAATTGTCTCCCCTTGAGGTATATTGACAGTTTATTTGTGACATTCAAAAAATTCTATGTCTTCATTTTGAAAAACAAGTTGTGGAAATTGTTATATTTGGGAAATTTCATTTTTGGGTTGAGGAAAAAATTGTAAAAATTCGATTTTTTCATTGTTTCTGATTTTTTGGCTTCCTTAGAAGCCGAAAACATTTTTAAAAAAATCGAAATGATGCAATTTGTAATTATCATTAATTTGATGCAATTGGGTCTCTTGATCGATTTTTATTAATATCCTCTTATGATGGTCTATCTAAAAAAAATAATTACTGATATTTTCGATATTGCTCGAGTTATGCTTTTACCAGATATTTTTACAAAATTCAAAATTTGGGGCAATTTAAACATTCAATCGATTTTTACTATATTAAATGGAAAATAGTTCTCCAATGACAGTCTACCTATTAAAAAAAAAATACATCTTAAAAAATGCTCGAGTTTTTGTGCTTTTTTAAAAATGAAAATTCAAATTCTAATCAAACTTAAACGAATAGATTTTATCTCACATAAAAAAATTTCATCATCACAAAACTTACTCTATCAGAAAAGTACTTAATTAATTATTTAATTAATTAATCCGTATACTTATCCGTATACTTTCGAATTAAGCGAAATCTGTGCCCATTGTCAGATAATATCCGAACAGGTTGACGAAACCAAGAAAAAAAAAGTGCCGAGTTCACGAGGAACGTTTTATATGGGAGACAAGAAAAAAGTACTTCGCGACCGATAATATTTCGTGTGCGGTCTCGTATACGAAATTTCTCCGTCTGTTTGACCAACGAAATTTACGATCATTCGACTCTATTTAATATAAAATAATATTTAATATATTCCCATTCGCGTGTATATACGTTTGATCGTGAGTTCGATCTCTCTCTCTCGAGGACAAAATTTTTTTGCTTCCTCTTCCCTCGCGTTTCGTATCGTTTTTTTCGCGCCTTCGTATTTCGCAATATTTTGCGTAGTTAGAAATTTATTTTTCACGAAAATAAACTATATTCATGCCAATAAATATGGCTGACTTGCTCTCTGACTTGTTGATTAAGAAAGAAAAAAATCATCGAAAAAAGGAAACGGGAGGAATTATTGCGGACCCCTGCGATGAAGAATCGCGTATAACAGAAATTGTGTAATTTACGCGAGGTTAAAAATAAAATAAAATATTTCTCTTTTTTTCTTGTGAGAAGCTGAACTAAGCCCCGAATTTTACGATTTTGAAGATCTATCTTAAGATCAATCTTAAGATGAGACTTTCCATTAAACTCAAGTTGAAACATAAGATCGAACTTAAGTTCCAATTTAAGATGAATCTTAAGTTTGACTTAAGTGTCATTATAAGTTCATTCTTGAGTTCAAACTTAAACTTGGTTTCATGTTTGATCTCAAGATCTATCTTGAGCCTGAACTTAAGATCAAACATCAAACCAAGTTTAAGTTTGAACTTGAGATCGATTTGAAGTTCGCACTAAAGTTTGAATTTAAGAATGAACTTATAACGACACTCAAGTTCAAACTTAAGATTCATCACAAATTGGAACTCAACTTCGATCTTAAGAGGAAACTTCAAACCAAGTTTAAGTTTGACCTTAGGATCGATCTGAAGTAGGCACTAAAGTTTGAACTTATAATGAATCTGAAGTTCAAACTTCAGATTCATCTTAAATTAGAACTTAAGTACGATCTTAAGTTCCAACTTGAATTCAATGGAAAGTTTGATCTTAAGAACTTAAAATTCGGGCCTAAGTTTCCAAAGTACGGCGGAACTTTACGAAAGTATGAAAGACTGTAATTATGAAATTACTCGAAGCTTACCCTTTCTCTCTCTCTCTCTCTCTCTCTCTCCTTAAGCAAGATGAATGATCACTGGAAATGATCGATAAATGATTCCCAAGAATTACACACATATATATATATATGTATGTTACCACTTTATACTCTGAGCCCGATTCATGGCAATCGTCAACTGAATTCATACCTTCAAATACCAAGAAAATGGGCACACACACATTTATACACATGTCGGACCATTTGCCAAAAAACCTCTTTAGTCGTCGTCGTACGATCATCGTATAGATATATATGCATTCTCGATGTCTCTTTGCGGCGAGATAAAGAGAAAGCCAATTCTGTGCGTGAATACAAGAGAGCATGCACACGAAGGGAGTGAAAGAGAGGGAGAGAGAGAGAGAAGTAAGAAAAGGGATTGCAAAGAAAAGAGGTTGAAATAGTTTCTTCGAAAGTGCACATCTCCTCATAATCGGACGACCTTCGCATAGTGACCATTCTTGATTCCCTCTCTTGCCCCTCTTTCCTCTCGCGATTGAACGAGATCCCGGAGTAGCGAGGGTGGTTCGTCCGGCTTTTTTATCTTAAAAAGCTCCTCCGCGGCAATAGGATCGAAGAAGAGGAAAGTGGAGTGAAGAGAGGGACTCTCCCTCCTCGCTAATGACTGTCCGATACGCGTTGCCTCCCTGACCACGTTTGTGGATTCCCGAGTGTGTGTGGCTCCTTTTCTCTCTTCTTTTCTCTCTCCCTCTCTCTCTCTTCTTCCTCCTTAGAGGGCGAGCACTCTCGCAGAGGGTTCCGACTACATGCGGGAGGCACGTACAAAGACGAAGAAAGAGAACGCCGCTAAAGATAAAAGAAATGAAAAATAAACGAGAAAAAAATTTAAGCGAGTAACGAAACATTGGTGAGGACCTCAAAAGTCTTCCCTGTTTTAGGCCCGAATCTTAAGTTCTTATGATATATTTTAAGATCGATCTTTTATCAAACTTAAGATCAAACTTTCTAATTTAAGATGAATCTTAAGTTTGAGCTTAAGTATCATTATGAGTTCATACTTAAGTTCAAACTTAAATTTGGTTTCAAGTTTGATCTTGAGATCCGTCTTAAGATTGAACTTAAGTTCAATCAAACTTCTTTCATCGCCTCCCTCGACCGTGTTTCTTGACATTAGTTGTCAAAATAATTAAGGCCCGAATTTTAAGATCTTAAGATCTATCTTAGGATCAATCTTAAGATCAAACTTAAGATCAAACTTTTCATTGAACTCAAGTTGGGACTTGAGATCGAACTTAAGTTCCAATTTAAGATGAATCTCAAGTTTGAACTTTTGTGTCATTGTAAGTTCTTATACTTAAATTCAAACTTTAGTGCGAACTTCAGATCGATCTTAGCCTCAAGTTCGATCGAATTTCATTATTTTGACAACTTATAATTTCAAAAAAACACGGTCGAGAGAGGCGATGAAAGAAGTTTGATCGAACTTAAGTTTAAGCTCAAGATGGATCTTAAGATCAAACTTCAAACCAAATTTAAGTTTAAACTTAAAATCGATCTGAAGTTTGCCCTAAAGTTTGAACATAAGCATGAAATTATAATGATACTTAAGTTTAAACTTAAGATTCATCTTAAATTGGATCTTAAGTTCCAACTTGAGTTCAATAGAAAGTTTGATCTTGAGAACTTAAAATTCGGGCCCAAGTTCGATCGAACTTAAGTTTAAACTCAAGATGGATTTTAAGTTCAAACTTCAAACTAAATTTAAGTTTGATCTTAAGATAGATCTGAAGTTCTCACTAAAGTTTGAACATAAGTATGAACTTATAATGACACTTAAGTTCAAACTTAAGATTCATCTTGAGATTCAACTTAAGTTCGATCTTAAGTTCCAACTTGAGTTCGATGGAAAGTTTGATCTTAAGATTGATCTTAAGTTTGATATTAAGATCGATCCTAAGATACATCTTAAGATCTTGAAATTCGGGCCTAAGAGAGGTTGAAAAAAATTTACTTCTTTCTCGTGGAAATTTCCGTACCTTTTTCTAGAAAAAAAGCGAATTCTGTGCGATTTTCTTGACTTAAGAATTTCGAAAAATTCATTTTTTCGATTCCATCGACACAAAAATTGCAACAATGAGTCGAGGATACCTTTTTTAATATTCGTCCTTTCACAATATAATCCATGCAAACCGCAAGAGAAGAAAATATATAAGAGCGACCAATAGTGAAAATTGTAAAGAATTTGTTAAAAGGAGACATCTCGAAATTTCCACTTTTCCGCAAATATTCTCTTCTCTTGTTATTCCGTGAAAAAGAAAAATATTCATTTTCCTGCGGGAGCTGATCCATTCGTCTCGTTTTATCGAAATGTGAAATCTCGAAAAAGTCCTCCCTCTCGGTCTCTCTCTTTTCCTTCGGGGTTTATTGTCATATTGGAATCTTTAGAATTTTGACAGTCGACAGGTCGAACCTCTCGAATGAGGGATCGAGGTAACGAGAAACCCCCTCGAGAATATAGGTGTGGTATTTCTGTCACTTTCAAGAAACAGGATTCTCCTTTCCACATCATTCTCCACATGAAATTCATTGAATTCGGTAATTCATGAATTTTTCCACGTCTCGAGGGAAAAATCGAGAGGGAGTGCCCTCTTTATCTCATCTCTTCATGGAAACACTCCACTCGATCTTTCCTTTTGGTATTTTCATTTTTTTTTTAATCTCATCTTTCTTGTCGTCCCTCTTCTTCTCCTACGCCCTTCTTTCACGCGTACAATACACACTTTTGTAGGCCTATTTACATCTCTACCGATAAAAATTCTCTGAAAATATAACAAAAAAAAATCTCCCTTTGTTACCCTCATTAAATTTATGTACGTAAAATGTATGTGGGCCAAGAAGATTTTGACGGGAATAATAATATGTTGCATATGCCTTTCCTTCATGTTATATATTTTTTAACATACATTTCGCACATAAAAATAATATATGCGAATAATACGTTATCATTTTACCGGTGAAATTCACGCAAAATTTGTGAGGAAGATAGAACCGTAAATAAAAATTTTATGTGGCGTATATTTTTTACCCCAAATCTTCTATGTGGGTCATTCCATGTCGAATCGACCAATAGTTGGAATCGACCCCGTTCAATTTCGATTAAATTTGGTCAGAAGTTTTCTTTTATCATAAAACGAAGTTCTATCGAAGGAAAAAAAATAAAAAAAATTTTATTCATCAAGGTTTCACCATCTTTTCAATTTTTCAAGTTTATTTTTTAAATATCTTGAAAACTATTATAGTTGAAAATCGTTTTGGACTCGTCTTAAGGAGTGAAGTTGGGGTTATGAAAAAAAAAAATTCCCAACAAAAATTTGGAAAAATGATGAATTTGGAGGATTTCGAATTTTTTTAAATCGTTAAAATCTACGATTAACATTACATTTTTGGTTCAATTTTCTTTACATAATACCTTGTACTGATCTTATAAGATCCTGAAATTTTCAGAATTGCGTTTTTTGTTTGTTCAGAAATATATGAATTTTTTTAATTTCGGTAAATTTTTTTTTTACCTCTAAGTTAAGTAAAGTTGAGTCATCATGTAAGTTGTACTTTTGAGCACTACAAATTTCAATTAATATCATAAGAATATTTATTTAGTAAAGCGTTTAGTGAAATTTGAATTTTGCATAACTTTCGAAAAAAATTTTTTTATTTTTTTTCCTTTGGTAGAACTTCGTTTTATGATAGAAGAAAACTCCTGACAAAATTTCATCGAAATTGAAAGGGGTCGATTCGAGCTATTGGTTGATTTGACACGGAATGGCCCTTATATTACATATAAATTTTTGTTTTCTTATTTAGTAGAAATATTTCTTCGTAAATTTCTTGAATTACAATACAGTTGAGAATTGCATTGTTGAAAAGCAACGAAAATAAATCTTTTCTTCATCTTCAACATTGCTCCCTTCTTCTTGGGCGGTCAAGATCTTCAATAGAGTCTCTTAAAATATGTTTAAACAAATTTTTTCCTCAATCATCCTTGCTGGGGCATAGAGATTAATAAATAAATAAAAAACACATTTTCGTTACATCTCAACGATGCAAACTTCCCCATCAAGATAAATCTGCAAACAATAGATATTTTATCAAAACTGTTCGACTGTAGAGTTACGATCAGTAGATACGAAATATTGCCCTTTCGCACCATCATAACTAAATGTAACTATATAGAGCTGGAGTAATGAATCACGCATGAGAGAGAGAGAGAAAGAGAGAGAGAGAGAGAGAGAGAGAGAGAGAGAGAGAGAGAGAGAGAGAGAGAGAGAGAGTATCAGTGTCATTGCTGGTTTCGTTCAGCATAAATATACCCATACTTCTATTTTGTTCATGTAAAAATGAACAGAGCACAAATATGCGCAGTTGGTTATGCGACGAATATGTGCGCCTTTTGCCCTACGTCTCTCTCTCTTTTTTTTAAATATACATACTCACACATACACACACATTATATATATATATCGCGAGCACGCAATTACGGGAGAGTCTGGACGCGAGCTTGCTGTGCCCAAGCGCCCACGCACTCCACCCAGAACAGCCTCTCTGTCTCTTTTTTTCAACACGCAGATAGAAGCCCGCACATAGAGAGAAAGAGAGAGAGAGTGAGAGAAAGATGCGCGCGTGCTTCACGCAGTCTGGGAGGATCTACCGCGCATGCGCGCGCACCCCATTCCGTTCTCTCTCGCGATCAGCGCCAGAGAGCGCGCAACTCCTTTTCTCACTCTCTCTCTCTCTCCCTCTCTCTCTCTCTCTCTCTCTCTCTCTCTCTCTCTCTCTTCTTCGATGATCCTTCGGGGACGCTGAATTCGCGAGTGAGTGTGCGCGCTAGCTGCCCTCACGCACGTCCGCACTCATTAGCCCCCTGCACGCATGCACTCACGCACTCGTATGCACTCGACTCTTTATTTACACTCAGAAATATATTTATATATATAGAAATGAAACCCAGAGGGTTTTATACTGTCATCTTCGTGCCGTACACACATATATACATAAAAGCATGGATATATGTGTATACAGTGCATCTATAGAACGAAATCCAAGTCTGCATTCCACGCCCAGATTTATAAACACGAATGTACCGAAAAAGATATCCAGTTCGGTGAAGAAGAGCGAGGGAAAGAGAGTGAGAGAGATGAAGAAGATCAGAGCCGTGTATTCAGGATCAGCAGCAGCCCTCGCGAGATCCTTTGGACTCTCTCCGTCCTTTTCTATCCCTCTTTCTCTCTCTCTTTTTCTCGATATATATATGGCGGCCCTCCTCCTCCTCAACGACGAAACTTACTCGCTTTTATCCACGATTCGAATAACGACGAAGCTCGCCCTCGTCGACGATCAGGCGCGCGACGACTTTCTCTCTCTCTCTCTCTTTTTCTGTCTCGCGGTGATCTTTCTCCGTGAGAGATAAAGAGAGCACAAAAGTAGGAGAGCGAGAAAGAGAGTGAAGAGATAAAAAATATTCGCTCTGAAGAACGTTGACCTCACTGAGTAAGATATATATAATATATATATGTGTGTGTGTGTGTGTGTGTTTGTAGATTGAATATTTTTGAGGCAGAAACGATTTTTGCGAGGTGGAAAAATAAAAAATATCATATTTCGAAAAATCAAAGTGATTTTGGATCAAAGGGATATAAAAAGGTTGCAAAGAGTGAAGGAAAATAAGTTTTTGTATCATATTCCAAAATGCATAAAAAATGTCTAACTTTTTGGAATAATGTATATTTAAGGGCATATGTCTTCTTGAAATAGGCGAAAGTACGTTATTTTCAAGACATTTGTAGCTATTTTGATTGGCATCTATTGCAATTCTCGAAAAACTAGAAAAATAAGATAAATTAAGGTAAATCCATAATTTTTCTGCTGAAAGAAATTATGAAAAATAAAATAACAAAAAAAAATAAAAAAGGAAAGAATTTTGAGTTAGTATATTGCATTGCAAAGGGACTGAAAAAGGGTTTGGAAAAATTTGGGTCTTTACAAACGGTAACATTTGACGAAAAAGACAACTTTTCAAGGTAAATTGATTTTTTTTTACAATAAACAGAAAAGAAATAAAATAAAAATAAAAAATCCTTCGTTTGGGCCCTGCAGTCTGTTATACTAACAAATGAGCACGCAAAACTCGAGTTTAAGCGGTGCAATAGTTTTTTAAAAATCTTGAAAACCATAATTTTCTTTAAAGAACACAGCGTCGAAATAAGGTATCATGTTTCCATATCATGTTTCATGTTTTCCATATTCAAAATCATGTTCTGTTCCAGTATAACTCTAAATTCGTGCTTCGATTCTTATGTCAATTTTGAGGCATTTTTTTGAGGGAATATTCTGGTCTAGAATTTTGATAAAATCAATTTTTTGTATATATTCTTAGAGTTTAAACCTTTAGAATATATCTTCGAAAGGGAATTTGTAAATTCCAATAATTTACGGAGTTATAGCTATATATACACTGGCCGGCCAAAAGTTTGAAAACAGGCACTCGCCCTGATTTCATGCCGCACAAAAAGTTTCACTGCTCTTTTAAAAATGAAGATATTTTGATACGCCAAATGGCGTTTTAAAGAGGACATATTCACCTTCATTTCGCTTTTTTCAACAAAGTTTTACGATTTTTTTTTAACCCGATACGCTCTTTGAAACATGGTCGTTTTTCGCTTTTTTTTGGCATTGTAATTTTCCACGAGCCATGCAAATTTTTTTCAACTGTTTTTCGCATGAAAAACTTGTGGTGGGGAGTATTAGCTTCAATTTCGTTATTTAAAAAATGTCGTACGATTTTTTTTTCGCAAAAATATTCAATTTCTCGCAAAAAAACGACCATATTTATAAAATGTAGCGTAACTCTAAAACTACTGGGTTTTCGTGAAAGCACTAACGAGGTAAAAAATTGCATACAATCATTCTGAATTCAATGAAATTTTTTCGGACTTTTGTTCGAAATTTTTTTTTTCTAATTTTTCCTGGAAACAAGATATTTTTTAATCTTAACCAATCGGGTCTCTTACCTCATCTACACGGCTTTTCATCAGAAAACCTCATCTACATAGCTTTTTCATCGAAAAACCGGTGTAAATATGGTAAGGGACTCGATTGCTTAAGTAAAAAAATAACTCGTTGACAGGAAAAATTTTCGAAACAAAAAATGTTGACAAAAAATTCTTAAAAAATTTCATTGAATCCAGAATGATTGTATGCAACTTTCGCACCGGAAAACATCATCTACACAACTTTTTCATAGATAAACACGTGTAGATGAGGTAAGAAATCCGATTGTTTAAGATAAAAAAAATATCTCGTTTGCAGGAATAATTAGAAAACAAATGCGAAAAAAAATATTAATAAAAATGTTGCAAAAAAAGAAAGGTAAAAATATTATTTCGTTTTTTTTTATCGAGCTCGACTTTTAAAGTGACGCACAATGAGCAAATTTAAAAGTCAGTGTTTTTGGACCTACCCAAGATACATATAAGGATGTTGAGTCCCAAATCCCAAATGATGAGAAAATTCTGAAAATTTGGTATGTTTTTGGATGAATTATTCAAGAGGTCGTGTAAAAATTTCACGATGATTAAGAAGCTCGTGATCGAACAATTAACATTAACAAATCAAATTAAATTAAAAGTAGTCTTATGGAAACTGATATAACTTTGCGATAAGTTTTTTTTTGACCTCTCAATTTTTTAATATCTACACTATATTGAAAGCAGCGGAAACAAATTAAAAAAATTGTTCTTAACAAAATGTTAATATTTTAATAACGAGCTTCCTAATCGTCGTGAAATTTTTACACGACCTCTTAAATACTTCATACAAAAACATATCCCAAATTTTCAGAATTTTCTCATCATTTTTCATTTTGACCCTTAAGGAGGTTGAAGTAATGATGATAGAATTCTGAAAATTTAATATGTTTTTACATGAAGTATTCAAGAGGTCGTGTACAAATTTCACGACGATTAAGAAGTTATTTATTGAACAATTGACATAAAAATATTTCATAGGGACTCAACATCCTTAAGATGTATATTTTCAAAAAACGCCGCATATGCTTTATTTCCATGGGGGATGAAACATTTTTATTGGAGAAACTGTTTTTTTTTCGCCGTTCATAAGTTCTGTAAACGTGAGCAGAGAGAGAAGAGTTTATTTCGCGAGAGTCTCAAAGAGAAATGTCTATCGCGAGAAATGGCGTGGCAGGGAGAGAAAGAAGTGGAAGGAAGAGGATGAAGGGATATGAGAAACGAGCAAAAGGGAACACGCGTTGTCGCTCCCGGTGGCAGCTTTATAATTTCATTGCCGCGATTATATTCCGCCTTGAAAAACGGTAGTACATAATAACACGGGCGCGCACACAAACGCCCGTTCAAAAAAAAAGGGCGGGAGAGGCTTCTCTTAATTTTTATTCCACAACATTATCGATAGCGGAGTCGCGATAACCACGCGTGAAATCTGTCGATAAAACTGTTTTCATGGAGTCTATAAAGAAACAAAATCTTTGACGAGCCCAAGGCGAAGTAAAAAAGACACATTTAACGACCCTCGGGGCCTTTTAAAGACGTTGTGCGATAACTCGTGCACATTTCTCTCTAATATGGCGTCGAGCATCACCCACAGGTGACAAACGCCATCTTTTTTTTTCCTCTTTCCTCTCACAAGAGTCCGCGTCGAGAAAACACGAGAGGTTAATCGAGGAATCCCCAATATGGTCGTGAAAAACGCGTTCGGGGGAGATGGAAAAACTTGTTTTCCGTAAATAGAAGTTTTCTCTTGTATATCGCAGAATGAGGGAGAGAAAGAGAGAGAGAGAGAATTACACCACTAGCTGAAGAATCTCTCGCGATTCGACCTTTTTTTTCTTGGCTACCTGCAAAGATCTTGAATATACTGTAGAAATACACTCTTAAGCATCTATATTGTCCGATGTACACTGTCGTACAAAAGTTTGGACATACTTGTCCCAATTCCATGCCGCTCAAAAAGTTTCACCACTCTTTTAAAAATGAAGATATTTCAATTCAACATGCGCCGTTTCAAAGAGGACATATTCAGCTTCATTTCCCTTTTATCCCAAAAAAATTTTCGATTTTTTTTAAACCCGGTACGCCCTTTGAAACGTGGTAATTTTTTGGCTTTTTTTTTGGCATTGAAATGTTGACGCACGAGTCATAATAATTTTTTAAAACTACTTTTTGTATGAAAAACTTGTAGGGGGGACTGTAAGCTTCAATTTCATTTTTTTTTAAGTTTCGTACGATTTCTTTTTTGCAAAAATATTCAATTTTTGCAAAAAACGACCATATTTATAAAATAAAGCGCAACTCTAAAACTACTGGGTTTTCGTGAAATCACAAAGTGGGTAAAAAGTTACTTGTAATTATGCTGGATACAATGAAATTTTTTTAAAAAGTTTCGTGCGATTTTTTTTTCGCAAAAATATTCAATTTTTTGCAAAAAACGACCATATTTATAAAATAAAGCGCAACACTAAAACTATTGGATTTTCGTGAAATCACCAAGAGGTCAAAAAGTTGCCTGTAATTATGCTGGATATAATGAATTTTTTTTCAGAATTTTTATTCAAAATTTTTTTTAATTTTTTCGGTCAAGGAGATATTTTCTAAAAAAATTTTTTTTTTTTAATTCTGAAAAAATTTGATTAAATCCAAAATGATTGCATGCAACTTTTTACCGTCTTAGTTATTTCACGAAAACGCAGTCGTTATAGAGTTACGCTACATTTGATAAATATGGTCGTTTTTTACGAAAAATTGAATATTTTTTCGAAAAAAAAATCGTACGAAACTTTCAAAAAAATTAAATTGAAGCTTATACTACCGCCCGCAAGTTTTTCACACGAAAAACCGTTACAAAAACTTTTCATGGATCGTGCACCAAAAATTCAACACCAAAAAAAAAAGCCGACAAACGACCATGTTTCAAAGAGCGTACCGGGTTCAAAAAAAAAATCCAAATTTTTTTTTTGGAAAGGGCGAAATGAAGCTGAATATGTCCCCTTTAAAACGCCCCTTGTTGAATTGAAATATCTTCATTATTAAAAGAGCAGTGGAACTTTTTGTGCGGCGCAGAATCGGGGCGAGTGTTTCCAAACTTTTGGAGGGTAGTGTATAAAGGGATGGTTATATATATATGGGGCATTCCATACCAAGTCGACCTGAGTGTGACCCCTGACCTCGCTGATTTCGTTTACGATTTTTTATATGATTCTTCCAACTCAAAATAGCATTCAGAATTTTTTCAGATTTTTAAAACCAAATTTGACTACGTTATGATTTTTTGAACATTTTTTTCGAAAACCTCGAGGGCTGTAATTTAAAAATCTGAAAAAATTCTCAAAAATCCGGTGTCAAAAATGAAATTTTTTGACCCAAAATTCATGATGTCCAGGCTTTCGCTTCCACCTCGATTTTAGGTTTTTATGAAGAAAACGTAAAAATAGATGCAGAAATCGATCTACCGTGAAAAGTGGCTTGAATATTTTTATCGTTGACCAACAATTTCCAAAAATAGTTGGTTAATTTCTGGATTTATTTTCATAACGTTCATAACATAAATCATAAATCATCTTGGTATGGAATGCCCCATATATATATACATATGGATACTTAAATCGTGAGGGAACAAAAAAGGCACAACACCCATCAATTTGCGCGTTAAATCGGATGTCTCAAGACCTTTTGTTTTCCAGGATAGTCGTTATAAGTTACGAGAGAGTTTACTTGATAATATTCCTTCCCGTAAGCGGCATATGGCAGCCTAGAGAGAGTTCTGTAGTATTTATGTACAATATACTATATATATATATACACACATAATACATATGTATATAATATGTATGTATAATGTTTTGTGTCTCTTGCCCGGGGCCGAATTCACTTTGAGCCTTTGGCATGTATATGCGTGCTTTTAGAATGAACGATTAACTTTTTCCCTCGCTTTTATCTCCACCGTCGATGCGAATGAAAATTGCAACGAAAAGATGAAACCGCGATGATAATCTCGAGAACGGCAAACGAGTCGCTAACGTTCTGATAAATATCGCCATAATTTTTTAAAAACCTATCAATTACGATGTTTTTATCACAAATGATAATCGCTGAAAAAAAAGATCAGTTTTATTGATTTTAATTTTTGGACTTGGATTTTTTTATATTTTTCCTCAAATTTTTGGTAATAACGAAAAAATTTTCTTCACAGAAGTGAAGAAATAATCGTTTATTTGATTTCCTTTTAGGCCCGAATTTTAAGTTTTTAAGATCAAACTTAAGATCAAACGTTCCATTGAACTCCAGTTGGAACTTAAGATCGAACTTAAGTTCCTATTTAAGATGAATCTTAAGTTTGAATTTAAGTATAAGTTCATACTTGAGTTCAAACTGTATTGCGAACTTCAGATCGATCTTAAGTTAAATTAAACTTAAATTAGGTTTGAAGTTTGATCTTAAGATCCATCTTGAACTTGAACTTGAGTTCGATCAAACTTCTTTCATCGCTTCCCTTGGCCGTGTTCTTTGATATTAGTTGTCGAAATAATTAAGTTCGATCGATCTTAAGTTAAAGTTATGACACTCAAGTTCAAACTTAATATTCATCTTAAATTGCAACTTAAGTTCGATATTAAGTGTCAACTTGAGTTCAATGGAAAGTTTGATCTTAAGTTTGATCTGAAGATAGTAGATCTTAAGGTCTTAAAATTCGGACCCAAGTCGTACTGATTCAAATGATTTTTATTAAATCTGAGCAATTAAATCTAAGCCCGGTAAAATGTTTTAAGAAATTATTTGTAAAATGCTTTAAAAAACTTTAGTAATATTTTTTTTTTCATCTTCATAGTTTTATTAATTCCAAATTGAGGAGAGTCAGGAGCTTTCTTTTCCAATTACTTTATAGTTTTTATGGTTACTTATTGTTCTCAAGAACAAAAGATAAAGTTTTTAAATTTCTTACAAAAGGTGGGATTTTTTGAGAATCATTATTTAAAAAATTGAAAAAATGATTTTCGAAAGTATCTCAACGTGCCCATTCCTGAAATAAAACAACCGTGGATCATTATCTCGGGTGGTAAGATTTTTTATTAAAAATTGGCATTTCAGATAGGAATATTGGAGATTTTATCAGCCCGCTTTCCTTTATATTTCAAAGCCCGTTTTCTCTCGAGCCATTTTTCCGCGATGCTTATATTTCCCATAAATATATTGCGGTACTCGTATAATGCCAACTATATGTAACCAACACTGTAATGTACACACACATATAAGTATATATGTTTATATCGCAAAGATTGGTAGAGGGCGCGTAGGCTTCGCGCGCGGGACTCTCGCAACGATGCGACCAAAATGAAAAAGTGTTTCAACAATGAGATATAAATCTCGGACACACGTGGAGCGAATAAGATTTATGGTGTCGCCGTATAAACATGCGTATATACACGGTATATCTATTCGTAGTCAAAGCGTGCCAGAGAGAGATAGATATATCTATATATAGAGAGAGAGAGAGAGAGAGAGAGAGAGAAGGACCAAGATTCCAAAAGAATTCCTACGACTTCGTTAAACCGGAGAGTCGTTACATCTCCACTCCTATATGCGCGTATAATAATACCATCAACTATGTACAACGGTGAAAAACGATGTTTAAAAGAGAGAGAGAGAGAGAGAAAGGAAGGAGAGGGATTCCCTGTGTTTTACCAGAAGCAAAAACATGCTGAACGCTGGTATCACCAACATTTCTATTTCGTGTGCGCGTTCCCATGAAATGTCTTCCCTCCTTCGTCCTTCCCAACGTTTTCGGGGCCATTTTCCTCGGAGGTCAATATCCCAGAGCCAAGATTTTTCGAGCCATTTTCTTACGCCTCGTCATCGTTAAGAACCTGTACCCATAATCACTGCTTCACTGTTTAAACAGTGAATATCTAAATAGTGTATCTTGCATAGTGTTTTCACGCTGAAGAGCCATTGTGACTCGGAGCTCGTGGTCCCGTCATTTAATTCCCTCAAAAATTTTCTTCGTATCATCGCACACGAGGTGGGATTTTTCTCGAGGAGGGCCCACCGTGAACGAACTCGAGCGACCACCAATGGCGTTGCTAGGAGACTTTTCTTTAGCTAGATTTTTCATTCGAGAGCCCTCGCTCACGGGATAACAGGTATTAAGACACAGGAGGATTTTTATTCTGATTTTTTCACTCGGTTCTCGAAGATGCAATCACCCAGAAAAAAGATCTAGTAGATTTAACTAAATCCTAGTCAAGCAAAATAATTTTTTTTAGTTGTAGGCCGGTCTAGTACAACTCTATTCATGTCAACGAATTTTTTTTTTTTAAGACCTACTAGGAAAATATATTGCGACCTAATAAATTTGTGTTTAATATTAATAAATATTATTTCAAACTGAACAAATATGTATTTAAATGAAATGATATTTTTTAAATATTTACACAATATATATTTTTGAACATTTCAATCTTTGAATGTATAGCTACACATATGAAGTTTACAATTTTATAAAGCTTCGTCTTTTCTTTAACAGAAGGGAGAAGAAAAAATACCCTTTTTTATGGGAATCCTTTTCGGGGATTCGACCATCTTGCGTTTTGCCGCAATGTTCAATGTATTAAATATCCATACTGAAAAATAAGGATATCAAACATAGACGAGCTTGGAAAGGATATAGGCGTCGAGGGGCAGGTTCGCTTGTGCGAGCGGTAGCCACCTGGCGGATTTTTGGGGTACTGACAAATCTGCACACCGACGGCAGTATGGAAGAACGTGCTATCTTAAATTGTGCTAGAAGAATGTGCTATCTCAAATTGTGCTAGAAGAACGTGCTATCGCAAATTGTGCTAAAAGAACGTGCTATCTCAAATTGTGCTAGAAGAACGTGCTATCTCAAATTATGAGAGAAGAAGGTGGTATCTCCAATTGATCACAATTAAAGATACCACCTTCTTCTCTCATAATTTGAGATAGCACGTTCTTCTAGCACAATTTGAGATAGCACGTTCTTCTAGCACAATTTGAGATAGCACGTTTTTCTAGCACAATTTGAGATAGCACGTTCTTCTAGCACAATTTTAGATAGCACGTTCTTCCATACTGCCGTCGAGATATGATCGGATGAGATTACGGGTGAATGGGTATTTAGTAACAACGAATAGAACTTTTCTTCAACCCCTGTGTCTCGATGACAGGGAATTCAAATAAATACATATAGTTGAAGTAAATATCGCCCAAAATTGGATGGAAAGAAAATTTTCTTTAAAGTAACTAAAAAATAATCAAATAAACGATTATAGTACCTACGACTAGATCTTTTTTCTGGGTGAATGCTTCGGCATTTTGAGAAAACTCTATTTAGCAGCTAGATCGTTTTAACCTTCCGTGGTCACACGGGGTCAAAATGACCCCACGACTACTTTTCTTTTTTCTTATTTATAAATTTTTTTGAACATATAGTCATTTGATTTTTTATAAACTAATTTTTATAACATGAACTAGAATGTTTGAAGGAAGTTCTGTAATTTTTTGAGATTTGTCCGACCAATAGTTTGGTCGCAATACTTGTTCTAAAATGGACAAGGTCAAATCGACCAAGATCTCTTATGCAAATAACACTGTCAAAAAAATATAAAATATCTGTCCGGTCAACATTACAAAAGGATTAAGGCGGTATTCTGGTCCAGAGACATAAATTTTGAGCGTTTTGTCGAGCTCGATAAAAAAAAAACAACAAATATTTTAAACCCAAAAAGTGACGACATAATTTAGAAAAACGTGCTTTTCAGTATTTATTTTATTGTTCTGAATATTTTTTAACAAAATTTTGTTTGGTTATAATTATCGATAAGAGGCGCTGGAAAGTAATTTTTTTATAAGTTTTTAATCATCACTTTTTTTTTAATTAAAAAAGTTTTTGTTGCTTTTTTTAAACATGTTCCTTTTCGGTGTCACACACGTATTTTTCACAGGAATTTTTCTTGCTCTTCTTTACACAGTAACATTTTCAACTTGATGGATTTGGTGCAACATAGTTAAAAAAAATCGATTTTTTTCCCATTTTCTTCGAATATTATTTACTATTTACTTGTCAAATATTTTTTATCATTTCATAATGTACAAAAAATCTTATCATTTCTCCATACTATTGATGGGGATAATTATTCAGTAATATCATAAAAACAAATAAATTTATAAATTATGTTATATTAATATTGCTCAACGAAAGTTCTTATAAATTATTTACATTGAATAAAATAATTTCCTATAAAGACATCAATTTTTCTTAGTTACTACATCACTAAAATAGCTAAAATTCTGTAAATTATTGCAATTAAAAAATTTCCTTTCGAAGATATATTCTTAAATATCTAAATTTTATGGATCTGCAAAAAAAAATTATTTTTTCAAAATTCTATACGAGAATACTCCCTTACATTTTGTTTTTAATATTTTCAAAATACACTATACAAACCATCAATGGTTTTGGAGTGCTTAAAGAGTTTCGCACTAGTCAAATCGATGCTAAATTAAAAAAATAATTTCTATATTCGATCGCCAATAAATTTGAAATCATAGAACTAAATTATCCCAAAATTAGGTCCATTTTTAGCGTTGCTCGAACATTTAAAACGTCAACCCCATTTTTATATTGCTCTTGATATCGATCCAGAAAACCTGGTATACGACCGACTTCATTGTTATTAAAAAATTAATTTGTACGACGAGCGCTTTTTAGACGCATTTGGAATATTCAAGCGATAAATTGTCGATTCATAAATTATTTCACATATCACCTCATGGGTTTCATTAAATTAAAATAAAATAAATTATAACCTCAAACTCCGCCATCTTTGAATTTCATCTTCGCACGCACGAGTCCTCCGCGTATATCCTCCATTTTTATTCTTCTTCTTCTTTGATCTTCCGTGCAATCGCTATATCCGTGTTTCTCGAAACTATCTTGGCGTTTTTTCTCCCTTGCTTCAACCCGATCTCGCGCGTGTTTCATTTATCAAAAAACGCTTGCGATCACGCAAAATCGTGTTACGCGTCCTTCCCGCGCCTAACTCGTCCGACACGTTTTTTCGGGCATTTATTTTTATTTTATTTTATGTCTATATATATATGATGCGTAGTTACGGAGGCAATGATATACGCGCGTTGTTTGCTGCTCGCCAGCCTGGAGCATAAATGTGTACAGGAGACTTTAACGCGCGGCAAAACGATATCGCGCCCAGCACGAGAGAGACCTCGATGCATGTGTCGCGCATATATATATATTTTCGCCATTTTGGAAACCTGTTTTAGCCCTCGGGAATGAGATCGGTTTGGAAACGTCAAAGTTATAAAAATAACGATAATCATCGATATATCCTCCATCGAAAGACAAAATTCGTGCAAATTGAGACATTTTTTTTCCTCATGAAACAATTTGGTCAATTTGAGAAGCTTACTTGACCCTTCGAGTACATTCCACGATTCTGAGACAAGGGCATATATATTAGACTGATTAAAAAAGCGACTTTTTTTTCTCGAAATCCCCGCTTAAATACTTTCGGAGCGGTAAAAAAGATGCCTGTTAAAAGCAGAGCACTTAATATTAATATTAAGCGGTTTCTCATCGCATATTTTTATTTTCCATTTGAATAACACAGGAAAAAAAATTCAAACTTTGAAATTTTATACCTCGGCTCGAAGTCAATGTATCGAAATGAGCGTTACGTATTTTTGTAGGGAATTGAACGCTCTACAAAAAAGGTCTCTTAGGATTTTTCCATAAACTCACCCCCTCAAAAGTTATTGACGGTCTAATATATATGTATATTAGACTGTGAATATGTGTGAATTACTGATGGTCATTTCTTTAAAAATGAAGTAATTCGTGTTGATGTAATTAAAACTTTTTCTTCAAGAAAGATTTTACGATATTTAGTAATAAGTTGTAACATTTTGCCGGAAACTAAAAAAAAAAGTGAAACTTACTCTAAATTTAACTTTAACCTTGAATAACTTTTGAAGGAGTGAGTTTTTCGAAAAATCATGAGAGACCTTTTTTGTAAAGCGTTCAATCCCCTATAAGAATATGTATCGCTCATTTAGGGACATTGACTTGAAGCCGAGGTATAAAATTTCAAAGTTTAACACTTTTTTTCCTGTATTATTTAAATGAGAAATAGAAATATGCGATGAGAGACCGCTAAATATTAATATTAAGAGCTCTGCTTTTAACAGGCATCTTGTTTTCACCTCCTGGAAAGTATTTAATAGGGGATTTAGAAAAAAAAATAGGCCTTTTTTTTAATCACTCTAATATATATTCAAAAGAGCGATTTTTAACTCGTCACGTCCAAACTATGGACTCAACCCGAGAAAGTAGACCCATTTTTTATACCTTTAACATTGAAGACCGCATTCATACAATTTCAAATGAAGTATTACCCTTAAAAATCATAATCACGGCGGATAATCATATACTTTTTAGGAAAAATTATGGTTTTATTACTAAAAAACTATATTTCTTTCGACAGATGAAAACGTGACTTTTTCGCTGTCGTTGGCTGTTTTCCGAGGAATTTAATTAGACTAAGATTAATTATTGATTTTTCGTTCTTATTAATTAATTAATTAATTAAATTGATCAATTATTACCCTCGTGTTGTAGATCGAAGGGGGGAATCCACCTCGAAATTCATAAATCAGGGCCATCTGCCTCATACTTCCTCTTGCACCCAGAAAAAAGATCTAGTACATTCAACTAAATCTTAGTCAAGCCAAATAAATTTTTTTAGTTGTAGGCCGGCCTAATACAACTCTATTCATGTCAACGACATTTTTTTTTGAATGACCTACTAGGAAAATATATTGCGATGTAATAAATTTTTATTTAATATTAATGAATATTTTTTCACACTGAACAAATATGTATTTGAATGAAATTTTTTTTTTTTTTTATATTTACACAATACATATTTTTAAACATTTCAATCTTCGAATATATAGCTACACATATGAAGTCTACAATTCTGTAAAGCTTCGTCTTTTCTTTAACAAAAGGGAAAAGAAAAAATACCCTTTTCAAAGGGAATCCTTTTCGGGGATTCGACCATCTCGCGTTTTGCCGCAATGTTCAATGTATTAAATATCCATACTGAAAAATAAGGATATGAAACATAGACGAGCTTGGAAAGGATATAGGCGTCGAGAGGCAGATTCGCTTGTGCGAGAGGCAGCCACCTGGCGGATTTTTTGGGTACTGACAAATCTGCAGATACGATCGGATGAGATTACGGTTGAATAGGCATTTAGTAACAACGAATAGAATTTTTCTTCAACGCCTGTTTCTAGACGACAGGGGATTCAAATAAATAAATATAGTGGAAGTAAATATCGCCCAAAATTGGGTGGAATTTTTTTTTTCTTTAAAGTAACTAAAAAATAATCAAATAAACGATTATAGTACCTACTAGATCTTTTTTCTGGGTGTAGGGTTGAAAAAATGAAGCAATATCTTGGTTAAGTGACTAAAGCGAAAATTAATCGCAAAATCATCAAACAAGCGACTCATTTAACAGCGATAATTTAATTCCCTAATTATTCGTAATTAATTTTATACAACTCTAAAAACGTTATCCAATGGGATCATCGAATAATGCTCTTCATGACGCGGAAACGGGACGCGTTCGTCTCTCACGCTCGGACATGTCAACGTGAATTAGAGTTGACAGTCGCGGGAGGGTAAGAAAGGGGAAAGAAGAAAGAAAGATGGAGATGCAGGAAGAATATCCTGAAGGAGGAAAAAGCGAGAGAGAGAGAGAGACAGAGAGAGAAAGGACGAGAATCGGGAGAATAAAGCGAAAGAAATAGTACTGCGTGATTCTTTGTTTGTGCGCCTGCGCTGGAATGCCGGTCTCTCTTTTGGCCAAAAGTAGTATTATAGTAGGAGGTGAGCAAAAGCGAGAAATCCTCGAATGCACCTATACATATATATATATATATATATGTGTGTACATCGCCATAGTCTTTTTATTTTTCCTTCATTCTTTTTCATCCCCTCTTTTATTTTTACCCTCCTTCCCCCTCGTCTTCGTCATTCAACGTTTCTCTCATACATATATTATATACACATTTATATATAAATATATATTTGTGTGTGTGTGTGTGTGCTTGTTGATGATGCTGCGGTCGCGGTGTTCAGAGAGCAACAGAAAACCGTCGGACCCCTTTGGAGAACCCCGCGTGACATTAATTTTGAAATATTATTTGGCGTATCTCCCTCTCGCTTTTTCCTTGCCGATCCTTGCTCGATCCTTCTCGTCATATATTCTTTTGCCGCAGGAGCCCACGAGCAACTGCGAGCAAAAGGAAGCATGCCGCGGGTGTGTCTCCTCCATATATATCGTATGTTTGCGCACACACCCTCTTCTATCTTTCTCTCATTTTTTATCTGCCCCTCTCTCTTTCTCTCTTTTTCTCAGTCTTGGCCATTTCTCGTACGAGCACAATACACCTACGCCGAAAAAAAAAAGAAATTTTTCAGACACAGTCCACGAAGAGAGCCAGAGGCTGCAGGATGCGATAAGATTAAAATGAGAGAATTTTTTACAAAAGGAATTGTGAAATATTGGAAATTTTTCTTTTTCATTATCGTAATTTTTAAGTGCACTGAGAAAAATGTTTTGTTGAAAATGCCAAAATTTGTTTGACTCAACCAAATATTTGTTTCCGGACGTTCAATGAGATCATTTTGGTAATTCGACAAAGAAACGGTGGAAGTTTTAGTTAAATCGGTTAAATCGTTGCTTGAATGGGCAAAGTTTCAGTTCAATCAAATAAATATCTTTGTTACCAAATAAATTGTGTGATTGAAAATACGAATTGTTTTTTTGTTACAGCTAAATGTATTTGGTTCAAATATACTAGAAATCAACGAAATATTTTTTTTCAGCAACTCAGTAACGTGTGAATTGGACTAAACTGTATCTGAAAATTGACCAAATAATTTCGTTCACTTTATATCTTATGGTTAACCAAATCCATTTGTTGAATTAATAACAGTTTCATTATTTCAAACCAATTAATATTGAATCAACTAAATTTTTTTCAACAAAATGGATTTAGTTGTTTGAACTGAACTTTTTTCTCAGTGTGAGAACGTTATGTGATAAAAATTGTCAAAAATATTTAATCTCTGAGTTATCTTGATAATGAGCTTAACATTGCAATGCTGAGCACTTTGGCTGAAAACTTCGAAATTAGTTACCATTCCCTTAAATAATCGCCAGGAAACAACCATGAGATTTTACAAGAAAGGCTTATTTGTTGGTGTTATAATTTTTAATGGAGCAGGAAAAATTCATACTACAGAATAACTATAGGGGAATGAACACTGTAACAAATTATGAAGTTTGAAAATATGAAGTGTTTATGCATATACAGTATATTAAATTTCATATACATGTGTGCAGTAATGTTCCAATATAAATTTTAATTTTCAGAGTTTATTAATTTCAATATACAAATATTTAATTTAATAGTTAAAATTGTTAATTTTCCAATCAATGTGTATTAATTTTGATTTCGTATACTTGTTATTGAGATTTAATATACAAAAAAATCTGAAATTTCAATAACAAGTATATTAAATTTAAAGACATTTTTTACACTCGGAGGAATATTTGTAGAATATGAATATTTAAATGAGGTAAATAGTTTAAAGGTTTCGCGACTATTGTTAAATTTTTTGTATGGTCAGGATAACGATACAAATAAGAATTTATTGTTTGATAAACAAAAGTGTGATAATGAGAATCATGAAAGTATCAGCATGCCTTTTTCAAGCACACATTTCTCATCTCTCGTTCGTGGATCTCTCTTTAATTCGAATTCGAACCCTTTCATCCAAATTTGGATACCTCATTGAATAGTTACTTGTGAATTGGCGATTGAAGGAACCTCAGGAAGAAAATATGGGCGGCAAAAGGATCGAAGGTCCTTTACGTTGAACATCATTTTTGCTACTTTCAAATTTTCAGAAGTTGAGTAAATTAATATGCTTTAAGGATGTCCCTACGAAATCTTTTAATGTTAATTGTTCAATAAATAGCTTCTTACTCGTCGTAAAATTTTTACACGACCTCCTGAATACTTCATGTAAAAACATATTAAATTTTCAGAATCCTATCATCATTACTTCAACCTCCTAAAGGGTTAAGATGAAAAATGATGAGAAAATTCGGAAAATTTGGTATGTTTTTGTATGAAGTATTTAAGAGGTCGTTACATTTTGTTAAGAACAATTTTTTAAACAAATAAACAAAATATTTATCAATAAACTTCGTTTTGTTTCCGTTGCTTTCAATATAGTGTAGATATTAAAAAAATGAGGTAAAAAAAACTTATCGCAAAGTTATATCAGTTCCCATAAGACTACATTTAATTTAATTAGATTTGTTAATGTTAATTGTTCGATAACGAGCTTCCTAATCGTCGTGAAATTTTTACACGACCTCTTAAATAATTCATCCAAAAACATACCAAATTTTCATAATTTTCTCATCATTTGCGATTTGGGACTCAACATCCTTAATGCTCCAAATTTAATTTGAATTTTATTTTATAATGCTCTAAATTTTGTCTACATTAAAAAGCTTTTTAATTTTTTTTTTTTAATCAGTTGACTAGACAAGCGATGTATTTTTACCTTTGTGTAAAAAAAAAGACATTTTTGCACTACGTGGAATTATTTTCCGTTTAAAGAACCTTTTGGCTGATTTTAATGCTGATAAATTAACTTAAAAAATATTAACCACTCGATCGTTGGTCGATAAACCAAAATATTGACGTTTAAAAAGGGTATTTCATGCTAAAGAAAAAAATGGATCACAGTGTGTCACATTGCAATACTAAAAATCGTGTATAATGCGATACAGGTTTAGGATTAAATGCAAAAAAGGTGCTTTCTCTTCATCTTACCGATAAAACAAAAATTCTCGCTTTTTCGCGTGTATTTATACGTCAGTGCGGGGGCGTTGGAAACGGGGAACGGGATATAGAGTTTCGTGCGATCGAATGATCATTCGAGAATCCTCCGAAGGATCCTCTTGTTCGCTCGCGCGAGCAAGAAAGAGACGGAACGAGGGAGGGAGTGAGTTCGCATGAAATAGTGTTACTAGGTCGTTAGTTAGAGCTTAACCTCTTGACAATGCGGGACCGGTTGGGCGCGCGAGGCACAAATGTGACTATACCTGAATACATAATAATAGACTGATTAAAAAAAAACGACCGTTTTTTTTTCGAAATCCCCTATTAAATACTTTTGGGGAGACGAAAAACATGCTTGTTAAAAGCAGAGCTCTTAATATTAATATTTAGCGGTCTCTCATCGCATATTTCTATTTCCCATTTTTTAGGAAAAGATATAGACGCAAAATTCATAATAACAAAATTTAAAAAAAGAAAAATTTGCAATCATGCGAAATCAATAAAAAAAAAATCTGGTGCTAACGACGAGCGATTCGATCGAGAAAAATAATAACAATGATAATGATAGCAGTTTAATTGAGATCTCGTTAATTTTTTATCGACCATGCGCTACATCAAACTCGTTATCTCTTCATGGACGCACTCAATGTCCCATTTCGACGCGTTACCGTGAGATATCTCAAAGATAAGAAGAATATTTGATGACTTTCAAGTATATAGAAGCTCGTGGACGGGGCAAAAGTGCGAGAGAGCGAGAGAGAGTGATTCGATGGTACTTATAAACGTTTATTAAAGACATTAGGAAACTCGTAGCGATTACGACGAAACGGGCGCAAGAAGGACTCTCGTTAATAGTCCTATCTCGAAAGTGTGTGTGTGTGTGTGTGTGCGCGCGCGCGCGTGTGCGAGCGTGTGTGTGTGAGCGCGCGCGCGTGTGTGTGTGTGCGTGTGTGTGTGTGTGTGCGCGTGCGTGCGTGCGTGCGTGCGTGTGTGTGTGTGTGTGTGTGTGTGTGTGTGTGTGTGTGTGTGTGTGTGTGTGTGTGTGTGTGTGTGTGTGTGTGTGTGTGTGTGTGTGTGTGTGTGTGTGTGGCAAGATATAGTAGAGGGGCAGGAAAATTCACGACGAAGACAACGCTAGAATTCTCTCTCTCTCTCTCTCTTCCTCTATTTCTTCAAGAAGATATTGGATATCCGGTGTGCGAGGTGAGACCAAACTAAAAGTCTGCGTTGTCGTATTTATCCGCACCGGTGGAAATTCTATGCCTCTTTAACTACGGGCGTGCGCGGTGGGCCCGGTAAATGCGAGTTGAGGGACCGTGGAAGAAAGAGAAAGAGGAAATAAAAAAAAAAAGAGAAAAACAGGGAAACGAGTTCATCAGCATCAATCTGCTGACCAACGAGCGAGTAATGACGACTCTGCCCACAGCATTTCAACGCGCTCTTCTTAATAAATTTAAAAAAAAAACAATGTGGCCCTCTTTCACAGAGAAAACAATATATTTCTATGTACCAGGATTTGTTGTTAACAAATTTTGGATATGGCGAAATAAATATTTTTTAACAGTTAATAAATTACACGGCCACACAAAATTTTAAAAAAACTTCGGCCTGGGGGTTTGACTATGTATACTGTATGTTTTTGGGGTCGCTGAATCCGAATCCGAGGTTGGTTTAACCCCAACACGTCAGGGTTTGGCTATAACCACAAAAAATAACACTCCAAAATAAAGATTATTTTTTTAATATTTCGAAAACTATTATAGCTACGAAAAAATTGTTCTGGGTTCGTCTTGAAGAGTATACTTGTGGCTACGAAAAAAAAATATTCCGAATTTTTTTTTGAGAAGTCATGAATTTGGAGAATTTTGAATTTTTAAAAATCGTGCAAATCTACGATCAACATTAAATTTTTGGTTCAATTTTTTTTATATAATACATTGTACTGATCTTGAAAGATCCTGAAATTTTCAGAAAGGTGTTTTTGTTTTTTCAAAAATATGAATTTTTGAATTTTTAAAAAACGAGTAAATTCACGATTAAATCCTGGAATCTTCAGGATCTTTTAATTTTTGAAACATAAAAACACCATCCTGAACATTTAAGGATCTTTTAAGATCAGTACAAGGTAATATATAAAAAAAAAGATTTATAAAAATTCCAAAATTCTCCACATTTGTCATTTTTCAAAGAAAATTTTCGGAATATTTTTTTTTTAGTAGCCACAAGTATACTCATCAAGACGAATCCAGAACGATTTTTTTGTAACTATAATAGTCTTCGAGATATTCAAAAAACAACTTAATTTTGGAGTGTTTTTGAGGTTATAGCTAAACCCTGACGTGCTAGGGTTAAACCAACCTCGTATTAGGATTCAGCGACCTCAAAACCATACAGTGTACATGGTCAGACCCCCAGGCCGAAATTTCTTTTTCTTTTTGTGTGGCTGTGTTATTTTTACACAAAATTTTATCATGAGAACAGGAATATTTCTTAACGACTAACAGATTTTGTTACAGTTAAGGAATATTCAAATAAAAGTGCCAACTAAATATATTTGTTTACTACATATAACCAAACGGTTTTCTCAGTGGTATCTGATAATGGGTTCGGATATAAATAATTAAGAAAATATTTCAATAAGAAATACTCGAATTGAGTAAAATTAGAACCTTCCCAAATCGTTTCTCGTATAAACAATTATTTATATGATATTTGAGTAACATTAATTATTCGACTAATTACTTAAATAATAATTTCTCGTGTAAATAAAAAACAACAATATGTCGCTTGAAGTAAAAAAAAACCTTCTTATCTGATAATGGATTTTAAATAAACAATTAAGAAAATATTCGAATAAAAAAATACTTGAATTGAGTAAAATTGGAACCTTCCCAAACCGTTTATCGTATAACATAATTATTTAAATAAATATTTGAGTAACATTAATTATTTGAGTAATTACTTAAATAATAATTAATTCCCTCTCTTTCTCGTATAAATAATAAAAAAAACAATATGTCGCTTGAAGTAAAACAAACATCCATCTTCTTATCCGATAATGGGTTTGAAATAAATAAGTAAAAAAAATTTTGAATTAAAAAAATACTCGACAAGTAAAATTAGAACCTTTTCAAACCGTTTTTCAATTCTCAATTTCACTCAAGCTCTTATTAATTTACCAATTTTTTTTCATTATGAAAAAAGTGCCCTCATTAATTCCGAGTAATTTTCTGATCCGTGAGAGAAAAAAAGCGATATAATTTCTCGTGTATATCTATCTTGGAATCTCAGCCGCGAGGACACTCGATCGAACATCCTTCTCGATCCCTCGGGAAAAAATAAAATTAAAAAAAAAAAACGCTTATCACTGTATACATCATATCTTGTAGCTTCTCGCGTTGCGTTTGAATCGTGCGAGCCATTGCTCGAGAATGTAAAATACGCCACATGTAGAAGCCACCTTTATGAACTATATATATATACACACATATATATATATCTACATACAAGAGAGATTGAGGGCGTGGGGCCCTTGGGCCTCACTCCCGTGGCAGAATTATGGTGGGGAGTCTCGTAGTATCCCACAATACCGAAGAAAGAGAAAAATTGGAGGGAGAACGGGCAAAGAAGAAGAGTGAAGAGTAAAAGAGAGAGAGAGAGAAGGAGAGAGACCTTATCGGCTGTACATCCCCGCTCGCAGATTAGCATAATGTCTGCTGTTCCAGTGCGTATACCCTTCTTTATCCCCTCTCTTGGTTTATCTCTCCCCACTATTTTTCCCCTCATTCTCTTTCTCTCCTTTCCTCTCCCTCTGTAATTCCCTCTCTCCCCCCCCTCTCTCTCTCCCGCTCTCTCTCTCTCTTCTTCTTGTTCTTCATCTTTCACTTCCATAGTCTTCGTCGCGCGTACAAGATTCACCACCATCGGCTCATCACCCCAACAACACTCCGTATACGCTTTCATATATATAGATATGCATATAGACAGCTACATGCATATGAGGCATACCACAACATCCGAGCAAAATCTTACTTTGATGATTTCGTTTTTCCTCTAAATTTTTTATATAAAAAAACACGTTGAAAAAAAATTTCTCAATTTTTTTCAGAATTTTTTGGTCACGCGTTTTTTGGATTCTTTGAAAAAAAAGGGACCACTTTGTAAAATTTGAAAAAATTCAGAAATTCATTTTTAAAATATCCATTTTGGAATAAAGCCCAAAAATGATGTTATATTTTATTGAATTATTCTGAATTTTTTATGATTTTACAAAGTGGTCTCTTAAAAAAAAAAAAAAATCCAAAAAACGCGTGACCAAAAAATTCTGAAAAAAATTGGGAAATTTTGTTTCAATGTCTTTTTTTATATAAAAAATTTAGAGAAAAATCGAAATCATCGAGGTAAGATTTTGATTCGAATGTTGTGGAATGCCTCATATATATATAGGCATACCAGCGCGGTAGCGCAAGATCGCAAAGTGCATCGTCGTCAAGTTGAGCGCCGGAGTCACGGAAACCATCGCGTTCCTTCCATCACCTTTTAACTCTCCCCTGACCGTAGGGCAAAAAAACTGAGAGTCATGCCTTTCATTGTGATCAGCTGTTCATGAAACATTTCTATGTTACGAGTATTTTTGAAAAAGGTGGAAAATCAGTCGATGAAACTTGGCGGATAAATTCTCTGTTTCGTAGACTCGTGACTGTGAATTTTTATTGTTAACAAAATGAGCGCATTTGCAAAAATGTCGTCTACAATCAACTACATATAAAATCCGAGTTTTCCTTTTTTTTTTTTTGAGGAGGGTTTATTGTATAAAGTTGTTGAGAAATTCGAAATTCCATAAAATTTCTAAGCGATTCTCGCGCAATTCGATACCAAAAATCTTTAAATCTCTAAATTTTTAACCCTCTAAATTTTTAGCTGTTCACGAAGTGAATATTATCAATACAAACTATTATTAATTGTTATTAATTAATTATATCTGTTATTTATTAAATTCGTTAATTATTAATAATATATTAATATAAAAATAAATTTGATTATAATATAATAACTTTGCAGATATTTTTTCTAAATATTTTTTGTTGACGTTTTGGGGCATTTTGAATCTACAAGTATACAAGTACACTGAAATCCTGTTATATGCAACAAAATGGGGGTTTGCTCGTTATATATATGCATATAGATAGATATATACAGGGTGTCCCTGGAACGAAGGGCAATACCGTGAGGGTAGATTCGTGACGTAATATCGAGTAGAAAAGTCCTTTGCCATTTTTCGATATTTTGAACCCCTGAATTGTTATTAATTAATTAAATTAATATCAATTCAGGGGTTCAAAATATCAAAAAATGGGAAAGGACTTTTTTACTCCATATTACGTTAATAATTAATTAAATTAATAACAATTTTGGAGGATCAAAATATCAAAAAATGGCAAAGGATTTTTTTACTCCATTTACGTTAATAATTAATGAAATTAATAACAATTTCGGGGGATCAAAATATCAATAAATGGCGAAGGACTTTTCTACTCGATATTACGCCACGAATCGACCCTCACGGTATTGCCCTTCATTCCTGGGACACCCTGTATAGATATAGTGCTCTGAGCTTTGTTTCATATAACGGGGTTGCATATAACGGGGTTCCAGTGTATACAACTTCCGAATTTTAATTTTCATAAAAAAAGGTTCCTCCCTGAGGAAGTAAAAACAAGGTGTATAAACAAAAATGTTGTCCCTCCACTATTGAAAATAACTATTTGGCTCTGAATTTGAAAATGGCCTCATTTTTGGCAACGTCATTACAAAAGGCTTGTCCTAAAATATTCTGGGACTCGAAGCTAGAATTCATACTGTGAATAAATTTGAAAGCTTAATAAGAATTTCGGAAAACATTCGGTATACTGTCGCAGGATTTTTTCCAAGCCCTCTCATTGGGACACCTTAAGGCTAGCAAAGGGCGCGAGGAAGTCTCTTGACTCGAGAAAGAGGGGAAAAGTGCGAGAGAGATATCTCGATCTCTCTTTCTCGCCCGGCGAGAGGAAGTCACGCAGGAAAGTGCAAATTATCCGTGGGAAATATCTCGACCTCCTCCTTCGGCCCTCTCGGGCTTTCCAGTAGTCGGCGGTTCTCTCGCATATTTTTCGCAACAAGCGTTGCCTTTCCCTTCGGAGTGAGCCACGAAAGTGTGAGATGAAATATTTTTCAGCAGAGATTTCAAAGATCGCACATATTACTTCGAGAGTCATTGAGAGGAGGAAAGAAAAGGATGAAGTAGAAAGAAAGAGACAAAGAAACGAACCCGTTGGCACTGACCTACACTTCGTGAGAGAGATTTCTTTTATTTTCTTCCCTGCGAGAATCTTGAGTTGCGCAATCCTCAATTTAAACAAAAAAAATTATTAAAAATAATTGATTTTTGGTTTAAATTGAGGTTTGGTTGAAATGTTTTTAAATTGGCGTAAAAACTCCAAAATGTTATTATTCAAAGATACATCAATCATTCAAATTAATCGAAATTCCAACTTTCATTTTTTTTTTTCAACATCGTTATTGGCCAAAATATTCGGGAAGGCAATAATCCGATTTAATGACACCCGCTTTTAAAACGCGTTTTTTAAATAAATTTCATCGTTCTCAGCAATTTTTCTGTTACACTATATTACGTACCACTTCGTATACATATGTATACATACCTATATACATATATGTATGTAAATATTTATTAGTAGAGATGCAGCATCAGAATGCAGCATGAGGGTGTGCAAAGCTCGGCGTTTGCGCGTCTCCTGTTCCAAGAGAATGCGACCGAGAAGGAGGAGAACACGAAATAAAGCAGCGAGAGGGAGATATCTATATGCATGTATATGTATAAAGATATTGGAGTGGGCTCAAGACTCGCACGCTCGCTGCTGCTGCCACTGCTATTATGGCCAATAATTCATTGAGTGACTGCCAGGCACTCGGACGTCGAGACCTCTTTCTCCCTCTCACACACACACTCATACTCCTTCAGAAGGGAGAGAGAGAGAGGGAACTACAACAGGCCCTGCTGGGCATACTCAAATCTCTTTCTCTCTCCCTCCCTCCCTCCCTCCCTCCCTCCCTCTCTCTCTCTCTCTCTCTCAATCTCTCTCTCTATCCCTCTTTTACTCATCTGGTGGAGGAGCTCTGTGTTGCTGTTGCGGCGCACCCTTCGTCCTCACTTCATCTCTGTATAGCGGCAACATCGCTTGTGCATGTGCAAGGACGTCGTGAAAAAAAATTCCTCAATCATCCACCAAGGGATGAAGAATGAAAAATCATTTTCAATCATTTCTCCTTACTCTAAAAAAATAATCATGATTAATGCGGTATCCTGGTTTAGAGACATACATTTGGGGCGTTTTGTCGAGCTCAATAAAGAAAAAAAATATTTCTACCATTTTTTTTTACAACATGTTTATTAATATTTTGACAGTAAACAAAAAAAAATCGAGAAGAAAGGTGTTTTTTTACTCTTTTTTCATAGTTTTTAATTTTGTTACAATAGCAAACAAAATAGTTTTCATACAAAAGTGGTAGGGGCGATATAGAGTTGTACATTGGAGATTGGTGAAAAATTTGAAGTAAATCGGTTGAGTAGAACTTGAGATGTCGTGTCAGCCGTGTTGGGAAAAGTAGTTTTGAGAAAAATGTCTACAGGGTGTCTCAGGAATGAAGGGCAATACCGTGAGAGTAGATTCGTGGCGTAATATCGAGTAGAAAAGTCCTTTGCTATTTTTTGATATTTTAAACCCCTGAATTGTGATTCATTTAATTAATTATTAACGTAATGTTAAGTAGAAATGTCCTTTGCTCTTTTTTAATATTTTCAACTCCTGAATTGTCATTAATTTAATTAATTATTAATGTAATATTGAGTAGAAACGTCCTTTGCCATTTTTTGATATTTTTAACCCCTTCATTGTTATCAATTTAATTAATGAATAACAATTCAGGAGTTCAAAATATTAAAAAATGGCAAAGGACTTTTCTACTCGATATCACATCACGAATCTACCCTCACGGTATTGCCCTTCATTACTGGGACACCCTGTATAGTCCAATTTGCTACGACGTGACAGTTGCTGCTTCACTAAAATAGCTATAACTCCACAAATTATAGGAATTTAAAAATTTCCTTTCGAGCATATATTCTTAAAGGTTTAAGCTTTGAGAATATTTAAAAAAAGAAATGATTTTTTCGAAATTCTAGACCAAAATACTGCCTGAATTGTTGAAATAAAATTACTTTGGTCCCATTATCAATAAGAGAAACTGCTAGAAATTATTTGCAATCATTTGAACTTCGGCAGCCTCCAAATTGGGAAGAAAGCAGCAACAAGAAGCAGGAAAATGAGGATTGTGAAGGATTGTGAATATTTCTATATTGATAATCTCGAGAATGATTTTCGTGAATGTTATCTTCAAGCTCGACACTTGGTAGTGAATTACCGAGAATCAACCGCAGGAAACTTGCCACTGTATTATACTCTGTCACTGCGTAGATGTATTTATGTGTATATATATACATAATTTGCAGTAGGTCGTGAAAGCCACGGTGAGACTTGAGAGATTGCTGTGAACCACTAAATGGGTATACATAAGTGTACGTATCTACTTGCAGTGGTTACAGCTCATTGTTATCGCTAGATGCAACAACGCAAAATCCCATTTGATTTTGATAAAAGGCGTTTCAGTTGTGAAAATGATCGTCGAGGAAAAAAATTGAGACCCTGTTAGTGCTATTTGGTTAATGAACGATGAAATACAATCTTTTCAATTGAATTTGCGTTAATTTAATTTTTTGTCAAACTCGCAAATTATACTTTTTTCCATTTAATACAATTCATTAATTTTTATAAAATCATAGTACAAATCAAATACTGCTATCGAATGCAATCAAATTATGCTAATTGAAATTTTCAAAAATTTCATAAACTCTGAATTACGTCGGCCATTATTTTCATATCTAACTTTAATTCAATTTCAAGCAAATGATTTTCATTTAATTTTAAAGTGAAAAAAAAATCGATTTCAAGAGATTAAATGGGTTTCAAAGGTTAAAAAAAGCATATTTTCTCTTTTTAATGCAATAAATAAATTATTGTATACAGAATTTTAAGGATATAGAAAAGCAAATTTTTAGCAGAGTTGTATATAAAACAGTACAATTTTTGGTACAATATTAACTTACAACATGTAGCCTTGTAAAAATAGTTGTAATCGAAAAAAAACCTTCATTCAATCCCTAGTTGAACCTATTCTAAAGAAGTGTGCAAAATTTCAATAAGGTCGATCTATTTTTGAGAAATCGTGTCCCCCGACTTAAAAAATAGTGTTTTTAGAATCCAGCCTAAAGAGGGAAATTTCCAAAGGCTCTCTCCCTCTCCCAGGCTTTTCCTCCTATTGACTTGAAACTTTGGGAAAATATTCTAAACATACAGTACTATTGGATGAAAAAATAAAAAACTGGATTTTTCAAAGATTGCAAACTCCTTAAGGAGGAATATAAACCTGGAAACGGAAAAAAGGTAATTTTCGATAATTTTTTCCAGGGAAACTCTTGCAATGATCAGAACGGGGTTTCCCCTAGCTAAAAATATACACTTTCAAGAATTTTTTCAATTTTTTTCTATATAAAAATATTGCAAATTCACGGAGTTCTTGAGTCGTTTACGTAGTGCCGTAAAAAATCTGCCATAGCGGTACTCAATATGGTATTTCGTCAAAAATCATGTGAAAGGAAAAACCAAAACAGGATACTAAAGTAGATATCATTATCTTATCTTTGTCATAGCCAATTTACAAAATATCGATTTTTGACAAAATGGCGGAAGCTCGAACTCAACGTAGCTATTTTCAAGAAAAAATTCGTTCGTCTTTTAACCAAAAAAAATTCAGTGATTTTCGAGCTATTTTTGACACCAGTTAGAAAAACGTTATTTTGAGAAAAACGCGTTACGGTGGTCATCTTCACGTGCATGTGCGCAACGAACGCATTGTCATTTTTTTTGAATTTTTACTTGAAATTTTTAGGACCCAAACTTTAAGAAAATGTGAAAATTGAAAAGTCGATTATTCGGACCCTGCCAGGTCTATATTCCCCCTTAAGTGTGGGAAGAAAATTTTTTCACCCAAATTTTCTCTATGGGAAAGCAAACATGAAAAAAGATCGCTGATAGTCGGGTGCCAGGCTCATGACGGTGTGTTTTTGTTGGCTCAACAGAGCCAAAAAAAGAGCGACACTATGCGCTATCTCCCGTGAGTCTTACCTCGCGCGGGCCAGTGTAAGCGCCCTCAGGAGCGCAGGAGCGATAAGAGCCTCGTCCAAAGTACCACTTACGCGAACTTACCCCGAAATATATATTACAATACATATAGGTCCACAAACATGTATGTACATCGATATACGTGCATATTATAATATATATATATATACTTTAATCGGTTCGAATTTTCGGCGAAAGAGTCGCCAAGGGGCAAAACTCAAAAGTGAAACGGGAGAGCGAGAACGAGAGCACGCGAAAATATAAAGTAAAAATCTTCGGGTTACATGCTATGTGCATGATGTTAAAAAATTGATAAAAATACTTCGAAAGCAACGAGAGATACGGATCGATATTACGAGGCTGTTATTCACTTCATATATACATGGGGCATTCCATCCCAAATTGGACCGTTTGAAAAACTTTTTTTTTTTATTTCCTCAATTTTTTTTATATTTTTGAGTACCCATCAAAAGACACTTCTTGTTAAATTTTGAGATCTTTTTGATTACCCGTTTAAAAGATATTAAATTAACAAAAAAACCGCTCTTTTTTGGTATTTTGGTCATAACTTCTCTAATAATGATCCAAATTAAAAGTTTTTTTTTCAAAATTTTTGTTTTTTATGGGTTTTTCAAAAAAAAATACAACAAAAATATTCGACGTGTTTTTGAATTAGTTTTTTAAGTTTTAAACTTTAAATCGCGTTTATAAAAGTGATTGCCATTTTTTATTTTTTATTTTTTTAATTTTTTGTTTCAAACATCTATCTATTCAATAATTTTTGAGACTAGTCCGATCGTGGGATTTTCGATTTTTGAAAATTAATTTTTTTTTTTTTAAATAAATTATTATGAATACCAATTTTTGTTACTGTATAGTATTTTTTTCAATATTTATAATTTATTTTGACACTTTTTTTTATCGTTAACAGGTTCTTAAAATTAATAATTAATCGTCAAGTCTGTTTAGGAACAATAATAACAACAGTTTTTATTTATTCACCTATTTTTTTGAAAACCTTACATATACAATTATTTCCTGAATTAGAATATTCCTTTGCCGATACGTTTCCGTTGCTCATTGGAATAATTGAATGAAATTTTTGTGTTCCCCTGTGATTGACTTCGCAGTATTTTATCGCAAATAAAATCTTTCTTTTGCATCTGAATAATGTTTTTCATGTGAAAATTTGACAGCAACATTCGTTAGACTATTTAGGTTCAATGCCCATTCATACAATTCTTGAACTGTTGTTATTTTCTCATCGATTGATTATTCATTTTTAAAATCTGTTAACAATGAAAAAGTGTCCAAATTAATTTAAAATGATTTAAAAAATACTACACAGTAACAAAAATTGGTATTCATAATAATTTTTTAAAAAAATTTAATTTTCAAAAATCGAAAAAATAGTAGTTATTGAGATCCGACGATCGGACTAGTCTTAAAAATGGTTGGATAGATGTTTGAAAAAAAAAAAATTTTTTTAAATCAAAATTGACAATCGCTTTTAAAAATGCGATTTAAAGTTTAAAACTGAAAAAACTCATTCAAAAACACTTCGAATATTTTTGTTGTATTTTTTTTCTGAAAAGGCCATAAAAAACAAAAATTTTGAAAAAAAAACTTTTAATTTGGACCATTATTAAAGAAGTTATGATCAAAATACCAAAAAAAGAGCGGTGTTTTTGTTAACTTAATATCTTTTCAACAGGTAATTAAAAAAAATCGCAAAATTCAACAGGGTATCTTTTGAAGGGTACTCAAAAATATAAAAAAATTAAGGAAATAAAAAAAAAAGTTTTTTAAACTGTCCGATTTGGGATGGAATGCCCCATAAATATGTATGGATCGCAATATTATAATACATTATTTTAATATAAATAATCTGGCGCGAATGCCCAAAGGGGATCGATTCGGCAACTGGAATCAGCAAAATTCGCAACGCAACGTCTCGAAATTTTTTTTTTTTCGATCTCTTTGCAATTTTCGAATTTTTTGTTTTTGTTTTTCATTCTTTCCACACACACACAAACATATTTTTTAACGTCTTTTCACGGCACATATATATACATACGTTTTTACGATATACCTCCCGCAGTCTCTCGCTCCTCTCCCAGTTCTCTCACCTTCGTTTTCTCTCAACGATACGAGGACTGAGGACCGACGACTCAGACGACGAAGAGGAGCTTCTCTCCTCGCAGACTCAACTTACTATTCCCTCTCTCTCTCTCACTCCTTAAGGTCTCCTCTTTGCTGCTGTTGCATCAAGAGAGAGAGAGCAAGAGAGATAAAAAGGGAGAGTCCCGTCTCTTGGGCCTATTCTTCCTCCCTCTCCTCTCCTCTCTCGTCCTCCAGACGAACTTTACGACTCTGCCTCGATGCATTCGCTAAATTTACGACGACGCGTACGTGCGTGGCCAAAAGTGTGAGGAGGGCCTCCTATCTTCTGGCTTTTGCTGCTGTTACTCTCTTCGTTTCATTCCCTCTCTCTCCCTCTCGCTCCCTCTCTCTCCCTCTCGCTCTCTCTCTCTCCCTCTCGCTCCCTCTCGCTCTCTCTCTCTCTCTCCCCCTCTTTCCCTCTCTGTCTTCGTGTATTTTTTGAACTTGTCTCAAATTTGTGTATGTGTGTGCTACGAATATACATTTTCGCACTCTCTCACACACACAAACACACACGTACACACCCATTTACGACTCTCTTCTGTTTCGCGTCGTGATTCTTTCTCTCCTCTCGTCTCCTCTTTCGCGGCGCCGGTGGACCAAACTTCCTCTCAGTCTCTCCTCGCCCTCTCTCTTCTCTTCTTACGCACTCACTTTCTCTCTCACTCGCTCTCCCTTTCTCTCTCACACACACACGCACACACACTCACACTCACACTCTTGCGGATCTTTTTTATCTTAACGATTCGCGAGTATCGCGACTATAAAGATAAAGGCGATACCACCGGTGTGATCGCCATACACGCGACGGGGCGGGCGAAAGATCCAGCTATAGCTATAGGATAATACCAGAATAGATGGGACACTGTTTTTTTATTTCTCTGGATCTTCCGTTTTTTGGGTTTCGAAGTGGTACTCAGAGGATCTCGGAAGTTTTGATTCGACGTGCAAGGAATGGTGCATATTTTGGTCATACTTTGAAGTCAGAAAGGATTCAAAGAAAGACGCCATCTTTGCAGATAAAATAGACGAGTTTGACAGCAAGATGATGGGACTCAATGGCAATTTGTTGAAATTTTAGGGCAAGAAATATTGAAAAAAATCTTGACAGTGCATTGGACAATGTCCTGAGATAATGATGGTGCGAAATAACGCCAGAACTTTTGGAGTCCAGGCCTTGATATCTCTGGATCCTTCGATAGCTTCCGCGAGGTGTTCCATCTATTCTTGAATTATCCTACACCCCACGCTGCCGTCTTTCCTTTATTCTTAGATTCGAAGGATGCCCCACCGCGCGTTTATCTTCTTGCTCTCGCTAATATATATCGGAGAGAGAATACTTTATGTCTGTATGTTTTTTTTTCTTATTCATTTTTTTGAAATTTTATTTCTTCTTTCGTTCACCGCGCGCGCTCTAATTATTCTTCGCGATCGTGGCTTGATAATATATATATTTAACGCTCGGTAGTTTACGCTGGGTAAGAATATATTCGGCGGAAGCGAAAACCAGAAAATTCGATACATGCATTTGGCACATCGTATGTACACTGCCGGCAAAATTTTTGGAAACACTCGCCCCGATTCCGTGCCGCACAAAAAGTTTCACTGATGCTTTTTCAAAAATGAAGATATTTCAATTTAACAAACGGCGTTTCAGACGGGGCATATTCAGCTTCATTTCGCTATATTTAAAAAAAAATCGATTTTTTTTGAACCCGAAAGGCTTTTTGAAACATGGTCGTTTTTCGGCTTTTTTTGCCGTTGAAAATTTTACGCACAACTCATGACATTTTTGAAAACTGTTTTACGCATGAAAATTTTGTGGCGGGAAGTATAAGCTTCAATTTCGTTTCCTTTAAAGTTTCGTACGATTTTTTTTCGCATAAATATTCAATTTTTTACAAAAAACGACCATATCTATCAAATATAGCCTAACTCTAAAACTTGTGAGTTTTCGTGAAATCACTGAGAGGTTGAAAAGTTGCATACAATCATTCTGAATTCAATGAAATTTTTTCAGAATTTTTTTCTAAAATTTTTTTTTCCAAAATTTTCCTTGTGAATGAGATATTTTTTTTTGTCTTAAACAATCGGGTGTCTGATCTTATCAACACGGGTGTTTCGATAAAAAGCTGTGTAGATGAAGTAAGATAGATGACGTAAGAGAGATTGTTTAAGATAAAAAATATCTGGTTGACAGGCAAAATTTAATAAAAAGCTGAAAAAAATTTTGAAAAAATTCATTGAAACCAGAATGATTGTATGCAACTTTCAGCCCGAAAAAACTCATCTACACGGCATTTTCATCAAAAAACCCGTATAGATGAGGTAAGAGACCTGATCGTTTGAGATAAAAAAAACTGCACAATTTTGAGAGCTTAATTTAGGACCAGGAGTAGCATATTTTCTGCAGTGAATTTCATAATCGAAGTGTGTGGAGTCAAACCTTGGACCGATTTAACACAAAATATATTTAATGAGCTTGGGGAGAGGGTTGAAAAAAATCTGGAAAAATTTCCAAATAATGTTTGGGGCGAACATTTTCTTTTGCAAAGCGTTCCAAAATGGAGTTAGGGTAGGAGTTAGGGTCAGTTTTGACTTTCGGAGGGTTGGAAAGGAGACGAAGGACGAGGCTGAGAGGAAGGCTAACTTTGATGATGTGGCGGTGCGTATATGAGCTAAACGCACCCCCACTATATATATGAGGCATTCTCCGTCAATTCCGCCATTCTTTTTTTCGACCCTCTCAGATCCGTCCCATAACTTGTCGAAGTTTAGTCCCACGTGAAAGTAGTCTCTGCGATTTTTTTCAGATTTTTTAAGCGGTGAATTAAGGAGTTGCATATATTTTTTCGAATCCACATAGCTTAAAACGGAGAGGATGTACAAAAAAAAATATTCCTACAAAAAAATTATGTTTTTCCATCAACTATTGAATGCAATATGTGTTATATTTTTATTCCTGTTGCAAGGACTATTTTCTCAACAAAAAAAATGAAAATTAATTTTTTTCGCACGGTCCGACACCTTTAATTCTGCTGTTAATTTTATACAATCTCTAATAGTATTAGTGTAACGTACAGAAAAATCCACAATACGGCTACTGATTTTTTTCGGGGTTAAAAAAATATTATTTACATAACTTTATGCAATTTTTGTGTGAATAACATTTGTTTAATCCCGAAAAAAATTAGTAACCGTATTGTGAATTTTTCTGTACGTCCCACTAATACTATTAGAGATTGTATAAAATTGACAGCAGAATTGAAGGTGTCGGACCGTGCCAATAAAAATTAATTTTCATTGTAGTTTTGCAGAAAATAGTCTTTGCAGCACGAATAAAAATATAACACACCTTGCATTCAATAGTTGATGGAAAAACATAATTTTTTTGTAGGAATATTTTTTTTGTACATCCTCTCCGTTTTAAGCTATATGGGATTCAAAAAAAAATACGCAACTCCTTAATTCACCGCTTTTGAAGAATCTGAAAAAAATCGCAGAAGCTACTTTCAAGTGGGACTAAACTGTGACAAGTTATGGGACGGATCTGAGAGGGTCGAAAAAAAGTGGCGGAATTGACGGAGAATGCCCCATATATATATATATATATTAAATATAGCGTATAAATGCGTGTATGCTTAATGTGCCTTGAGCTCTCTCAAAGAGCACATCTGTTGATGATCTCCCCATATAAATGCGAGTGTGTGTGCGTGGGGATAATTGCAGAAGAGAGTCTCTCGAGACTCTTTTGCTCCCTGAGCGCAGAGAGGAAATCCACCTCCGCCCTTTTACAGTAAGCATTTTATATAGTAGCCATACATACACACCTCTATATCTGTATACGTATTTATATACCGTATATGTGTATATAGATTATACGGTGTACGCAAGTCTCTCGCGGGACCGGAGATAAGACTCCGGCGATAACGATTGAGCCCCGCGGGAATTCTCTCCTCCTCTTTATTTTTTATTTTCATTTTATTTTTAAACTTCCTCTATCTCGCTCTCCCCTTCTCTCTTCCTTACTCGCACCTACACAGACTACAGTCGTTATATATACATATATACATGTGAATTCACGCGTGCATACAAAGATACACGCGCGAGAGGCGCATTATTGAACGTTAAGGGAACTCTCGTCGCGTTCCGAGAGAAAAAGAGGGAGGCAGACCGGGATAGGGAGAGAATGCAGTTGCAAGACTCGCCCAAGGGGATGCAAGAGAGTTTCGCGTTCACCGGAGAATCGCGAACTGCATATTCGAGGATGATGCACGCTGCACAGAGCGCGAACGTGTGCAAAATACAAATACACGTGTTTCATGCGTGTTCGGTTTAAAAAAAATACGGTTTTTATCCAATCGCAATACGCCCTCGAAATTTTTGTACCTCTTACTTCAAAGAGATAGATTCTGCATGAGCCGAGACTGGCAAGGTTATCGTTTTGCACCCAGAAAAAAGATCTAGTCGTAGGTACTATAATCGTTTATTTGATTATTTTTTAGTTACTTTGAAGAAAATTTTATTTCCGTCCAATTTTGGGCGATATTTACTTGCACTATATTTTATTTATTTGAATTCCCTGTCATCGAGAAACGGGCGTTGAAAAAAAATTCTATTCGTTGTTACTAAATACCTATTCACCCGTAATCTCATCCGATCATATCTGCAGATTTGGCAGTACCCCAAAAATCCGCCAGGTGGCTACCTCTCGCACAAGCGAACCTGCCTCTCGACGCCTATATCCTTTCCAAGCTCGTCTATGTTTGATATCCTCATTTTTCAGTATGGATATCAGATACATTGAACATTGCGGCAAAACGCAAGATGGTCGGATCCCCCAAAAGGATTCCCATAAAAAAGGGTCTTTTTTCTTTTCCCTTCTGTTAAAGAAAATACGAAGCTTTACGAAATTGTAGACTTCATATGTGTAGCTATACATTCAAAGATTGAAATGTTTGAAAATATGTATTGTGTAAATATTTTAAAAAAAATTATTTCATTTAAATACATATTTGTTCAGTTTGAAATAATATTTATTAATATTAAATAAAAACATTATTAGATCGCAATATATTTTCGTAGTAGGTCATTCAAAAAAAACTAATGAAACAACTAATGAAATTTATTTGGCCTGACTAGGATTTAGTTAAATGTACTAGATCTTTTTTCTGGGTGTGAATGCTTAACTCAAGGCGGTATTTTGGTCTAGAGACATTTTGAGCCTTTTGTCAAGCTTGACAAAAAAAAATGTTTTTGCCATTCGGTTTTGTACAACATATTTATTAATCTTTTAATAATAAACGAAGAAAATTGTCGAGAAAAAAAATGAAAATTAAGTCATTTTTAAGCTGGTAAAGTTGGGGCTACAAAAACGGGGGGGGGGGGGGGGCTAGTTGACACGATTGCAACCTTTGTAGTCATCCGATACAAAATTTAAAAAAAGATTCTTGTTTAGTAGGAATGTCGTTATAGCTCCTACCTCATAGAAAACGAAAACAAAAAAATAATTGCGCAAAATGGCGGCTGTCTGAATAAAAAAAAGGCGTTTTTCGACTCTTTTTTTCGTAGTTGATAATTTTTTTATAATAGTAAAAAAAATCACTTTGATACAAAAGTGTTAGAGGCGATAGAGAGTTGTACATTGAAGATATTGGTAAAAAATTTAAATTAAATCAGTTGAGTAGAACTTGAGATATCATGCGATTTGCTTGCTGCATCACTAAAATCACTATATAATTCCGTAAATAATTGGAATTTAAAAATTTCCTTTCGACGATATATTCATAATAGTCTAAACCAGGGATGGGCATAAAGAACTTAAAAAAAAAATAAGTGATAAATCATTTTTGACTCGTGATTTAAACGGGCTCGGAGTATCAAGTACTTTCGGACTTGTGATTTAAACGGGCTTGGAGTATCAAGCCTTTTTTGACTTGGGATTTAAACGGGCTCGGAGTATCAAGTCTTTTTTGATTGGTGATTTGAACGGGCTCGGAGTATCAAGTACTTTTGGACTTGTGATTTAAACGGGCTTGGAGTATCAAGCCTTTTTTGACTTGGGATTTAAACGGGCTCGGAGTATCAAGTCTTTTTTGATTCGTGATTTGAACGGGCTCGGAGTATCAAGTACTTTTGGACCTGTGATTTAAACGGGCTTGGAGTATCAAGCCTTTTTTGATGTGGGATTTAAACGGGCTCGGAGTATCAAGTCTTTTTTGATTCGTGATTTGAACGGGCTCGGAGTATCAAGTACTTTTTTACTCGTCACTCCTTTCGATTAAGAGTGACAAATTCTTTTTAATTCTGAGTATATTTAAGCTTTAAATTCATTTTAATTCCTTTTTTAATCGAATTAAACGACGAAATTCATATTAATTCCTGAATATTTTTTAATTGTACCATGGTCAAATCGATCCCGGTACAACAAATTATAACTCCGCATACGGAGAATAATAATTAGTGACAAATAAATAAATAAATAAATAAATAAATAAATACATAAATAAATAAATAAATAAATAAATAAATAAATAAATAAATAAATAAATAAATAATTAAATAATTTTTTTTTTTTTTTAAATTTTTTTTTTTTTTTTTTTTTAATTTTTTTTTTTTTTTTTTTTTTTTTTTTTTTTTTTTTTTTTTTTTTTTTTTTTTTTTTTTTTTTTTTTTAAATACGGGCCAGTATCGACCAAATCCGGATTTGGTTAGGTTGAGTCTACGCGCGAGCATACTGGCCCGTATTTAAAAAAAAAAAAAAAAAAAAAAAAAAAAAAAAAAAAAAAAAAAAAATCATTTAATTATTTATTTATTTATTTATTTATTTATTCATTTATTTATTTATTTATTTATTTATTTATTTATTTATTTATTTGTCACTAATTATTATTCTCCGTATGCGGAGTTATAATTTGTTGTACCGGGATCGATTTGACCATGGTACAATTAAAAAATATTCAGGAATTAATATGAATTTCGTCGTTTAATTCGATTAAAAAAGGAATTAAAATGAATTTAAAGCTTAAATATACTCAGAATTAAAAAGAATTTGTCACTCTTAATCGAAAGGAGTGACGAGTAAAAAAGTACTTGATACTCCGAGCCCGTTCAAATCACGAATCAAAAAAGACTTGATACTCCGAGCCCGTTTAAATCCCACATCAAAAAAGGCTTGATACTCCAAGCCCGTTTAAATCACAGGTCCAAAAGTACTTGATACTCCGAGCCCGTTCAAATCACGAATCAAAAAAGACTTGATACTCCGAGCCCGTTTAAATCCCAAGTCAAAAAAGGCTTGATACTCCAAGCCCGTTTAAATCACAAGTCCAAAAGTACTTGATACTCCGAGCCCGTTCAAATCACCAATCAAAAAAGACTTGATACTCCGAGCCCGTTTAAATCCCAAGTCAAAAAAGGCTTGATACTCCAAGCCCGTTTAAATCACAAGTCCGAAAGTACTTGATACTCCGAGCCCGTTTAAATCACGAGTCAAAAATGATTTATCATTTAAAGCATGTATTTAAATACTTTTTGATTCGAGTCCGCCCATCCCTGGTCTAAACTCTATGAATATGCAAAAAAAATTGATTTTTTCACCATACCACACCCGAATACCGCCTTAATACTGAATTTAATTTAATATGCTGTAATGTTTGATTTAATGGTTAATTGAATGCCTAATTTTTAAGCACAAATTTAGAGTAACGGCGTTCTTTTTAGGAATTCCGAAATTTAGACATTGCAAAAATTTCATTGAGCAAATTTTCTAATTTATAGTAATGGCGTTCTTTTTAGGAATTCCAAAATTTAGACATTGCAAAAATTTCATCGAGAAAATTTTCTAATTTTGACGAGATAAAACTTTTCGTCACATCTAAACTTCGTGCAATTTTAATCTAACGTTTTTTATGATATCGACATTTTTGCAAGGCGACAGATCAACAAAATCTTTGATTTCTAAATTTATTATATTTTTGAAAATTCATGGTGTGGTTTGAAAAAAGAAGGTTGGCTCTATGTGAATATATTGCAGAAAAATATATTTCTGTACAAAAAATCATGGCCTTTTGACTTTCACTAACACAAAACTGTAATGGCTGAAAAGAGGATAAAACAAAGGAAAACTCTAAAAAATCATGTTATAGCCTTGGTTGAAGTGTCATCGATGATCAGCGACTTCAAAAACAATATTTCAAGATACTCGATTAATATTAAAACGAAATTTCATATAAAAATTCTCAAACGTTCTTGATTAGAATTTATTTTTGAAAAATTAATGGCATTTAATAATCGATTATCGCGGATATAAATTCACCGATATTCCACTTCATTTTGTAGCAATAAATAATTGAGCGATAAAACTTAGTTCAACTGATTAGCGATGGCTAATTTTAAACCCACTGCGTCAGTCATTTTGCAGCACTTTTTTTTCTACCTTTCGCCATCAGACGCGATACAGTTTTGATTATCGTGCGAATTCGAGCGAAACGATAACGGTAAAATAATTTGCACGCCTACTGAACCAAGAAGAAATGTTCTCGTGGCCAAAAGTCCCAAAAACAAGGACAATGAAACATTGAAAAGGGACGCTGCGTTGCGAATCGTTCAAGCTGAAAAGTGAGGTACAAAGAATAGCGATAATAATGTATGTATAATAATTTATATAATGCGTGAAATATCTTTTTGATTTATAACGCACGTGCTAAGCAGATGACAAAAAAAAATATATTTCTTCGACGTATCTCTATGGATTGCCAAAAAAAAAATTCACGTGTCGTTTTAATAATAATTTACGTCTTCGAAAAACTGGACCAACGTGCGTCATCGTCCAGTGGCAAATAATGAGCCGGAGATTAATCGTTTCTCAAACATATACCAATGCATATATAAATACATATATATATATAAATATATAACTAATAAACGAATGGAGATTTGCACGTAAGAGAGGATCGTGAATGAGGAGAAAGAGGGAGGGAATTCTCTCCCTCTCTTTTTTGTGTGTGCCTTTCGTGAACGCGATAAATCGAAGAAGATCTCGAACCCCGCTCGCGAATCTCTACTCGAATACTGCTCCTGCATTTTCTGCTCCTGCCCTTCCTCCTTCATTCTCTCTCTTTTCTCGCTCTCTCAGCGCGAAAAGGATTTAAATCGGTAGACATTAGGAAGGGTTTAAGTTTAAAGGGCCTTGCCGGACCCTCGCAAGGACAGACGGTCAGTGTAGTTGCATATACACTATATATATATATATATATATGTATAAATGCATACACGAGCTCAGAGAGAAGAGGGTTCTCTCACTGCTTCGACTCCTCCTTCGTACTCCTCCCCTCGGTTCCTCTCGCTTCCTGCCATTGAATCCCGAAACTCCGACGCGTGACCGTTACCTACGTTAATACATTTTGTTTCCCAAACATCCGAACACATAAACACATCACATGTGTAGTTTTGTTTTTCTTCACCCGCTGCAGTTTTGTTTTTCTTCGAAGTTTTTTTTTTGCCAATTTTTTATTTTTCGATATGTATTTATTATTGGGAAAAGTAGTTAGAGGAAGGGAAAGGAGGACAGACTGAGGATCGGTTCTCAAAGTCAACATTTGGTGAAAATTTTTTTTGGATCTTCATTAAGAACTTGAGGCTGAAAATTCACCCGAAATGCGGAAGCAGCATTGAAAATAAAAAATGAAGCTATTTTCATTGCGTTCGAATGATGTAAACTTAAAAAAAATACTTAAAAATTCGATAACTCGTAAACTACGGGAATGCGGTAAAAACCCTTTTAGGATTTACTAGAATAAATTGAATGAAAGATCTGTGGAAAGATCAGTTTGAAAATATATCATTTTTCCTAAGGTTGTAACGAGCAAATACGGCATTTAGAACTAGAAAAAAATGCTATCGGGAGTTTTTAATTTTTTTTTTGTTATCGATAACAAACCTCTGATAGATTTAGAATGAGATATTTTCATGATGAGAGAAACCTGTGATAATTGACTTTGAAAAAAAAACATGTTCAACTTATTACCTTTAAAGCTCAAACGAAAGAAACTTTTGATGAGAAAGGAAATAAACGACTGATATTACAGAAGAAGATCAGGATCATTGTGATTGATAACAACACATTGAATTGATAAAGAAGGATTTTTGAAAAAAGGTAAAAAAACATAGTAATATAATCTTCCGTAAAATCGTATCTCGCCTAGAAAATTAGTGAAAACAATAACAACAAACTTGGAGTGGAACGTGAGAAATGTTGAAAAGTAGTTGTGGAAATTGCACGAAAAATACGAATGAATAATAAAATATGCGCTTGACACTCACTCTTTCGCCGTGATGTTCTCTCACTCGATGTGCGAACTTCAGAGATCCCTCCCCGAAGGCAGACTGAGGATGATGCAGCGATGGTTGATCGACGATTTGTCTTCAGTGGGCTGAATCTTAATCCTCGTGAAATTTCGACTGGAAGTACAGCTCCTCGAATCACGCGCACATTTTTCTTCACAGGTTTCACTCCGCGTTTATTAATTTTACTCATTGAATTAGAAATCGAATGCAACGAAAATTTAACACGAGTGTATTTAGTGCCATAGTCATGACTTTTTTTTCCGACGATATTTTTTGATCGTGAGAATCTCGTGTTGCGAGAGTTCGCTCTCTCTCTCTCTCTCTCTGTCTTACCTATTCGCATTGCGCGCGCATTTCACGAGTCACCTTATCTCTCTCGCTGTCTCCCTGGTTCCCTCCCCGGCCGCTACCCCCACGCCCGCGCTCTCGTTCTGCGTTCACTCTCGTCCGTGGATCTCGTTCGACAACAGCATATCTGTTGATCGCGTCTCGGTAAATTCATTCTTTTTCGCTAATTCTCAAGCTCCTTGTGTTTCAAATTCGCGGTGAAAATGTTCGTGGGGCAGCGTTCGGTGCTACGGAAGAATTATTCGTCAGAGAATCGTCATTGTTGCGAGTCGATGAGGTTTTTTGCGAATTTGCTCGGCCTCGCGCGCCATTTGTCGCATCGCTCGTTCGCGAGAACTCAAAAACATTCGGCACGGGGTCAGAAACGTGCGTCGAGGTGAAACAAAAACATGGCGAGTGGTGAGTGAACAAATAAATATTGCGATAAATAAGTGAAAAAATATCGAGATTAAATTTAATGTGGCATTTACCGTGCACAAGTACTGGTCGCGTTGGGTGGTCGGCGCGCATGCGCCGCGTGAGTTTTTTTCCCTCCGCCATCTTTTTCCGTTTCTTTCGCGAGGTACTTCAGCTTCGCGCGACCGTAGCGCGACGATCGTTTCTCGAAAGAATCGTGTTTTTCGTTTTTGGCGTCCAACGCGATGTTAATTCTCGGTAAACGTGATCTGTGTTTCTTTGCGAATCGAGAGCTAAAAAAAATATCGCGTATTCGGAGCTCGGTGAAAAAAAAACTGGTGATAGTGCGGAATATTCTTTTCTAGGCGCGTTGCACGATTCTTCATCGTCGTCGGTGTCGTTGCTACAACGGGAGTGGGGGGAATTAGTAGGAGAATTGGAGAGATGGCGTTCCGCTAAACACGACGTATGTATACACTTCCACGTATACGATACGACTGACTGGATGTTTTTTTCTCGATGTTTTGAATATTTTTTGTTGCTTCTCGTTGTGCTGTTTGTAAAATCTCGGCAATGTCGTTGAGATCGACCGTTGGCAGATTCGTTGTGTTTTCGAGAGTTCGCTCTCTCTCTCTCTTACCCACTCGCATCGGAGCGCGTTTCACGAGTCGCCCTTGCTCTTTTTCTCCCTGGTTCATCTCTCCGGCCGCGACCCCCACGCCCGCGCTCTCGTTCACTCTCATTCGTGGATCTAGCTCGATAACAGCACATACCTATTAACTAGAAATTCAAAATCTCTAAACTTGAAAAAAATTCAAAATCTTTTCAATTCAATGACAATTTAAAATTTGTTGAACTGAATAAACTTTCAAAATCTTTTGAATTAAATGAAAATTTAAAATATCTTAACTCGAATAAAAATTCAAAATCTATTCGGTTCAATGACAATTCAAAATTTATGAAATTAAATAAAGTCTCAAAATCTTTTGAATTAAATGAAAACTTAAAATCTCTTAACTCGAATAAAAATTCAAAGTCGTTTCGATTCAATGACAATTCAAAATTTGTTAAATGAAATAAAGTTTCAAAAGCTTTTGAATTAAATAAAAGTTCAAAATCTCTTTACTTCAATAAAAATTCAAAATCTTTTCGATTCAATGAAAATTTAAAATGTCTTAAATTGAATAGAGATTCAAAATCTTTTTAATTAGATGCATATTAAAAGTCGCTTGAATTAAATAAAGATTAATAATTTCTCGAATTTAAGAAAAATTTGAAATCTCTAGAATTAATAAAAAATTAAAAATCTCTTACATTCAAAATCGAGTCTGGTGTAAAAAGATGCGAAGTCAAATTAGAAAATCACAAAATATGATTTTCCAAGCCCCTTTCTCATTTCTCTCGGCGGTTTTTCGATCGAAAAATATCGTCAGAAAAAAAATCGCGACTCTGGCACTTGATAATACACTCGTGTTAAATTTTTGCTGCATTCGATTTTTAATTTAATCGGTAAAAATAATAAACTCGAAGTGAAGCGTGTGAAGAAAAATGTGCGCGTGATTCGAGGCTGCATTTCCGGTAAAAATTTAACGAGGATTAACATTCAGCCCACTGAAGACAAATCATCGATCAACCATCGCTGTAATATCCTTAGTCTGCCTTCAGGGAGGGATCTCTGAGGTTTGCACATCGATTGAGAGAAGGTCGCGGCGAAGGGGTGAGTGTCACGCGCCTATTTTATTACTCACTCGTATTGTTCGTGCAATTTCCACAACTATTTTTCAACATTTCTCACGTTCCACTCCAAGTTTGTTGTTATTGTTGTCACTAATTTTCTATGCGAGACACGATTTTACGGAAGATTATATTATTATGAATTTTTACCTTTTTTCAAAAATCCTTCGTTATTAATTCACTATGTTGTTATCAATCACAATTATCCTGATCTTCTTGTATAATATCAGTCGTTTATTTCCTTTCTCATCAAAAATTTCTTTCGTTTGAGTTTTAAAGCTAATAGGTCGAACATGTTTTTTTTTTCGAAGTCAATTATCGCAGGTTTCTCTCATCATGAAAATATCTCATTCTAAATCTATCAGAGGGTTTTTATCGATAACAAAAAAATATTAAAAAAACTCCCGATAGCGTTTTTTTCTAGTTCTCAATGCCGTATTTACTCTTTACAACCTTAGGGAAAAATGATATATTTTCAAACTGATAGAACCTGCGTTGAAAATTGCTCGCAATTGAATTGAAACGCGGTAGTCCAAAGGTTTTTACGCGTTTTTACGCTCTCCCGATCTCATTCATCGTTATAGAAAACACAAAAAAAAACACAATCGTTCCTATTGTCTTGGAATATTAACCCTCTTGCGCTATAATGACCCCGTAGTTTTGAGATAAAACTTTTGCGAGACTTTTATTTAGCCGAGACTCTCAATTTTGTCATCGGGGAATTAGTTATTGAGGCTGAACTTCCGAAAAACAGTTACCTCCAATTTTGGTGAAATTTTTCACAGATGTTTCATTTAATTTATTCTAGTAAATCCTAAAATGATTTGGACCACATTCCCATAGATTGCGAGTTATCGAATTTTTAAGTATTTTTTTTTAAGTTTACATCATTCGAACGCAATGAAAATAGCTTCATTTTTATTTTCAATGCTGCTTCCACATTTCTGGTTAATTTTGAGCCTCAAGTTCTTAATAAAGATCCCAAAAAAATGTTTAAACAAATGTTGACTTTGAGAACATCCTTAGAGAGGAGGGCGTTGATTATTGGAAAATCTAATTTCGTTCCATTCGAACTATGCGAATTTTACCATCATAGATTGACGACGTGCATCGGTGTTAGGTTTTTTAACTCAAAAATTGGGAGTACGTGTGTAAGAATGAATGGGGAACTGGAAGTTCGGTCGGTGAGTTGATTACAACTTCATAACACTCATTTATCGTATTGAACCAAGTTGGTGAGAGGGTTGCACTTGCATATATATATATATATATAGATATACATATTAAATGTATATAGATGCGGGAGAGGAAGTGAGAGATAGACGCCCTCTCTCGGAGCGAGTTAGCGACAATTAATGCGCCGCCACACTTGAACGCAACCCGGCGAGGGCGATTCATCGCTGTATATGTGCAAGTGTAGTACCGAGAGTGTGTAATATCGGAGAAGTCGAATACAGGAGGGAAAAGGAAGAAGGACCAAGAGGGAGAGAAATGAGGAGAGAAGTGCGTGTCCGCACACGCGGGGGTAAAAGAATTAAATGCAAACAAAATTCCAACTCGGATTTTATAGTTATATATCCCCTCTCTCTTCCTCTCTCTCACACCCTTTTCCTCGGTAGAGAGGAGTCTTCGAGGAGGAATTCATGATTCGATTGCACGCGGGAGGAGAGCGAAGCATATGCAGCTTCTGCTTTTGACCACTCGCCAGAAACATTCACAAGAAAGGTGCGCGTGTGGATGACGACGTGCGAAATTGCGGCTGTATTGGAACGTGTACCTTTTTTTTTTTAATTACGAGCTTCGATAATTATTATCGCGCAACTTTATTGCACGCACAGGAGATGAGATTTATTATTTGTTTTTTTTTGTCTAATCACAATCGTTTTGAGACAGCGAGCTTTTTCTAATATAATTTTATATGGCAGCTTGTCCGGAATTTTGAAAAAATCGTTTTTTTTACCATAATCTTTTTTTTACCATTTTTAGCATTGTACCAAAGTCATGTTCTTTACCATTTGCAAAATTATTTTTTTTATCATCGTAAAAAAATTAAGAACTATGAAAAAAGAGTCGGAAAATGCCTTCTTGTGTTCAGACAGCCGCCATTTTGCGAAATTTTTGTTATAGTTTTCTTTGAGGTTGGGGCTATATAATGACATTCTTAGTAATTAAGAATGTTTTTTTTTTTTATTTTGTATCGGATGACTAAAAGGGCTGCAATCGTGTCAGCCAGCACACGCCTTTTTTTAACCACAGCTTATAATTTATTTAATTTTCATTTAATTTATTTTCATTTAATTAATTTATTTAATTCGATTTATTTTATTTCATTTGTTTTATTTAATTTATTTTCATAATTTTCACTTCATTTATTTGGGTTTATTTCATTTTCATTTTTTTTCTCGAAATTTTTTTTGTTTATCGTCAAAATATTAATAAATATGTTGTAAAGAAAATAATGGTAAAAATATATATTTTTTTATCGAGTTCGACAAAGCGCTCAAAATAGTATTTCTCTAGAACAAAAAACTGCCTTAATAAACTCGTTTCAATTTTGAACGATGCACAAGAATTTGAAAAACGTCCGAAACGCGATTTTTCGACGCTTAGCTCAGTTTTAGTCCATTTAGACTTGTTTTTCTTTTAATTGACGCAACTTTGATGGAGTCACAAAATGGATATCGAAAATATTCTCGTCGCAAGAAAATTAATAAAATCAGAAAAAAGGGGACATTTTTTTTACACTAACGAAAAGTTAAAGTATCCATTGAAAATAGCTCAGGAGGTATTATTCAAACTGCGATAACAAATTGCTTCTATTCAAGTAAAAATGATAACTTTCATACGCAAATTGTTTGAAAGTCGTTCGAGTCATTTTGACCCAGTGTTTGACGACCGCGGGAATTCGGTCGATGAGAAACTGTGACGAGGGTTGAAAAAGGAAAAACCACGAAGTTCATCGACGTTGAAAAGTACAAAAATAGGTCGTAATGCGCAGGATATATCGCGGGAAACGCAAAAGGCGAGGATAAAATACCCTCCGTGTGTGTGTGTTTTTTTATGTTGCCGGATACCGAAAGACTTTTCTGGATCATATTAAATATTGTACGTATATTCATACATATATATACATACATATATATAATATATGTATGCATTTTATGTATATAAAATGAGAGACTCTCCTGGTCGCGCTCGGCCCATAAAAACGGCCATGCCGTGTTATTACCGGATTATAATAACGATGATATTGTTGTTACGCGCTCGCCTAATGCCGAGCACGACCGCACTATCGCGCCGAGCCTGGAAAGAGGGCGCAGTGTCCTCTCTCTCTCTCTTCTTCGCAGCGCGCCCTCGAGCGGCGAGCGTCTGCGCGCGCAGACTTCGGCGCTCGGACGGGAAGATCCCCTTCCGCTGTGACCGAAAGATGTGCGCGAGATCGCCAGAGAGCGAGAAAGAAGTGAAGGGAGAGCGCGCAATCTCTCGAAGGGGCGAGACTTGAAAATAAAAATGAAAAAAAGCGATTTTTTTAAAATGTGAAGCAAGAGCTCGTTCGTGAAGCGTTAAGAGAATTCGCGAACGACGAAAAAGTACCTTATATATGGGGCTGTGTATATAGAAATATATAACCAGCCCGAAAATCGTTTTCAGGCCAACTTCCCGTGCTCACTCTCCCCGGTCACAATATATACACCTTGCGTAACTCGCTAATGGGCCATTCATTAGAATCTTCGTTCTCTCCCCCCTCTTCTCTTTCTCTCTGTCGTACTCTTTATCTTCCGTTCGTAAAAAGCGCTCTGCGGAAATTTTGCTCGAATTCTCACAGTGTATGACACCCCTTCATCCCTCCCTAGCCCTTCAATCCAATAATGCCTCCCTAAGCTTTTTTATTTAATTTAATTTCTCTCTTTTTTTCTTTTGTTTGCCTCTACTTTGTGCTTCATCATCCACACGTTTCTTCATTTTTTTTTATTCTTTCGTTAGCAATGAATGGACCCCTTCGTCCGGTTCATTCCTAACGCGTGAAGTTCTCAATTCGGATGTCTTCGCCCTTTCTATACAAAATTATTATTTTCCTCATTGGCGTGACTGAGACGTTATTTGTTCTTTTCACAACTTCGAATAATTAAATTCATAGTATTTGTCGATCCATCCGTGAAAACCACCCCTGTTCTCCGCAGCTTCCTCGTCTCTTATTAATCTTTTGTTGAATTGCATTTTTTCATGCTACAAATATCTGTTTTCGGTGCTTCCTTCAAATTTAATTTTTAACATCAATGTTTTTAATTGTTCAGCGATTCCCGTTCGAATTTATTGATTTTTCGGTGGCAAAGAATTTAGCGAACTTTTAATGGAGAAATCATTTTTTTTCTTAAGGGACTACACTGTACAAAATTTTTGTGTTAAATTTAATCAAAAAATATAAAGTTTTCATGCATGTGCAGTATATTAAAATACATATACATTTTCAACCATTTTCATATACGGGGATATTAATTTTCAATGTTCACTCTTTTAATTTTAATGTACAGATATTAAATTTAAGATGAAATTGGTAATTTTCCAATACCATGTATATTAAATTTCATATTCTTTTGGATATTAAATTTCAATAACAAGTATACGAAGTCGAAATTAATAGACATCGATTGGAAAATTAACAATTTTAACTTAAATTCGAAATTTGGATATTTAAATTAAGATGATAAACTCTGAAAATTAAAATCGATATCGGAATATTACTGCAAACATGTATATGAAATTTAATATATGTATTTAAAAACTTCACCATTTTTTACAATGTAAGTAGTCTACTTTAGAATGCCAAAAAAAGTAAATTCTTACGATTTTTTTTCTCAGCTCCTTTATCAGATATAGCGATAAAACTGTTTTTACAACATTGTTTCATCCATCGAAAATACAAAAAAAAAATTATTTTTTATTTTGATTCTTTCAATAATTTCAAAGGAGTATAATTTGCCCTTTGAATAATTTCAAAGGAGAAAAAAATCTTAAAAATTTGACCAAATGCTTTGAGAATATCGAGAGAATATTGCGACAGATAAATTTCAGAAAAAATTGAGTGGTTTGAAAATAAAATCATGGCTACTGTCAATTTCGTCGGAGCAACATTGCTAATAACTTTCATGGCATGATATTTTTATCCGATAATATTGGAAATTTTTTTTTTTTTCTAAATCCCGTAACATGTGCACAAAGTCTCGGAAGATGGAAATATACAATAAATCACCGGCAGATCGATCTCGGTCGCGCATCTATCCCGCAGATATATAGATATATATATGTACGGTTTACGGATATTTCGTGACGTTCGTGAGACTTCGATTACGATTTCGCGAATCACGTATTCTACGTGCGGCAAAATCCGTCTCTCTCTCTCGCGGTCCGGTGTGTAAAAGTGGAGTGTGATCGGACCATAGATAGATTCATCCTCCTCCACCTCCTCCTTCTCAACTCTTCCTTCTTCTCCTCCTCGATTCGAGCGTTGCCTCTCTGTAGGGAATCCGTCGACTTTTTATTTATACACAACCCTCGTGTATATCTATATATATCTTACACGTGAGCGGTTATAAAATACCTGTAAAGAGGAAAAACGAGACGAGAGACCTCGAGATCCGTGCCTAAGGAGGCAAAGACCCATTTGTGGGTGAGGCCCGCGAGAAATCGTTGGATCTCGATGATTTCGGTGTATACATCGAGTCTGCTTATATGTACACGTATTTAACGTTTACAGGCGAGTTGGATAATCCAAAACGATGTTGAATTGACTTTCATTCGAGTTTACTGAACGCTAAATGAAAGTGCAAACAATATTTCTATTTTTAGTCATTAAACTGGACGAATCGTTACGTCGAATCGATTTAAAAAATGTGGAATTATCAAAATAGTACACTGAGAAAAAAGTTCAGTTAAGGGGTCTACCCTAATTAGACACGCAAAAAAATGCCTATTTTCACGATTTTTTTTCATTGTTTTAAATTAGAAATATTAATATGACAAGTATGAGACTATGAGGCTTGATAAATATAATCTTGAAATGCATGAAAAAAATTTTTTTTTATTTATTTTTCGGTTTTTTATTATATGAAAATGCAGGCCAAAAAAATATAAAAAAAAAAGATGAGTGCGCCCTGTTGACGGAATCTCCGGAGTGGATTGTCTAAAAAAAAAAATAAAAAAGGTTTTAGATTCAGTAAGGTCATGACTATGTCGCATATCATACGATTTTTGATTTTTTTAAAATTGGCAAAATGGCGGCCATATATCGAAAAGTAACGAAAAATAACCTTTTTTTTATCAGTTTTTTTTTATTTAAACCAAGTTAAACTCAAAATTTCAAAAATCGTATGATATGCGACATAGATGTCGACATAAACAATATGTGGTAAAAATTTGGTAAGGATTGATGCAGTAGTTTCCGAGATTTTTTCAACAAGCCGTACAAAAATGTCATTTCGAGAAAAACGCGATCAAACTCCGAACGGTCACTATTAGCGCGCTCAGGTAACTAAGTAAAAGTCCCTCAAAAGTACACTTAGACTGCTCGGATCTTTACGAAAATTTAATATGATACTTTCAAATATCTATACTTTCGAAAAATGGAATTAAAAAAAATCGATTTTTTGGAAATTGCAATTAGGGTAGACCCCTTAAAACAACTAAATCCATTTAGTTGAAAAAAATTTAGTTGATTCAATATTAATTTGTTTGAAATAATGAAACTATAATTAACTCAACAAATGGATTTGGTTAACCATAAGATATGAGGTGAACGAAATTATTTGGTCAATTTCCAGATACAGTTTAGTCCAATTTACACGTTACTGAGTTGCTGTACAGAAATATTTCGTTGATTTTTAGTATATTTTAACTTGATAAATTCAGCTGTAACAAGAAAACAATTCGTATTTTCAATCACACAATTTATTTGGTACAAAGATATTTATTTGATTGAACTGAAACTTTGCCCATTCAAGCAACGATTTAACCGATTTAACCAAAACTTCCACTGTATCTTTGTTGAATTACCAAAATGATCTCGTTGAACGTCCGGAAACAAATATTTGGTTGAGTCAAACAAATTTTTGCATTTTCAACAAAAAAAATGTCTCAGTGTATTATCGAAATAGTCTATCAAAATTTCAAAGCGATTGGGAAGTTCGTAATTGAAATATATTGACTTCAATTTTTTTTGTGGGATTCAAAATTCAACTTCAATCACAAAATAGCTTTAAAATTTTGCAATAAAAATTTATCAATAAAGAGCTTTCTGATGGCCTTAAAATTTGTATTGATTATTTTGTCAATGTTTTGCCAACAATTTCATATTTTTAGCATTATACTTACCTTAAAATTCCGATTCAAAGTTAATTATTTATTTTAAATGAAAAAAGAAATGTCTTATCTCCGTCCAAAATCGTCCTTTAACCAAATATTAAGCTTGTTAAGCCGCAAATTAACTTAGGCCCGAATTTTAAGTTCTTAAGATCTATCTTAAGATCTATTTAATATCAAACTTAAGATCAAACTTTCCTTTGAACTCGAATTGCAACTTAAGATCGAACTTAAGTTCCAATTTAAGATGAATCTTAAGTTTGAACTTACGTATCATTATAAGTTCAAACTTTACGTTAGTGCGAACTTCAGATCGATCTTAAGTTCAAACTTAAATTGGATTTGAAGTTTGATCTTAAGATCCATCTTGAGCTTGAACTTAAGTTCGATCAAACTTCTTTCATCGCCTCCCTTGACCTGGTTTTTCGACATTAGTTGTCAAATTAATGAAGTTCAATCGAACTTAAGTTTAAGCTCAAATGGATCGTAAGTTCAAACTTCAACCCAAATTTACGTTTGAAGTTGAGATCGATCTGAAGTTCGCACTAAAGTTTGAACTTAAGTATGAATTAACTTATGACACTTAAGTTCAAACTTGAGATTCATCTTAAATTGGAACTCAAGTTCGTTCTTGAGCTCCAACTTGAGTTCACTGTAAAGTTTGAACTTGAGTTTGATCTTAATGTTAAAATTCGGGCCTTTGAAAGACGAAAAATGCTTTTCCAAACAATGATTCCGCATCGATTTACACTCTTGCACGAATTGCATAATATTATAAATGGCGATCTTCTGTGCCTTTTTGTCATAGAAATGTAGTTTATTTATCGCGATATTCATCGTCAGGAAACGATTTCCTATCGACGATTCGTTGCAATGATTTATCCAAGGATATTTTTTTTCTGCAATTTAATTATTTTCGCGATAAGTATATAATGATGCTTATATGAATTGTATTATCGATTATCGATGAATGTTCGAATTTCAAGCGGTTTCTGTATGTACCCGCTATTCGATGGAATATCCACGCGGGTCTCGATCGGGGTACACACCAACGTTAAGTGTTTTCTTTATTTAAAAAAAAAAAAAAAAAAAAAAAAAAAAAAAAAAAAAAAAAATCTCTCTCTTTGCTCGGAGAGAGACTGAATGGCCTGGGGGTCCATGCGGACCCTCGACAACGAGAAGAGAAAAAGAGCGAGAGACAAGAACCTTCTGTTACAGTCTGGCGAGCGTATAATGGTCGCGCGAGCCCTCGTTCGCAAAGTTCATATATCGATATCATCCTCCCTTTATACATCGTGTTCGAGACACGAGAAATTCATGTTAGAGGCTCACGGATGAATGCACTTTTGACGCGGTTTTCCGGCCGAACGAACCGCGCCCCGAAGAGATCCTTCGAACACCGTTCGGATCATCTCGCGAACATCTTTCTCAAAATCTATCAAAAAACCTTCAGCGATCGATCCTTATTCCCATGAGAATTTGCAGACGTAACATACGGGCAATAAAAATATATTTCACGTGGAAGATATTAATTATTAATTAATTTATCGTTGAGTTCTCATCTAGGAAGCTTTTGGAGATGGCAACAAAACGTTTTCTAGTGTCAAAGTTTCTGTCAAGTTTTCTAGTGTCAAAGTGCTCAAATATATGCATGAATAATTCAACAATGATTTTTAGGATAAATTTCCTGATGGATGTTTTGAGGGGGACGTTTTTATTGCGAAAGTAACCTCAACCAAAAATGAAATTTTGTAGGCACATGGAATTACTCCCCCATTTTTTTATTATCTTTTTTGCGAAATTTTAACCATTCTTCCAAGTTTTTTCAGATTTGATTTTTTTTTAGTGCCTGTTGAGGGTCGTGATCAAAGAAAAGACATAAATTTGGTAATTTATTTTGGGAGTATAGAAAAAGGTGTAGGGTTTCTTTTCAGAGGATTTACTTAGTGCATATTGAACAATGAGAGAAAGAAACAAAAATTTAACTATCATTTTCATACAAAATCGCAGTCTTTCAAAATTTGCACGAGGGTACCAACCTTAAGGGGATATTCTGGTCTAAAATTTTGAAAAAATCATTTTTTTTTGTATATTCTTAAAGTTCAGACTTTTAAGAATATATCCTTGAAAGGAAATTTTTAAATTCCAATAATTTGTGGAGTTATAGCGATTTTAGTGACGCAGCAACTACGGCGGTAACGTCAGAGCACAAATTTTAAGGATGTTGAGTCCAAAATCGCAAATGATGAGAAAATTCAGAAAATTTTGTATGTTTTTGGATGAATTATTTAAGAGGTCGTGTAAAAATTTCACGATGATTAGGAAGCTCGTTATCGAACAATTAACATTAACAAATTAAATTAAATTAAATGTAGTCTGATGGAAACTGATGTAACTTTGTGATAAGTTTTTTTTTGACCTCTCAATTTTTTAATATCTACACTATATTGAAAGCAACGGAAACCAAACGAAGTTTATTGATAAATATTTTTTTTATTTGTTTAAAAAATTGTTCTTAACAAAATGTTAATATTTTAATAACGAGCTTCCTAATCGTCGTGAAATTTTCACACGACCTCTTAAATACTTCATACAAAAACATACCAAATTTTCAGAATTTTCTCATCATTTTTCATTTTAACCCTTAAGGAGGTTGAAGTAATGATGATAGAATTCTGAAAATTTAATATGTTTTTACATGAAGTATTCAGGAGGTCGTGTAAAAATTTCACGACGATCAAGAAGCTGTTTATTGAACAATTAACAGTAAAAGATTTCATAGGGACTCAACATTCTTAAACGCGTTTTTCTCAAAAGTACTTTTCTCAACACGGTTGACATGATATTTCAAGTTCTACTCAACCGATTTAGTTTAAATTTTTTATCAATCTTCAATGTATAACAATCTATGGCCCCTATCACTTTTGTATCAAAATTGTTATTTTTACCGTTGTAAAAAAATTAAAAACTATGAAAAAAAGTCGAAAAACGCATTTTTGTTCAGGCAGCCACCATTTTGCGAATTTTTTTTTCCCGTTTTCTCTGAAGTAGGGACTTTAACGACATACTTACTAATTAAGAATGTTTTTTAAAATTTTTTATCGAATGACTAGAAAGGTTGCGATCGTGTCAACCAGCAACCCCTTTTTTTAACCTCAACTTTACCACACTGAGAAGACAATGTACCAGGATTTGTTAACTCCTAACAAATGTAATCAATTATTTTGTAACAGTTAATAAATTATTTTGACACAAAAAAAATATTTCTTAACGACTAACAAATTTTGTAACAGTTGCGGAATACTTAAGTACATTTTTTTTTTAAGTACACGGAAAAAAAGAAAGTAAAAAATACAGGGGTAAACAGTTTGCATTGGACTAGAAGTGCCAACTAAATATATTTCTTGACTACAAAAAAACTGTTTTCTCAGTGCAGCTTATAACTTATTTAATTTTCATTTTTTTTTCGTCGATAAATTTGTTCTGTATTGTCAAAATATTACTACATACGTGAAACGTTTGTAAAAAAAAAAAAGAATGCTAAAAATATTTTTTGGTTTTTTTTTATCGAGCTCGACAAAACGCTCAAAATGTATGTCTCCAGACCGGAATACCGCCTTAAGCTTGTACATTACATATATTTCTGTCTGAGTGAACCCATATATAACGCATACTTAAAACTCACGGTAAAAGAATGCTGCCAATATTTCCGAGTCGATTTTTGTTTATTCAAAAAATATTCTTAATTAAATGTAAACATTCTCCGGGACTTTGATAAATTTGTTTTTCTGATTAGTTGCCGATTAACGCGAATTTGTTACCGGACACTTGACACACAAATCCATCGAGAACCGAATATTTCGCACAATATCTTCCAGTTAAGTGTATTGTGGGCTTTCGTACTCGGTTACTCGTTACAGAGAGCGCGAAATGTATTCGTGTGTTTACATTCTTTTTTTTTTTTGTCGTAACGAGTTGAATAAACGCTGCGAATTATTCAGCCAGAGGGAAGCACGGGGTTGCTGGTTAAGGGGGAAAAAAAATATTTGAACAGGTGTGTGCGTTTCGCACGTTTTCTCGGTGAACATTTTTATCACACACTGGATTTTGCCAGCAAGAATCTTCACGAATGTGCGAGAAACGAGAATGAGTTATCTCGGAGTTGGGAGTCATCGTCCTCGAGGATGTCTCGTACATTTTACGTAGAAAATGAGATACTCGACAAAACAGAGGGAGAGGGTCGTTTCTCCAACGAATTGTCAAGCTGATGAAAAGAATTTTTCGTTCCGCAGTAAACAAAGAAGTTTGTAACGACTTTCAGCAATTTCTCTTAGGCCATTTTCCTCCTCCTCTTCGTATGTAAATTCATTACAAGACTGCACACTCGGTAAATATACTACGGTTGAATTGTTTCTCTGTGACAATATCACAAAAGAATTCGCATGAAAATTAACTAGCACGCACGTTGCTCATTCGAGCGAGATCGAAATATGACAGTGTGTAAATTACTCAAGACAGAATTTACTATTCGAGAAAATTCCTAGAAAGTTAAGGATGCTATTTTTGGGGGAGACAACAATGTTGATTGCGTTTATTTATATTCGAGTGTCACAATGTCGATTTATTTGAAAATGTGCAAATTAGAATTCTACGTTGCTTTCTCAAGACTTTTTGGCTGTTCTGTTTCCATTCACTCAAATTCGGTTTTACTTTTTTGAAGATTTTGCAAAATTATAATTCGTTGTACGAAATTTGGGTAGAATTCAAAATCCACACTGCGAAAACAGTTAATTTGTAGTAAAAAAAATAAATATGTAATTGGCACTTTTACTTAAATATTCCTTAACTGTTACAAAATTTGTTAGTCGTTAAGCAATATTTTATTTGTGTCAAAATAATTTATTAGCTGTTAAAACATATTTATTTCATTTATTAACTGTTGAAAAATAATTGAATTCGCCATATTCAACTTTACATTTGTTAACTGTTGAAAAATGTAAAGTTGAATGTCAAATCCTGGTACATTTTTTCTCAGAGCAAATTTATTAAAATTCAAAATCAAGATATCCTCAATTCCAGTCTATTGTTTCAATATTTAATAACAAAAAGATAAATACCGAGAATAGGTAACAATTTTTTATTAAAATTTTGCGAAATTATTTGTATGCCAAAAACAAAACCTCTTGCATGAGAAAGCATAAGAATTCTGTAAAAAGGACTCCATATATTCTTCCTCCTATTTATTTATTTCCATTAATCTCCTAATCATTAATTCATTATAATTGATGTATTGATAAATATTTTAATCACTTTATTGCAAATCATCATTTAGTCTGATGTTGAATTAAATTCCACGACAGAAAAATAATTACTCTGCATCGAGAATCAGCGTTGAATGTATGAGAAAAAAGAGGGAATTCTATTTTTTTTTACATGTCGTAATAAGTAATTGTTCGATGATGAAAGATAAAAACAACAATATATTTATTGCTTTTATATATATTCGAGTGTCACAATGCCGATTTATTTGGAAAATGTGCAAATTGGAATTTCCACGTTGCTTCTTCATGACTTTTTAGCTGTTCTCATTCCATCCACTCAAATTTGCTTATACTTTTTTGAAGATTTGCTGTTCAATTTTATTGAAATTTAAAATCGAAATTTATAAAAATTAAAAATCATGATATCCTGAATTTCAGTCTATTGTTTCAATATATAATACCAAAAAGATAGATAACAAGAAGTAAAGATTTTTTCTTAAAATTTTGCGAAATTATTTTTGTACCAAAAACAAAGCCTCTTTCACGGGGAAGCATTCTGGAAAAAGGACTCGATATGTTCGTCCTCCTATTTATTTATTTCCATTAATCTCCCAATCATTCATTCATTATTATTTATTTATTGATAAATTTACTTCATTGCAAATTAATTACTTAATTTTCTTTATTGCAAATTAATTAATTAATTTACTTCATTGCAAATTATCATTTAGTCTGATGTTAAATTAAATTCCACGGCAGAAAAATAATTACTCTGCATCGAGAATCAGCGTTGAATGTATGAGAAAAAAAAAGAGGGAATTCTATTTTCTTTCTACAAGTCGTAATAAGTAATTCTTCGATGATGAAGGAACGGTCCATTAATCCAGAGTCTCGATAGCCCAGTCATATGTGGGGTGTGTTCGGCACAGTCTCGTTACGAGAGAGGTTTTTAATTAGAGTTCGAGGAGTAAGAGAGAGAGAGAGAGACAGAGAGGGACAGAGAGGTCTGTGAGGTAATGATGACGGAGAAGGTGCGGACGTACGAGGTCTCGACCGCGATGAAGCCGCGCGTATCTCTCGGCAGTTTCACCGCCATCACCGGCATATATCTCTCTCTATCGCATTTGCCACACGTAGCATAAAACACGAGAGAGAGATCCTCCCTTCCCCTCTGAGAACACAGAGAAAATGGCAAGATAGGTGAAGTGGCTCGTCCCGCCACTAACTCTCTATCCTCTTCTTTTTCTCTCCTCTCCCTCCGCTTCTTTCTCTTCTACTTGTTTTGTTGTTTTCCCTCCGGCCACTTGACAGTCTTCCTCCTCAACGTGAGGTCTCGGGGCTAAGGTTCTTGACCTTCGACTATATCACTCCGACAACGAGGGAGATCCCGCGCGCTTTTCTCCGTCACCTTTATACATAAACCTTACCCTTGACTCGAATAAAACGACTCTCGTCTCCCGTACTTTCGAATTATCGACAGAGAAGGATTTTGTCATTTTTTGCTTCCCCATAAAAAAAAGATTCTCATGGCAGTACGTTGAAAATGTTTTGCATGTCGAGAAATTACATTTAGAAAAAATGTTTGAAGGAAAATGATTTATTTAGCTTAGCTGATTCATTTGTTAGGCTAACTATTTACTCAAATAAATTGGAAAATCATCTGGCGAACGTCTTGAGTGATTAAGTTGAAATTTGAAAATGTCTTGAATGTCAAGAAATTACATGTAGAAAAAATGTGTGTAGAAAAATGATTTATTTAGCTTAGCTGATTTATTCATTAGGCTAACTATTTACTCAAATAAATTGAAAAGATCATCTGGAGAACGTCCTAAGCGATTAAGTTGAAATTTGAAAATGACTTGAATGTCAAGAAAATACATTTAGAAAAAATGTTTGAAGAAAAATAATTTATTCAGCTTAGCTTATTTATATGTTGGGCTAACTATTTACTCAAGTGAATTAAAAAAATCATCTGGAGAACATCCTAAGCGATTAAGTTGAAATTTGAAAATGTCTTGTATGTCAAGAAATTACACATAGAAAAAACGTATGAAGAAAACGATTTATTTAGCTTAAATAAGGTTATTTAAAATACAATTTTATTCAAATATCGATGCAATAGGCTAACTATTAAGCTAACTATTGACTCAAATAAATCGAAAAGATAATCTGGACATCTTAAGCGATTAAGTTGGAATTCGACATGCAGATTGATCAACCATCCTTCATTATTCGGTACAAATTTTGACCCAATTATCAAACGATTGGTATTCTTTTTTAATTTTTTCTAGAATGTCTGTAGGTCGTTACAACTTTCGTAATTTTTGGGGATCGAGTTTCAATTTTTTGGGGCAGATACATTCCATGATGAGGATGGTGGAGATAGAATTCAGAAAGAATTGCCTGAGAGATTCGATTTTGAAGAAATCTCCAAAAATGTTTTTCAAATGCTGTCACTTTTGTTATATCGCAACTATCGATCACAATTTTTTTGTACAAATGCCCCAAGTAATAAAAATAATTAGTATTGATTTTATAGAACCCCCAAATTGCCCAGGTTTAAAAAAATGGAGCTTGAAACTTGAATTTTCAAAACAAGATTATTAAATCTTTGAAAAGTTATTAAAAAAATTGTGCATATGAGAAATGTGCATAACTTCCTGATTTAATTCTGTCACTCATCAAGTTACGTTTATTAGGAGTTTACAATTTAACAATTCACAATAAAGAAGCTGAATGAACTGCTCGAAAAGCAGACTTGGAGAACGGTAGTAAAAAAATGAGAAAGCCAGCGGCAAAATTCCAATTTGTGCGATTTTTCCACAACTTTTTGGGTTTTGTAATCACAGAAATATCATGAGGAAAGATTTTTGCGTTTTTTCATGTGTAAACGTAAAATCCGCGCGATTGAACCGAAAGTCATTAAATCATTTTATATAGTTGTTTTTTCTCGACCAAATTCCTGACGAACCCTCATCTGGTTCAATAATTTGGGATATAACTTCATCGTCTGCCGAATACAACGGCGTGTCTATGCGTGTACATTAATGAACCACGATGAAAGAGAGAGGGGGAGAGAGAGAGAGAGAGAGAGAGAAGCTGGGTGGACGAAAATGGTCCTGGAGGATGCCATACTTCGAGTTCTGGCAAAGTTACCGGCATTTTGGTTTGGCTATATATATATATATATGTACAACCACAGACGAGAGTCTCTGGACGAAAGTCACACAGATTTACATATTATGATTTACATCCTTGTCCAGAGGACCTCGACTATCCTCGCTTTCTCTCTTCCTCTTCGCTCTCTTTCTCTCTCTCTCTCTCTCTCTCTTGTACTCTCATATACATATCTCTGTCCTCTTTCCTCCCTTTGCTCTCGAATGCCAATGAAACTCCCCACATTCTCACACACGTACACGCAGATTTCACCGATACTCGTTTACTTTCGTTAGGATCCACCCTTTTTTTGACCAATTTTTTACGTCCACTTTGACTCTGCCATGCCAAAAGCCAGAGAGAGAAAGATAGACCGGTTCCCACATCGGCATTCATATATACAAACTTCAAATTTCAGATGAACCATCTTCCTCACCCCCCAAAAACCCTTTTTCACTCTTTTTTTCATGTGTTAAAAATTTTTTATAAATATGTAACTACAAAAATATTTTACAATTGTAATTTGTACGAAAAATTTTTTTTCGTTGGTAAAATCAAATTGGTTTTTGATGAAATGATTCTTATCGATGCAATAAATTCTAGCAGACTTATTATAGAATTCTTATCGGAATTTTTTATCTCTGCAGGATGCAAGAATCCTGATGCCAAACAAAATCTAAAAATTAAGCACAATTTCGAGGCATTCTGATGTATAATGCAAATACATGTCGAGAGACGCGTACCGACGATTAAAGAAATTGAGAGAATATATATATACATACATATATGTATCTATACATCTATATATCTCTCATCTTATTGATGAACCCCGCGGTGTGAGCCAGAGAGGACAAGATTAAAGAATGTGAAAAAAGCGATCCTGTCAAAGCAATATATACACCTTGGGCTATTAAATTTAATAAAATATACTCCAAGAGGCGTCGTTGACTGAATAATTTTTGAAAAAACTATCGTGCTTCGATCTAGCTGGGATTATTTTCCAAAATTTAAGGGGTCAGACCACTCTCCAGGACCGAAAGAGAGCATATTTCGTGATTTTTTTCAGCTAAATCATAAAATAAATCGAATTTATGAAATAAGTATTTTATTATGCATCTAATTGGCAATGCAAAATTATTTTTTCATGGCAATACACACTGCTGGCGAAAAGTTTCCGGACAAAGCTTCAAAAAAGGTCTGGAACGTTTTTTTATGCCATTTCGCCGGAAGTCAACGTAGACTATAATTTAACAAGCGGCATTCTAAAGCGAAAAAATTCGGCTTCATTTCCTGATTTTTTAATTATTTTCCCAAATTGTTTTTAGATTTGGATTCTATTTTGAAAACAGCTGTTTTTTCGCCTTTTCCTCACTCTCTTCAGGTGCACTCATCTTCTAGAGGGAATTTTTTAAAAACAGTTTTACTATTGGATTCATAAAGGGGAAAGTCTGAGCTTCAATTTCCTTCTTTTTTAAACTTTGAGCGATTTTTTTTTCCAAAGTTATTCTCTTTTTTGTGAAAAAGAGGAAATTTGAAAAATCTCATATAACACGAAAAGAAAGAGGATTCATGAAAAACTTCAAGATAATAAAAAGTCGCGTCTGTTTTTATTGAGTTCAGAGGAATTTTTTCAGAATTTTTTTCAAAAATTTTGTTTTCTCATGTTGAGGCTAGAAAAAAATTAGGGAAAAATATCGAATGTGTTGAAAATGGTAAAATAAAGTATTTTCCCTTCTTGAAATTTTATCAATATTATTCCCATAGTTTTCGAGTTATGGTAATTAAATTATCTCAGCTCCGACTCAGAAAATGAGAAAAAAAAATTTTAGGAATAAATATCTGAAAAAAATTCCTCTGCACTTAACAAAAACAGACGCAACTTTTTGCTATCGTGAAGTTTTTCATGAATCCTCTTTGTTTTCGTGTTATCCGGGATTTTTCAAATTTTCTCTTTTTTCACAAAAAACAGAACAACTTTGGAGAAAAAAATGGCTCAAAGTTAAAAAAAAAAGGAAATTGAAGCTCACACTTTCCTCTTTATGAATCCAATCGTAAAAATGTATTAACAAACTGGCATAAAAAAACGTTCCAGACCTTTTTAACAACAAAAAATCGATTTTTTGAAAATCCTAGAGTAGCCTAACCCCTTAAGATTTTTGAGAGCACTCTCGATGTCTTTCGATATTCTCCAGAGCGTTGAAAACATCGAGGCTGCCCGGGACGATATTTTATTGCTCCCATTTTTATTTATTACATTTATTGTTAACACTTGTGTTTGCCGTCTTCGAGAATGATAACAAAGTAAGGTGGAAGATAGAGGAATTTTTTTTTCTTCTCAAACTTTGTCTCCCGGAGGATCTTGAACCCTTTTTTTCTCTCTTTATCTCTCTTTTTCTCTCTCGCTTTTTGCCTGATTCTCGAGAAACTCGACGATCTCTCCCGCGGGCGGTTCATTCGTGCACCTCCTTATTCGCGCGATCCTTAATCTCCTTGATATCATTTCGCGTGTCCGCGAAAACGAGGGCCCCCGCGAGAGAGCCTCTTTTTTGTGCGAGAGATATTTTCGACCCGGTGAATCGCCGCACAGAGAGCAAAAACATCGGGAGAGTATGGAGAGGAGTGGAGGAACAAAACAAAAAAAAACAGACATGAAAATGATCGTACAAGAAGGGTGGCAAAAAAAATACACCGAATCTCCCTCAAGGAGAGGAACCTTTGTCCTATGCGGTTATCACATACACGTCTCTTCGCGCCTCCGTTAATCACCGAGTGAGACTCTCTCTCTCTCTCTCTCTCTCTCTCTCTCTCTCTCTCTCTCTCTTCCTCTGAATTTTTTTCCCTTGCAGCTTTCTCCATCTCTCTCTCTCTCTCTCTCTCTCTCTCTCTCTCTCTCTCTCTTCCTCTGACTTTTTTTTCTCCTGCAGCTTTCTCCATATCTCTCTTTTCCTCTTTCTCAGCACGCAGAATCGTAATCTTGAGAGTCTCGACATCACACCAAGCATTCCCTACACAATAATTCCATACGTTTTTTTTTTGCATTTTTACATTTTTACATTATTCACATCGAAAATTCACCTTTTTAAATCTCAGCTCTTTCATGTACACTGCAAAAAAAGCTTTTTGAAAATTAATGAACTGTCGGTGAAGTTTTTATGCTGAAATCCGATATTAATTTTCAAGTACCAGTAATTTACAGTAATTTTCAAGCGACGTTGTAATAACGTTCGTTTGTTACTTGAGGATTTTTGGGATCGAGTAGATTCAAGAAACTTTTGCAATAAGTTTAATGGCACTGCAAGAATTTTCAAAATAGTTTATTAAATTTTATGTATTTGTTCATGAACTGGTATATTAATGAACAACTTCTGTCATTTTTAGAAAAATATGTCAATTGAGGGTGATGATTCTAAAAATTGCACCGCAGAACTTTAATTTTCAACCCAGTCATAGAAATTTACAATTGAATACTCTTGAACTTTCTAAACAATATCAATGATGTTTAATTTATTAAGAATGAAAGTAATCCGATATTGGCCATTTTTTTTTGTAAAAAAAAAAGATAAAATAATCCAATCTAATAAATTGAAAAAAAATTGAAATACAAACGTTGAAGATGATTCAGCTAATCTCGGTCTTGTCGATTGATTTTTATTAAAAAAAATTGTACTGATAAAATCAATTTTAATTAAAAATGTAACCAATGATCAATTAATATGAAAAAAAGCAAAATTAAAAAATTCCATTATTGACACTAATTTGAGAATTCATGAATTCAATCAATTCATTTTTCCATTAAAATGATATTTGTATGGAAAAAAACTTCCTCCAAGATTTTTTTACACAGTAACGGTATTTTTTTAAAAATCCTGTAGCAATTTGCACATAAGGAGAAAAAATAAAAATTTATTGCTACTGTGTATTTAAAATGATATTTTAAGATAAAAAAAAGTTTTCTTCGAGGTTTTTTTTAAACATTAACCGTATAAAAAAAAATCTTGTAGAAATGTTCACACAGGGAGGAAAAATGAAAATTTATTGCCACTGTATATTCCAAATGATATTTTAATGGAAAAAACGCTTTCTTCAAGGTTTTTTTTTTTTCACAGTAACGGTATTTAAAAAAATCCTGTGGAAATTTTCACACAGGAAGGAAAAATGAAAATTTATTGCTACTGTATATTCCAAATGATATTTTAATGGAAAAAAAGCTTTCTTCAAGGGTATTTTTACGCAGTAACGGTATTTAAAAAAAAATCCTGTGGAAATCTGCACGTAGGGAGAAAAAATAAAAATTTATTGCTACTGTGTATTCAAAATGATATTTTTTTGGAAAAAAAGCTTTTTTCAAGGTTTTTTTACACAGTAACGGTATTTAAAAAAATCCTGTGGAAATTTGCACATAGGGAGAAAAAATGAAAATTAATTGCTACTGTGTATTCCTAATGATATTTTAATGGAAAAAACGCTTTCTTCAAGGTTTTTTTTACACATGAACGGTATTTTTAAAAAATCCTGTGGAAATTTTCACACGGGGAGGAAAAATGAAAATTTATTGCTTCTGTATATTCCAAATGATATTTTAATGCGGGAAAAAAGCTTTCTTCAAAGTTTTTTACACAGAAATGGTATTTAAAAAAAAATCCGGTGGAAATTTTCACACAGGGCGGAGAAAATGAAAATTCATTGCTACTGTGTGTTCCAAACGATATTCTAATAAAAGAAGCTTCCCTCGCGTTTTTTTTTATATTGACAATATTTGAAAAAGATTCCTGCGAAAATTTTCACACAGGGAGAGCGAGAGAGAGAGAGCGAGAGCGAGAGAGAGAGAGAGAGAGAGAGAGAGAGAGAGAGAGAGAGAGAGAGAGAGAGAGAGAGAGAGAGAGAGAGAGAGAAGAGAGAGAGGGAGAGAGAGAGAGAGAGAGAGAGAGAAAGAAAGAGCATAGAATCGTAAGTTTTGCGGTGGATTATAGCGCGCAGTATAGACAGAGAGCTGAAGAATCTCGGGGCTGATCTAACGGGGCCCTGACTCCGCGGCGGGCGCGAGAATATGTACTCTCGGACTTGTGCTGTGCCCGGGCCCAAGAGGCTCGGAAAAGACGTGGCAGGGGAGGCCGAGAGAAAGAGAGAGAACGCGATAGACGAGAAAATATAGCAATCGAATGAAGAATGAGAGATGGAGAGACGGAGAGAGAGAGAAACCACAGAGCCCGCTCGCGACTTCCGATAAGGTTCCTTCGCCGCCGTGCCACCTCCTCTGCCCACGTTGTGTGTAGCGTTGAGGCGAAAAGGATCGCGCCTCTCGAGACGTAGAAAATCGGAGAATGTAGCCATTATTGCATACGGCCCACAATGTCTACCTCTCTCGATCTCTATACGTACAAGACATCTCGTTGTACATTTACTACAGCCGAACCTCCCATAATTCAATATCCTGCGACACTCGTTATAATTTACCAAGGTCAAACAAGTCGATATCAACTTTAACATATCTCCGCACTTCAACCTTCTCTTATTCTTGAATAATTCTTTTAATTGCTTGTTAATTTTTTTTTTCAACTTTATAAGTTTTTGCATTATTGTGATGCTCAAAAGAAAGCCGCTTCTATATTTTGTATTCGATTAAAAAAGCACTATCATCGTTACTTTAATAATAAAATGCTTTTTATTTAAAAAAAATATAGATCAGAGTTGAAAAAAATTAATTTATTAGAATTCAATGATTATAATATTATCGTGAAAATTGTTGTTAAATTATAGACACTTATATTCATTATATGAACTATAAAATTATTTTAACGTCCAACCAAAATGCTATTATAAAAAAAGCTGGCTGAAACGTTCACTTTCGCTATAGAAAAATATTAGTAAATCATTTTATCCCCATTTCTGCTCAACTACGATTTTGTTTCTTTTATTTCATCTCGATTTATATTGTCATGACATTTTTTTCTTTTCATTTTTGACCATCATTTTTTAAACTTAAACTTGCCCAATCATTTTTTACAATTCGATTTTTTTCACATCTCGATAATCGTTGTAATTGTAATTCCTAATAAATCAAACATAAAACTTATAAAAATTGATCATTTTTAACAACGATGTCATAGATCTAAATTGATGAAAGAAACTTGCTGGAAGCCTCGTGCTCGGCATTTGAGCAAATTAAAAAATTATCCGTATATCGATGATTCAAAGTTCCCATTTGATTTTCAAAATTTTGAGATTAGATTAAATTTTAACTTCGTCGTTGCGTTAGGCGAAGGCAGACTGTTCTTGCATACCACCAACTGGTAACGCCACGAGCGAATTGTGCCGCATTATTTTCTATCCCTTTCTCTCTCTCTCTCTCTTTTTCTCGATGTCTCTCCAACAACGGACAATGCATATGTCCTATATGTGTACATTTGGATGCATATATGTTTACTATATAATATACGCCCGCGATAGACACGGACGAACTGGTGGCGCGACGAACGACGAACTGTTGTCTGTACATATACCATATATAAATATGTATGGACTATTCCAAGTAAAATTGACCAATTTCTAAGGAATTAAGGGATCAGGCCAATCTGGAGCCAGAAAAAATAGGCATATTTCATCAATTTTTGTTAACGATATGACGTTAACAATTGTAATTCCATCAAAAGGATTTCATTGTACTACTAATGAATTACAAAAAATATTTTTTTCATAGTAATTAATTAAAAAATGACGGCTGCACACAGCCTCTTTTCAGTTTGAATTTTTTCGATATAATGGCATTTTGAAAATATATTTCCTAAAAATCCTCGTTTGGCAATTTTAATCGACCACTGCGGCTGTCCAAATATTTTTTCAGTCTTTTGAGTTCAGACGTTTTCCTTCTGAGACGAAAATTTGAAAAAAGTAGCTCACATAAACAATTTTTAAAAAAATCTGTTTGGCAATTTAGGATAATCGTTTGATTTAAATTGAAATTTAATACAAACGAGGAAAAATTATGAAATTTGCAAGGGGTGGAATAAAACGTTGCTTGAGCCAACTCGGAACACCCCATGCATATATCGAGCGAGAGTTGCTTGACCAGATATATACATATATACATATATACGTGGATAATGCTCTTTTATCTTGAAAATTGTTTTCTCTCGTTGTGGCTCTCTCGAGTCGTTCGTGTGAGGGAACGCGTGTCATATACTCCGCCGTAGTAATATATAAAATAATACCCACACGTGATAATAAATGTAAGGACCTCTGGCGCACGCGTTTCTCTATATATGTATTACGAGACGTTTCAACCTTTGTCGCAGAAATAATGTCTCGATGTCACGTTTTTTCCCCTCTTTATCTCATTTTGCAACATGGTAAATATAAACAGGACCGAAGAATTTTTTCAGAATTTTGAGTCCTACTTCCTCCATTCCTCTAATTTCGCCCCGTTGAACTTTTCGCGCTTTCTCACTAATTATATTCTTGAGAAACAATCATTTCTGCACGGAAGAGAAAATTTCTCATGATACGGAGCTGATAAATGCTTTTTTAAAGATCATTAATATATCGTGATCCAGTGTTCGCTGACAGCAACACGCGATTTGATACATTTGTCTATATGATATGCATTACGATCCTCCGAGTTATTATTCGATGGAACTTTCACTCGGAAGCACTAAAGACACAGGATTGGTAGCGCATTCACGTGTCTGCATGTATATTCTTTCAGCCCACACAGAAAATCTCGATCCTTCGCTCTTTTTATACGTATATCAATATATCAACAGGGTGTTCCAGTGGTGAAGGTCAATACCTTCAGGGTAGATTCGTCGCGTAATATCGAGTAGAAAAGTCCTTTGCCATTTTTTCGTATTGTGAAGCCTTGAATTGTTATTAACATTTCAAATCAGCCAATGAGGCGCGATGGTGAGATCAGGGGCTCATCTCAATGGGCGCGTCTCATTGGCTGACTTGAATCATGAATAACAATACAGGGGTTCAAAATACAAAAAAATGGCAAAGGACTTTTCTACTCGATATCACGTCACGAATCTACCCTCACAGTATTGACCTTCAACCCTGGGACACCCTGTATAGATGTGCAATATAATAATGCATCTGCGACAGTATACAGAGAAAAGGCATCCGCGACTTGGCAAAGTCTCTGTGAGCGAAGGACGAGCACAAGGAGTACTGTTCATATGTACAAAATCCTGCAAGTCAGTGAACGAGCGACTTTCGCCTCCCTCCTTCTCTCGTGTTTAAGATTTTGTACTCGATATTCTCAGGATCCTTACATTCGTTCTATAGATATATATTGAACTCACCTCAGGAGACTCTAGAGATTTATTATAAACCGATCTCGAGGGAGAGAGACTTAACGATCCGAGCGAGGACTCGCGATTATACAGATTCATCTCATATCTGTTCTGTCCCTTTCTCGCAGATAAGATCATTACTTTAAGAGACAAATAGAGAGAGAGAGAGAGAGAGAGAGAGAGAGAGAGAGAGAGAGAGAGAGAGGGAGAGGGATAAATATGACGAGTCCCGATTGATCGGAAATGCTTCTTTGGTCATCGAACAAGAATGATACTTCGGAAATCGTACGACCACAGGCACAAGTCTTCCTCGAGGATACGATTCCTCACGACAAACGTATGGATTCCGAAAACCGCAGAGGAATCAGCCCAGAGCGGGGTCTCTCTGTGTATGATTCTCTTTTTCTTCGTTCTTCTTCCTCGTATTAAAATTTCACACCACTTGCGGTCGGATTATAGATATTGATGCTCAATGTAAATATATATGTATATATATTTTTCTCTGTGAGTGTATTTTTTATTGGAATTATAACACGTCATTTCATCAGGAATGCCGTGGTAGGGATTAATCGATAGGAGAAATCGACCGCAGAGTGTTCTGCACACTCGAAAGAATACGAGGAACTAAAAATTGGACATACATCCTCGTTAATCCGGACTGTCGAGTTCGATTTATTTTTCATTTATTTCGAATTTTTCCACGGCAAAGTAAAAAGTGTTTTTTTTTATCATGAAAAATATACTCGTACATTGCAGACTAAAAGTTTGGAAACACTCGCCCCGATTCCGCGCCGCCCAAAAAGTTTCGCTGCTCTTTCAAAAATGAAGATATTTCAATTCAACAAGCGTCGTTTTAAAGGGGACATATTCAGCTTCATTTCGCTTTTTCCAAAAAATAATTTCGATTTTTTTTTAGCCCCGTACGTCTTTTGAAGCATGCTCGTTTTTCGGCTTTTTGTTGGCGTTGCAATTTTGGAGCACGATCCATGAAATTTTTAAAAAAATGTTTTACGTGTAAAAATCTTGTAGCGAGGAGTATAAGCTTCAATTTCATTTTTTTAAGGTTTCGTACGATTTTTTTTCGCAAAAATATTTAATTTTTCGCAAAGAACGACTATATTTATAAAATGTAGCTCTAGAACTACTGAGTTCGCGTGAAATCACTGAGAGAATAAAAAATTGCATAAAATCATTCTGAACTCAAAGAAATTTTTTCAGAATTTTTTTTCAACATTTTTTTTTCGAACATTTTTCCTGTCGAGATGTTTTTTTAATCTCAAATAATCGGTTTTCTTACCTCATATACACGACTTCTTCATCGAAAAATCTCATCTACACCGCTTTTTTATGAGGTAAAAGATCCGATTGTTTACAGTAAAAAAATATCTCATTGACGAGCAAAATTTTCGAAAAAAAAAAATTTTGAAAGAAAATTCTCAAATATTTGTTTAAACTCAGAATGATAGTATGCAATTTTTTACCCTCTAAGTAATTTCACGAAAACCCACCAGTTTTAGAGTTACGCTACATTTTATAAGTATAGTCGTTTTTTGCGAAATGCCGAACTTTAAAAAAAACGAAATTTCGGCTCATTCTCTCCCCCCACAAGTTTTTCATGCGAAGAATGGTTGAACAAAATTTTCATGGGTCGTGCGCCAAAATTTCAACGACAAAGAAAAAGCCGAAAAATGACCATGGTTCAAAAGGCATACAGAATTCTAAAAAAATCAAATTTTTTTTTGGAAAGACCGAAACGAAGCTGAATATATCGCCTTTGAAACGCCGCTTTCTGAATAGAAATATCTTCATCTTTAAAAGAGCAGTGAAACTTTTTGTACGACGCGGATTCAAAACACGATGTTGAAATTTGCATCGTGTAAGTGTAACGGAAGTAATTTATTTTTTGATAAAATTCATTCTGCCTGAGAAGTTTTCAAAATGAAAAATCGTTGAAGTGTATTTTGGGGTTTTCATTGCATCATGACTTAGAATGCTAAATGCCCAAGCAAAGTGTAAAGTGTAAGTGTAAAGATATTTTGTCAATAAACAAAAAAATTCTCGATAAAAAAAATGAAAATAACATTTCCATTACAATTTCATAGTGTAAAGTGTAAGCGTAAATATAATTAAAAATGAATTTTAAAAAAAATTATTTTCATTGCATTTCACAACAAAACTTTAACATGGTCTTAAGATTATGATTTTTTGTTAAATAGTATGTAAATAAAAAAAAATAACGTTTTATTTTGGGCCAGTTTAATGTGTAATGTGTGTATGTATCACGTAATGGGGGCGATCAAGAAATCGAGATCGTAACGGGTCGACTAATCGGTATGTCGACACCCCCAGCGTTCGTTCACTCTCTCGCGGCGAGAACCCGCGATTGCGGCGCCCGGTTCTTTTTAATGACTATCGCGCGGTTTCGCGGGGGCAACGCCAAACACATTTGGATATATATATATATATATATATATAATATGAAAGAAAATGTGAGACTACGACGGTAACGCCGACGCCGAGGAAAGGAGGAATCACGAGCTAAATTGACCGACACCTCTGTATGAGATTGCAATTTTCTTTTTCACCTGGCGCTTCGTTTTGTTTTTTTACTCGCAACTTCTTTTTCGTCGCACATTGTGAAACGAAAAAAAAATCGTCATTCTTATCTTTCTCTTTTTTCATCCTTTAAACTCTTAATATATTTTTTTATCGCATTATAAGGTTATAAAATTAATCGCAATATATGTATTATGGGCAGTATTCATATATGATGAGGGATGAGGAACAGAGTGGATGAAGGAGGACGAACGTGAAATCGTGGCGTAGCCGGTAGCATTGGCGGCCCTCTTTCAATTAATAACGTGATCATAGGTTGTTGGGGGTACCGCAGAAGTGAAGCGAAAGATTGCGGAGAAGGTGGAGAAAGATGAAGCGGAGAGAGGATGCAGCAATTCAGAATTCTCGCGCCACTTCATCATTATATATATTATATTATATTTTATATATATATATATATATATATATATATATATATATATATATATATATATATATATATATATGAGGCATTCTCCGTCAATTCCGCCACTTTTTTCTTCGACCCTCTCAGATCCGTCCCATAACTTGTCACAGTTTAGTCCCACTTGAAAGTAGTCTCTGTGATTTTTTTCAGATTTTTTAAGCGGTGATTGAAGGAGTTATATTTTAAGGAATTAAGGAGCAAAGGAGAAAAATATATTTTTTCGAATCCATATAACTTAAAACGGAGAGGATGTACGAAAGAAATATGCCTACAAAAAAATTATGTTTTTCCATCAACTATTGAATGCAATAGGTGTTATATTTCTATTCGCGTTGCAAAGACTATTTTCTGCAAAAAAAAAAATGAAAATTAATTTTTTTCGCACGGTCTCAGACACCTTCAATTTGGTTGTCAATTTTATAAAATCTCTAACAGTATTAGTGGGACGAAGAGAAAAATCCACAATATGGCAACTCATTTTTTTCGGAGTTAAAAAAATATTTTTCACAAAAAATTGCATTAAGTTATTTTTTCGAATTCATATAGCTTAAAACGGAGAGGATGTACAAACAAAATATTCCTACAAGAAAGTTATGTTTTTTCATCAAATATTGAATGCAATATGTGTTATATTTTTATTCGTGTTGCAAAGACTATTTTCTGCAGAAAAAAAAATTAAAACTAATTTTTTTCGCACGGTTTGACACCTTCGATTCTGCTGTCAATTTTATACAATCTCTAAGAGTATTAGTGGGACGTACAGAAAAATCCACAATACGGCTACTGATTTTTTGCGAGGTGAAAAAAATGTTATTCACATAACTTTATGCAATTTTTTATGAACAACATTTTTTTAACCCCGAAAAAAATCAGTAACCGTATTGTGGATTTTTCCGTACGCTCCACTAACACTTTTAGAGATTGTATAAAATTGATAGCAGAATTGAAGGTGTCGGACCGTGCGAAAAAAATTAATTTGCATTTTTTCTTGCAGAAAATAATATTTGCAATACGAATAGAAATATAACACATATTGCATTCAATAGTTGATGGAAAAACATAATTTTTTTGTAGGAATATTTATTTCGTACATCCTCTCCGTTTTAAGCTAAATGGATTCGAAAAAATATATTTTGCTCCTTTGCTCCTTAATTCCTTAAAATATAACTCCTTAATTAACCGCTTAAAAAATCTGAAAAAAATCACAGAGACTCCTTTCAAGTGGGACTAAACTGTGACAAGTTATGGGACGGATCTGAGAGGGTCGAAGAAAAAAGTGGCGGAATTGACGGAGAATGCCTCATATATATCTGAGACGTCTCAAGCTGCTTGAGAAATGGCGGGACTTTATTTTCGCAGTCAGTCTGGGTCAATTTAATCCAGTTTCTGTGTTAGAGGAAATGAACCGCTGATTAAGAATATGCCATTTTTGAAGCTCGGTCTTCAATGACGAAAGTATATGATTTCTTCATCAGTCTTTCAGTTTATTGACCCACAAGCTTTTGAAGCTTTTAATGTCCGATACAAACTTCGAGGAAAAGATAAGTTCGAAGTTTATTTTTTCCTCTGTTCAAAATTGTTTAGACAACATTGTAGAGCTCGTCGAGTTCGCTTTCTCTCTTCCTCGCGACTCTCAATTCTGAAATTCGAGACTCTTACAGTTTGCAATGAAGGAGACAAGAAGAATCGAATAAAAGGAATCCATGACAATATTGTCGTACATTTTACGATATTCGATGTGAAGAGTAACCGAGCAAGCTAATTAGCAAAGAGGCGCGAGCAAGGGATTATTACGTGGAGGGATTATTCCCTGGATTTCAAGATTGAGCCGAATCCCTCTCGCTCATTTTTTTCTCTTTTATTCACGACGGGATCGACTTTCCGTGATGTGGATTCCAAGACAGAAAAATTGTGGAATAAACTCTTCCGCTCTTTTTAGCTCTTTGCCGAAGGATTTCAACCTGCAGTTCGTCGTCAATGCGAAGGAGATTGATTAGGTCCAAAAAAATTGGCCTCAGATTTAGTCGCTTTCAAATAAAAAATCAATCGCTTTCGAATTAATCAGAGCTTTAAATATGCCGTCAAATTCGTCGCGTGAATTCCATAATGCACAATTTTTTCTGCTTAATTTAGGGTTGGGATAAATAACGACCCCACACCCACGCTTTTCCAATTCCAGTCCTGAATATTTCCTGATTTATGGCTTCAACAATTAATGGAAATAATTAACAAAAAACAATCGTCTCCGATTGGTATGAAATATTGGTTGAGTTTAGGGAAATTCGGGAATTGTGAGACAAGAAAAAGTGGCTAAATAGTTGGAGAAGCAAAAGTGGGAAGTCAACGAGACTCGCGGCACAGTCTTCGTTTTATGTGCTGCAACTTTTATTCTCTCTTTCTCAGTCTTTCTTCCTTTCGCTCGCAGTCGTTTCGCGGAACGCGAATCGCTACTATTACGGGAGATCTCCCGAGGGGCCATTAATTCCGTTGTAATCGAGTGCATTTAAAGGGGGGGGGGGGAAGGGGATTGCGAGATCTGTAGGGAATAAGAAGAGAGCGGGGAAAAGTGTCTCTTACAATTTTCAAGTTACTCCCGCGGAGAACCCATTAATTCGTTTGTCGTATTGGCCGCGTGCGTCTCTGACATTGAAGATTCTCTCTCCTCGACGGCGAAACTTCTGGTACCTGTTTAACACATTTACATCTCTACCGGTTCGAACTTTACAGGCGAACATCTTTGACGGTACAAAGACCTAACGGTTCATCTTTATCATTGAAAACGCTACCGTAATTTGAAATGACAATTCTCGTGTTAATAAAAGTTTCAGGAACAACTCTACCGAAAATAAATCCACCTCGCGCCGATGGTAAGGATTTACAGCTGTGAGGGAAATATTTCTAATCCAAATGCATCTCTGCATCTCCGACAAATGGAAAATCTACTTATTTACAGTTTTACTAGCATGTAATTCTACCAGAACGTCTCTACCGTGTAACAACTCTCCATTTTCCGATGTATTGTTCTTGGAATTATTTCAGATTTATAAAAACATATTTATTGATATTTTGACAATAAACCAAAACATGTTCGAGAAATAAAAAATGAAAAGTAAATAAGTTATAAGCTGGTAAAGTTGGGTGTAAAAAAGGTATGTGCTGGTGGAAACAATTGTAACCTTTCTGGTAATCTGATACGAAATTTAAAAAAGGATTCTTCATTAGTAAAAATGTCGTTATAGCCCCTACCTCAGAGAAAACGGAAAAAAAATTGCAAAATGGCGGCTGTCTTAACAAAAAAGAGCGTTTTTCAACTCTTTTTTTCATAGTTTTTAATTTTGTTACAATAGCAAAAAAAAATAAAGCATGGTTGCTACGTTACTAAAATAGCTAGAACTCCGTAAATTAATGGAATTCAAAAATTTCCTTTCGAGGAACTTCCTAACGTCACTAGCTATAACTTCGTAAATTATTGAAATTAAAAAATTTCCTTTCGAGGAACTTCCTAACGTCACTAGCTATAACTTCGTAAATTATTGAAATTAAAAAATTTCCTTTCGAGGATACATTCTTTAAGGACTAAACTTAAAGAACATGCAACAAAAATGATTTTTTCAAAATTTTAGACCAGAATACCCCCTCAAAGTTACGCTCCGACGAGCCGGGCATAGTTGCTACGTCACTAAAATATAGCTATAACTTCGTAAATTATTGAAATTAAAAAATTTCCTTTCGAGGATACATTCTTAAAGGACTAAACTTTAAGAATATGCAACAAAATGATTTTTTCAAAATTCTAGACCAGAATATCCCCTCAAAGTTACGCTCTGACGTGACGGGCACAGTTGCTACGTCACTAAAATAGCTATAACTTCGTAAATTATTGAAATTAACAAATTTCCTTTCGAGGAAATATTTTTAAAGATCTAATCTTTAAGAATATGTAAAAAAAAATGATTTTTTCAAAATTGTAGACCAGAATACCGCCTTAAATAGAATGAATAGCTATATACAGATATCCTTCGGTAGAGTTACAACCGGTATAGATGTAAGTGTGCCATTCCAATCAATGTCCCGCGGTCAAACGCAATGCCATCGTCGTCGAGACTAGTTTTATATAACATTCCTTTTTTCCCTCCATTTCCCCCTATAATCCCAACGTTTTATAATATTTTTTTTATTTTTTTATTACCCTCATGAGCGAGCCGGCTCGTAATATAGCTATTATAGTGCTTATATAGCGCGATATTTCGACGCTGTTTAATATCGGCACGGGAATGCGGCATCGATAGTAAGAATTTCCAACGACGATAAATACGACTTTCCATAGAGAGTCGTATCCCCTTTTACACGAGCTTTTTCCTTCTTCCTTCCCTCCTCCTTCTTTTTTCATCTCGACACATTTTACCGAACGAGCTCTCATCGAGTTACGCGATTATACCGCGCCCGTGCCATACAATAACGTCATATGATCGCCTCCACCAGGGATTAATTCGAGAGCAATTTCGCCGTAAAATTTTTCCTCAGCTATAAATAATCCCGGTGAGAAAAAGTGGGCGGAAAATTTCGTTATTATGTCCTCCGCGCTTTTGACGTGTGTCCCTTTTTTTCTTCTATCTCGTTACAAGCGGTGAATCACGTCGTTATAATCCGAGATGTGTGTATATCCCGATGGAATAAATTGTGCCAGTATTACATCTCAGTGTTCTCTCATACATAATATCAGAGAATGAGAGAGGAAGAGAGATAGAGAATTCCCCGAGTGTCGGACTAATGACGCGACCTCGTTCGTTTCCACGATTCGCTACGGGAATTACATTGATATATTACTGAAAACGAGTTTCTGTCGTTCACGAAGTCTTTATAGTGTCCATACATACATACATATATGGGGCATTCCACGTCAAATCACGCGGTCATCGGCCTGACTCCCTCGGATTTTGCTGCCCAATGAATCGTGGGTTTCGTTTGGCCCAAAATATGACCTCAAATTTTTACAAATTTTTATTTCATTTTTTAGGGGTTGCCCGAGCTAAAAAATCATTAAATTGAAGGAAAACATAAAGAGGGGCCTTTTTTGAATTAATGAAAATTTTCACAGAAACTAGGGCCCAAAACAGATATTTTCGTCATGCATAGTTCGATAATGAGCCAAAAATAATTACTATTTATTTTTGTATTTTAATTAATTTATTTTTATAATTTCTTATTTTGATTGTTTCTTGTAGTGAGACTAACGATAACGAAAATATTTATCTAGTGAAACTTTATTTTTTTTTCTTGGTTCAAGAGTGAAACAACATTTTTCGAAATTTGATTAGCAGCCGCGACCTAAAATAAAACAGGTGATTCAAACACATTAAAAAAATTAAAATAAAACAAAAATAGTAATTATTTTTGATCCATTATCGAACTATGACGAAAATATCTGTTTTGGGCCCCAGTTTCTGTGCAAAAAATTTCATTAATTTAAAAAAGGTCCCTCTTTATGTTTTCCCTCAATTTAATTATTTGCTCGGGCAACCCCTAAAACACGAAATAAAAATTTCTACGAATTTGAGGTCATATTTTGAGCCAAACGAAATCCACGATTCATTGGACATCAAAATCCGAGGGGGTCAGGCCGATGACCGCGTGATTTGACGTGAAATGCCCCATATATATATATATAATATGTATGAATTGTATACTTTACTTGGTTTATCTGGAACAGTGAGTACATTTTGCTGTGATCGCCTGCCTGAAAGCTGTTGACGATTCAATCGCGAAACGAAGAGCGTGAGAGTTTCAGAATAACCCCCCCCCCCCTTAACCCCTTCACCCTCTCTCCGAACCGTTGAATCTCATCGATCTCCTCCGGATCGATCTCTTCTCGCCACTGATGTGTCCGCGCTCCCACTCTCTCCTTCTCTCTCTCTCTCTCTCTCTTTCTCTTTCTCTCTCTCTTTAGGATTCAGGCAATCGACCTTATACGGTCGATCTCGTTGATGCCATGCAGCAGCAGCAGCTCACCGATCTCCCTTTCATTCCCCGTTGCAATTAGTGCCGGGTAATAACATTTTAACCGTGGTAGAGACGTGTTCTTTCTCTTTCTCTCTTTCTCTCTCTTTCTCTCTTGCTTTACTTGTGTATACGAATGCCCGATAGGCATCCCGGGATTTAATTGCGAGACACCGAAAAGACGTATTAATGAGTGAGCTATTACAGCTCACTGTGTGATTGATCATTTTTTTTTTCATGCAAGAAAAACATGGACAAAACGCTTTTTGCCTGGTACCGACGTTCTGTGCTCTGGAGATTGTTTTTTGAATCGATATTAGCTCGGGATATTCCAATAAGAGGTTTATTGCGATGTGAGAAAGTCCGAAGGAAATTGTGCTAATTAGCAATTTAGTTCGTAGCTTCCAGACTTTTTCCTAACCTACGCCAATTTATTGGTGTGCCTTCTTTATGAGGAACTTTTTGAACTTTCTCAATGATAAGGAATTCAATTTTGATTTCCTCGTGGAGGAAGCTTGCATAATGACGGGGAAAGAGATCAGGATGCTAACTCGTCAAATCGACAATTGTCTCAGAATTGTCTCACAATTTTCACACAATTTACACATTCTCAACATACCGACATAAAAATGTTGGAAAATTTTTAATTGGCGAAAACAAAGCTTCGTTTATGCGGAAAGAAAAATGTACGTGATTTAAAGATCTTTTATTCAAAAGATTTATAATTAAGTTTGATCTGGAAGAGTGACGTCACTGATACACTGAAAAGTACTGGTCTGCCGCAGCAACGGTATTTTGTTTAGCTGTCAGCTGGTGGTAACTCGAGCTAAACGTACTGCCCCGATCGCCAAATTTTAATACTTCATAGTACCGCTACAATGATATTGCCGTTTCAAGCATTAAAACTGGCGCTAGAGCGTTACCTTATATAGCTGATTTGCCGATACCAGTGAATAGGCGCTATAGTATGCATGTGAGCGTCGCGAGCGTGTGGACTTGCGGTAGAACCGTAGAACGTGGAACGCGCCTTTTTGGATGCAAACGCACATGCATTTAAATAATTATAAATTAATATTACGATGTAACTCTTTACCATATGTGATGTCACAATAATATTATGTTTAATTACTTTTTGTAATAATTTATGTTGTCTTTGAAATACATTCTTACGTCTAATATCAAACTGTTACTCATTTTCCTAATATTATTGTTATTTAAATTTTCATTATTTTCATATTTGATATTACATACATTTATAACCTAAATATTCAATTCAATCACGCGAGAATAATCAATAACGATTAATAATTAAAAAATATAATATTTTTAATTAATAATCCTTATCGATTGAATATTTAGGTTATGAATATATATTTTTCTCATACGGTGGTTATCCGGCATATATCTGGTTGAATAAGAAAACAGGATATACTTTCCATCCAGATATATTGTTTATCTACGATTAGCATGCCGGTTGGCCACCGTGCGCAAATCGCGATTGCCCACCGTCAGCAAACTAAAATATAGCTCGTGGGCCGATACGAAATGGCTCGGCTCACAGTTGTGCTTTGGTGGGGACCGTAGCGGTAAAGTTTGCGGAGGCTTACCAAAAAATAGCCACTGCGGCAGTACGTTTTTTTCAGTGTATATCAAAAAATGAAAAAATATTTGATTGACATGAAGATTATTGCAAAGAATTTTTAGCTCCGTAATGTTTGTAATGCTGTATCCCTTAATGTCATAAAATTGTCCATATTGAATATATTGAGTACATTGAATATATTCAATATATCAATATAAAAGTTTGGAAACACTCGCCCTGATTCCGCGTCGCACAAAAAGTTTCACTGCTCTTTTAAAAATGAAGATATTTTAATTCAACAAACGCCGTTTCATAGGGGACATATTCAGCTTCATTTCGTTTTTCCAAAAAAAAATTTCGATTTTTTTTTGACCGAGTACGCCCTTCGAGACATGGTCGCTTTTTGGCCTTAAAATTTTGGTGCACAATTCATGCAATTTTTTTAAAACTGTTTTTCATGTGAAAAACGTGTGGGGGAGAGTATAAGCTTTAATTTCGCTTTTTAAAATTTTTCGTACGATTTTTTTTGTAAAAATATTCAATTTTTCTTAAAAAATGACCATATTTATAAAATGCAGCGTAACTGTAAAACTACTCGGTTTTCGTGAAATCACTAGGACGGTAAAAAGTTGCATACAATGATATTTTGGATTCAATGAAATTTTTTCAGATTTTTTTTCAAAATTTTTGTTTTCGAAAATTTTGCCCGAGATATCTTGGAAAAAAAAATGTTGGAAAAAAATTCTGAAAAAATTTCATTGTATCTAGAATAATAATATGCCACTTTCTATCCTCTTAGTGATTTCACGAAAACCCAGAAGTTTTAGAGTTACGCTACATTTTATAAATTGAATATTTTTGCGCAAAAAAATCGTACGAAACTTTTTAAAAAACTAAATTGAGGCTCATACTCCCCCTCCCAAGTTTTTCATGCGAAGAATAATTTAAAAAAAATTTTAAAGGACCGTGCGACAAAACTTCAGCGCCAAAAAAAAGCCGAAGAATGAACATGTTACAAAGGGCATTCCAGGTACAAAAAAAAATCGAAAATTTTGTTTGGAAAAACTGAAATGAAGCTGAATATGTTCCCTTCGAAACGCCGCTTGTTGAATTGAGATATCTTTGTTTTTCAAAGAGCAGTGAAACTTTTTGTGCGGCGCGGAATCGGGACGAGTATTTCCAAACTTTTGGACGACTTCAGAATAAAGTTAAATACGTGTTGGCGAAAAATATATTTTAAATATACTCCAAATATGCTGCAAACATATTTCTCATGCATTCGACCAATAAACTCAAGAAATTGAATACCTTCAATATAGTTTTGACATATATAATATATATTTTATTACATATATAATATATAATATATAATTATAATTATATATTATATATAATTAACATAAAATTCCACGTGCATTTCGTGTACATCAGTTTAAATTATACATGTATATCGGTAGGACACTTGACCCAACATTGCGGTCGCCGGAAGATCCTTCTCTCTCTCTCTCTCTCTGTAACCTCCACGATATCAAAACCCAATACGCTCTTTGAAAATATTAAAAAACAAAAAAAAGACCCATTGGTGTTTGCGAGTGGTACAAAGCGGTCGTGGCGTCATTCCTCCGGCGAAAGGAAGCAAAAAAGCGAATAAAAAGCTGACCAACGTCAAGCTGCACCGCGATGAGTGCGCTGAGAGAAAGCAAGAGAGATTGCATCGACCGCGATGTGAAAACTTCGGGGGCTTCATTCCACCCCTCATTTCGTGGTGACGCTCTTTTTTCCTTACCCTTCGGTGCTCGGCCTTCTTTTTTTTTGACAAACTCTTTTTTCTCAATTCTCTTATTTCTCGTATCACTCGCCAAACTCACCGAGGAAAAGAGAGAGAGAGAGCGAGAGAGGGAGAGAGAGAGAGAGAGAGAGAGAGAGAGAGAGAGAGAGAGAAAGGACGGTGTGTAAGCCACGTCGATATACCGTTACATCGGTTTCAATCTTGTCTCCTCTCTATATACCCGCACCTTTAACGAACATATCACGTCTCACTCTCTCGTATCGCTGCTCGGTGTCTCTGAGATATCGGTTGAGTTAACTGCAGCGTGGATTAATTGCTACTGACAATTAATTCCCTCGCAAGGGTCCATATATATGTGTAAAGATTTCTAACGAGCAAAAATGTCGTAACTCACGTTTTATTAACGCGCAGAGAGTTGAGTGGCATTCCATGTAGGTTTTGGAATTAAAAAAAATGAGAATGACGCATTGAAGAAAAATTATTGTTAAGGGGGTCGAGTCAGCGTCGAAACGCCGATTTTTGAACCTCAATATAAATGTTCATTGAATACGTGTAAATCTGACCAATGGTACACCATTTGACGTGTCAAGGGAAGACATTTTTGACGCTAGTTGGAACCCTTAAGGTGCAGTGGTTCTCTCATAAATCAATTTTTGACTGCTTAAGCACTTTTTTTTTGCTCCTCATTATGGAGTTATTGTAACTCACCAAAATCTGCCAAATTTACTGCACCCATTTTTTCGACGTGTGAAAAATTTCGTAACACACATTGTACAATTTGTAACGAAAATCACTATACAAAATCCAACCCAACGTGTTTTTTAAATTGTAGCAAAAGAGACTTCATCACACACAAGAACATCATAATCTATTCAATTTTCTATTTCTCTGGCTTGGAGGTAACTTCAGGCTCTTATTGTGTTAAGCACTGAAATAGAGTGTCTCTCAGAATTCTCGCATCAAATGAAAAAGAGGAAGAATCAACACATTGTATATTCGCTATAGGAGAAGATGCGATCGCAAAGTCGATAAGGAAAGTCGATCAATTTCATCGAACTTTTCCCACTCCCTCACCGATCGCTTATCGTATGACTCGGCATCATTGGAACGAAAGCTCACTCTCGAGAATTCTCGATCGTTCATCGCGTCAAACTATGTATGCATTGTACGCATTCATATATAATAGGGTGATTTTTTTCGGTCTTTTTTTTTCTTACACTCCCCACCCGAAATTTTGTTGTATATGTCTGAAAGAAAATTACACCTGAAAGTTACAGCCCTTAATATTAATATTAAGTACTTTCCCTTCGCGTGATAAGTTTTTCCATCTAAAATACACGCAAATGAAAAACTTTTGTCGTCAAAATTTTACCACTCCGCGGTCTTTTATGCTATCGCATTGATTTTGGTCGCAATTTACGTAGAATTGAACGATCTTTTAAAGTGTCCTCACCAGCGTAAGTGTAACTTACACTGGTGAGATGGTACGGGTCCCTAAAGTTGATTTTTACCCAAAATTCTCGATTTTTTGCTGTAATCTCCGAAATGATTCACTTAACCGAAAAATCGTAAATGAAAATTTTGTTGGAAATTGAATTTCCTACAAAAAAGGTCCTTTAGACCTAACTGCTAAAATTAATATTTCTTGAGATATTGAACCTTCCCGTAGTAAAAAACTCCATTGAATCGCCAATGGCAACCAATGGTCCTCATACGACTCCATTGGACAATGAATGGGGACCCATTGAGATTTCCGCATTTTTCAATGGCGTATAGGAACGACCATTGATCAGTGAATGGATATCCATTGAAAAGTCACCATTGCCCAATGACGTCCATTGGACAGCAAATGCGGATGAACCGAATGATCACCATTACTCAATGATGCCCATTGGAAAGCAAATGCTGATGGACCGAGCCATCAGCATTGCCCAATGGTGTCCATTGGAAGGCAAATGCTGATGAACGAAATGATCAGCTTTACCCAATGATGTTCATTGGGAAGTAAATGCGGATGAACTGAATGATCAGAATTACCCAAAGATGTCCATTGGAAACCGCGTCGCGTTAGTTCCGAGACTTGGCGCGAGATGTCGCAGGACGGCAACCCGCTGAACTCCCATACGGATTATGCGAAGAGTATGCTTATCTAGACGATTGTGAGCACGGAATATTAGCAGAAGTCGGTGTCCAAAAATCCATGCAAGGAGTTCTTGCCGACTGATGCCCATGGGATAATCCCTATTCCGTTTGAAATGGGGAAGTCAATCCTCATTGGAAAATCCCTATTTGATTTCAAATGGGGAATTCAATGGCGAAAATGTCCTTGGGCAATTCGGCATTCATCTCCATTGGTTATTTTGGCAATGGGGAATGAATGGCGATTTTTCAATGGTGACGAATGGAGTTTTTTACTATATGAAAGAATCTCAATTGATTATCGCCATTCATTCCCCATTGCCTACAAAAACCAATGGAGATGAATGCCGAATTGCCTATGGCGATTTTCTTCATTGAATCCCCATAGGATGATCCCCATTCCGTTTCAAATGGGGAAGTCAATCCTCATTGGGAAATCCTCATTCGATTTCAAATGGGGAATTCAATGGCGAAAATCCCCTTAGGCAATTCGGCATTCATCTCCGTTGGTTATTTTGGCAATGGGGAATGAATGGGGATTTTTCAATGGCGACGAATGGAATTTTTTACTACGGGTTAACTTATTTATGGTATAAAACTTGTATAGTTTATTGAACCAAAAGTTTTAAATTGTTGATTTTCCATATCATATCACCATATCACATATCATATTACCAGTGGTTATATGATATGGAATATCAACAATTGGAAATTTTTGGTTCGATAATCCATAAAAATTTTCATATCACAAATAAATCAAGGCTCAATATCTCAAGAAATATTAATTTTAGCAATTAGGTCTAAAGGACCTTTTTTTGGGAAATTAAATTTCCAGAAAAAAATTCCTTTACATTTTTTCGGTGAAGTTGATCATTTCGGAGATAACAGTGAAAAAACGAGAATTCTGGATAAAAATCAACTTTAGTGACCTCGTACAATCTCACCAGTGTAAGTTACACTTACGCTGTTTAAGACACTTTCAAAGATCGTTCAATTCTGCGTAAATTGCGACTAAAATCAATGCGATAGCATAAAAAACCGCGGAGTGGTAAAATTTTGAAGAAAAAAGTTTTTGATTTACGTGTATTTTAGATGGAAAAACTTATCACGCCAAGGGAAAGTACTCGATATTAATATTAAGGGTTGTAACTTTCAGGGCATTTTCTTTCAGATTTATGTAACAAAATTTCAGGTGGGGAGTAAAAGAAATAAAAAACAAGGTGAAAAAAAATCGCCGTAATATATATATTAGGGCGCTTCAAAGAAACATGAAAAATTTTGCGATATCCAAATTGAAAATTCCTCAAAAACACTTGATGAAAATTTCCAAAAAACAGATGAGGCAGGAGTGAAAAAAAAATCGGAAAGCATCGGAAGAAAGCGGCGTTTTATATTGAACCGCCCAAATATATATAAATATGTGGAATCGGATGCAACAACTTTGCAGAGATCCTTTTATCGAGCAGATGAAAAAGAGATCGTGAGGTATGCGAAAGGATATTCGTATTGTCTATTCGTGAATATATATTTCCCTGTGTATGTGCATCTGCATGTATGCCCCCCTCCCTCTCTCTCTCTCTCTCTCTCTCTATATATATATATATATATATATATATATATATATATATACTGTATATATTGTGAAAGACCTGCGAGGGGACTTATGGGCCTGACGTCGCATACCGAAAAGATCGACACAGGTTGGGTCGACTTTGCTCTCGCTCTCTCGGGCCCTCTTGACTCATATATATCCCTCTTTCTCGCGCACTGGTCACCTGCCAATCGTAACGAGGGTCCGATCGTCCTCCCGCGATGCGCTCTTTCACTCGTTCTCGTCGAAAAGATTGAGCGAGGCTTCTCTAAGAAATCGCGCCGAGACCAAGTTGACTCTCGATCTCTTTTCCCCCCCTCATTTCCTCCCCCCTCATCCGTCGCTTTTTCTCCTGAAACGATATCGTCCAATCGTTCCACGTTGCCCTCCGTCCCAACCGATCCCGTTGTCACTCTCCCGGGAGAACCAAAAAAAAATTTTCCAATTTTTATTAATTTTTTTTCTCGAACAAAACAGCTTAGATATCGAAAGGAAGATAGGGGGCGGTCGGAGGAGGCAGAGGAAACGCCAAAAGAGAAATATTTTATATCGTGGAACGATTCAACGACGTGAAACATCGGGAGGAATATTATTCACGATATATCCTGGAGAATAAGAGAGAGAGAGAGAGAGAGAGAGAGAGAGAAAGAGAGAGAGACAGAGACAGACAAAACGAGGACTATTAGTCTCGTAAGCGAGGAAAGGATATATCTTATTGTCCTCCGAGCCATGCGACGGAATTATCGTTCGTGATTACATATATATGTTATTGTATTTATATATACACTCCCTCTCAAAAGTTTGGAAACACCAGCCAATATTTCTTGCCGCACTGGAAAGTTGCGTAACTCCGTCAAAAAAAAGATAATCGAATTTTTAAAAAAGCATTTTGACGGGAAGGAATTCAGCTTTATTTTGCTTTTTTTTTAAATATTTTTTATGATTTTTTTTCGATCCGATACGCATTTTTGTACGTGACCGGTTTTTGGCCTTTTTTCGACAATCGCGAATTGGGCGCATAACTTAGGGACATTTTTTTTGAATTTTTTATCTGCGGTATATTTGAAAGGGTTAGCGGACGCTCTATTTTCGTTTTTTTTTTAATTTTCGGACGATTATTGTTCCCAAAGTTATTTCACTTTTGGCTGAAAAAGACAAATTTTGAAAGATGCAACGTAACTCAAAGACTATAGAGTCTAAGAGAAAATGTCAACTATAAAAAAATTAGTGTCGGTATGCATGAAATTGCTTTGAATTATTTCAGAATTTTCGTATGAAATTTTTTTTTTAAGTATTTTTCCTCGAAATTCTGATGATGACGTTCCAGCGCAAAATTGTGTCTGACTGAAATTTCCGTACTTCGTCGTATAATAAAAATCTGAACAAATTCAACAACATTTGGCATGCTATAAACAAGAATTTTCAATATAAATACTGCCCAAAAGTCGTTAACAAGATGTTCAAGCAATTGTTTAAACAATTTATTAAGCAATGATGAACAATGATCAATAATTATTATTGATATTTGTTGTTTATAACATGCCAAAATGTTGTTGATTTTATCACGAAGTTCGGAAATTTTAATCAGATACCATTTTTCGCTGGGACGTCACATCAGAGTTTCGAGCGACAATAGTAAAAAAAAAAAAATTCATAGGAAAATTCTGAAATAATTCCAGGCGATTCCGTGTCCAACTACGCTACTTTTTTCATACCTGACATTTTCTCTTAAACTCTGTAGTTTTTGAGTTACATTGCATCTTTCAAAATTTGTCTTTTTTAGCCAAAAGTGAAATAACTTTGCGAGAAAAAATCGTACGAAAATTGAAAAAAAAATGAAGCCAACCCTTTTAAATGTACCGCAGATGAAAAATACAAAAAAAAATGTCCTTAAGTTATGCGCCCAATTCGCGATGGTCGAAAGAAAGTCAAAAAACCGTCACATACAAAAATGCGTACCGAATCGAAAAAAAATCCGAAAAAATATTCAAAAAAAAGCAAAACAAAGCTGAATTCCTTCCCGTCAAAAAGCTTTTTCAAAAATTCGATTATCTTTTTTTTGACGGAGTTATGCAGCTTCCAATGCGGCAAGAAATATTGACGTGTTATTTCCAAACTTTTGAGTGGGAGTGTATGTATATATTTATATATTGTGTGGCCTATGCTCTCGTGCATTTTCCGTCTCTCTCAATTATTTTATTTTACTTCTTTTTTAATTCCCGTGGGCTTCTATATGGGATAGAAGCCGCCCGATGTTATGTATCGTTCGATGTCAGTGGTAGTTCGACCCCTCATAGAGAAATTCCTCTCTCTCTCTCTTTCTCTCTTTCCCTCTGGGAGAGAGAGCATTAAGGGCAGAGTCGAGGAAGAGAAAGAGAAAGAGTCTGATCGAACGAGAGTCGTAGAAGAAGAGCTTTGGACGAAGAATAAGAAGAAACGATGAGAGGGAGAGAGAGAGAGAGAGAGAGAGAGAGAGAGAGAACCGAAGAATGGGACTCAACTTCGTGCATGACCCAAAGAAACCCCCGCTGAGCGACTCGATCCGATCCGCTGATCCCCGACCGAGCAGCTCTCTGACTGAGATACCATCTCTCTTTCCTCCCTGCACACATATCCACATATTTATATATAAAGTGCATGTGTGTACAAAATACACACTGAGAAATATCAACTTGAAACTTCACCGACCGCCGTCCACACAAGTTCGTATTCTTGTGAGGCAAAAGTCGCCCGTGGCTTTTCGTGCTGTTCATTCTGCGCGTTCGCATCATCCTCATCCCTCTCTCTCTATTCTACCTCTCTCTCTGTCTGTCTTTTTCTGCGCCGATCGGCAAAATGCTGTTGTTATCCCTCGCTGTTGCTTCTGCTCTGATCATGGAACCAGGAAAGAGAGAAAGCGAGAAAGAGAAGGATTCATATTCCTCGCGATACTTGTACGCGGACACGAAACGCTGCGGGAGGAGATGAAAAGAACGGTTCGATATATATATATATATATATATAAAAGGTAGGGATCCTTAAAAAAAACTAAATCAGGGAGGCGAAGGATTTCTCGATCCTCTCTCAATCCCTCCGACTCCTCGTTACCGTATCAAAATTTTATTCTTGTCATCGTTGTTGCAAGAATTTGGACTGCAGCTTCGAAATGCAAGGATCAGGGTACTCCTTGGCGTGCGGACCGAGTCAATCGAGTATTTTGAAAACCGCTTGTACATGTTTTGAAGGGGAAACTCGAGTTGAGCAAGGTACATCTGGATTGAGACGTTTCTACTCAACTTGAAAATACTTAACAACGGTTTTCCAGCTTAATAACTCAGTTTGGGCCAAGATTTCCAGGATACTTTATGAATTTACTGAGAAAAATTTATGTTTACACTTATTGTTTGCAGATTAATGACATTTTTTTTCTAAAAAGAGCATAATTAGAATTTTGCACGAATTTTAAGCTCTTAAGATGTATCTTAAGGTCGATCTTAATGTCAAACTTAAGTTCAAACTTTCCATTGAACTCAAGTTGGAACATGAGATCGAAGTTAAATTCCAATGTAAGATGAATCTTAAGTTTGAACTTGAGTGTCATTATAAGTTCATTCTTAAGTTCAAACTTTAGTGCATAGTTCGGATCGATCTTAAGTTCAAACTTAAACATGGTTAGAGGTTTGATCTTAAGATGTGTCTTAAGGTCGATCTTAATATCAAACTTAAGATCAAACTTTCCATTGAACTCAAGTTGGAAGATGAGATCGAACTTAAGTTCCAATGTAAGATGAATCTTAAGTTTGAACTTGAGTGTCATTATAAGTTCATTCTTAAGTTCAAACTTTAGTGCAAAGTTCAGATCGATTTTAAGTTCAAACTTAAACTTGGTTCGAGGTTTGATCTTAAGATCTATCTTGAGTTTGAACTCAAGTTCGATCAAACTTAATTATTTTGGCAACTAATGCCAAAATCACGGTCGGGGGAGGCGTAAGATCAAACTTCAAACAAAATGTAAGTTTGAACTTAAGATCGATCTAAAGTTTGCACTAAAGTTTCAACTTAAGTATGATCTTATAAAGACATTCAAGTTCAAACTGGAGATTCATCTTAAATTGGAACTTAAGTTCGATCTTAAGTTCCAACTTGAGTTCCAATGGAAAGTTTGATCTTAAGATCGATCCTAAGATAGATCTGAAGACCTTCAAATTCGGGCCTAAGTCATCTTCATAAGTTTTGTCTACATTAAATAAACGCTCTTTTTGTATCAGATTTATCGCCGATTGCACTAATTTCTTCTTTAAAACGATAATAAAATATTTTTCAAAACTCTATTCGTTGTAATTAACGTCAATACTGAACTCCGCCATCTTGAATTTTATAATTTTTTTTTTAATGCATAATTAAACAAATCATCGTTACACAGGATCAAGATTTTAACTTCTTTCCTTAAATAAACAAAGTGTAATATTGCATAACAAATAATGACAATGAGCTACGCGGCGAATTGTTAGACAATTTAAAAAACAATTGGACAAAAATTAGGGATTGTTTTTGTGAAAAACTGCACAGGAACCACCTCGCTGAAATATGTATTGTGAAATAATCATTGATAATCGATAACCACGATTATTGATTGCTGATTAATTCACAAAATATTATTAAGAATGATTTTTCGAATTCAGCAGTCATTTGACAGATGTCAAGCCTTTCTTAATGAGCTCGAGAAACACGAAATCATACCCCATCGTTTATCGTTATATTTTGGCGTCGACGAGAAGCAAGTTTCGGTGGCCATAATTTTTATTTCCATTGGGAATCGAAAAGTCCCCGTAAATGTCGTTTGAAAAACGACGGCACTCCTGGCTTTTGCGGCGGTCGAAGGACCTCTCTTTCTCGCTCTCGAGAACGCGTGCGAACACCCCTGAATGCAAAATAACGGCGAGAAGGAGAGATCGAGAGAGAGAGAGAGAGAGAGAGAGAGAGAGAGAGAGAGAGAGAGAGAGAGAGAGAGCATCACCACCGTTTGTTTTCCTCCTGAGAGATAGGATCTCCAAACGAGGTTGACAAATGTCCGCGGTTGTAACGTGAAATGTTAAAAGATAACGGTCGCTCGCAGCGGTTCTCCCGAAGAGACCGCACTCTTGGTTCTCGATGGGACCGAGGATACATGCAGAGGAACGAGACGGAGCGTGGAAAATTTTACATTTTTTTCCCCTGAAGACGAGTTTTTCCCATTGATATCGATCAGGCCCATTTCCACGTCGATATTTCATTATATCCATCGACCTTTCTTTCTATTACAAAAGTGGAAATTCCTGAAATGGAAATTATACATTCGGGATATGATGGCTGCATGTGCCCACGAGGATAGATTTCTGGAAAGAGGGACACTAATTAAGGGAGTATTCGGGTTTAGAATTTCGAAAACGTACGTTGTTGTAAAAAAAAGTAATGTGTAATGTATGCATGTGCCATTCCAAATTTAAAAAAGTAATGTGTAATGGATGCATGTTCCATTACAAATAAAAAAAATTAATCTGTAATGGATGCAAGTCCCATTACATATAAAAAAAAGTAATGTGTAATTCATGCATGTCCTATTACAAATAAAAAAAAGTAATCTGTAATGGATGCAAGTCCCATTACAAATAAAAAAAAAGTAATGTGTAATTGATGCATGTCCTATTACAAATAAAAAAACGAAAGTTGCACATTGCTGTCTCATTATTATATTTCGCTTACTAAAAGTTCATCCGAATTATCACAAATGATCCATAATGTTAAAAAATAGAAACAAAAAAACAGACAGTTCATTGTTAAATATAAAGTACGAAAATGTACTCAACCCCAAAAAAGTTAAAAAATAGAAACAAAAAAACAGACAGTTCATTGTTAAATATAAAGTACGAAAATGTACTCAACCCCAAAAATTATCCAACTTTATAATGATCTTGCTTTTACACGCTGTTACCCATAATTATAAGCAATCTAATAAAAATTACAAGTTACTGATACAAAATTTGTCGCTTCATTGAATCCCTAAATAATGTGCATGTTCTTTTTTTTTTAACGTTATGGATCATTTGTGATAATTGTGGATGAACTTTTAGTGAGCGAAATAAAATAATGAGACAGCAATGTGCAAGTTTCTAATACGAGCACGGCAATTTTTCTATTTATAATGGAATATTCTCCACTGCAAATTACTTTTTTTATTTGTAATGGCACATGCATCCATTACACATTACTTTTTTTTTATTGTAATGGAACATGCATACATTCCACATGACTTTCTTCATTTGTAATGGAATACGCATCCATTATACAGTACTTTTTTTATTTGTAATGGCACATGCATCCATTACACATTACTTTTGTAATTTGTAATGGAATACTTGTCCAATGCACATTGTTTAAAGTAATGGGTAATGCGTTACTTTTACATTACTATTTTCACAACTCTGGTTGTATAGAGAAACTCAACTCAATATATCTAGTATGGAAAATTCATCAATGATTTTTAGAGTAAATTTCCAGATGGAAAATGAAATTTTGCAAGCACATAGAATTACTCCCCCATTTTTTCATCACGATTTTTGTGAAATTTTAACCATTCTTCCAAGTTTTCTCAGATTATTTTCTAGTGTCTATTGTCAAGATATTAATAAATATATTATAAAAAAAATGGTTAAAATATTGTTTTTACCAAGCTCGACAAAACGCTCAAAATTATTGATGGAATTCTCTAGACCAGAATGCCATCTTGGACAAAGAGAACAAAATATAATACAGTCCATATTCGGGGTTTATTAAGTTTTTAGAGAAAGGAGAAATCAGGACCTCCCGATCGTAGAGTTGGGCTCCCATCTAAACGATCAACGACCCATTTGTGACTCTCTGGAATTCAAGAGAGAGAGAGAGAGAGAGAGAGAGAACTAAAAAAAAGGAGAGAGAGAGTAGTAGCTCGAAAGATCGTCGAGAATTACCGGACAGCTCTTCCCCTTTTAGGCTTCGAAAAAGAAGGTATAACCCGACTACCGGAGCCTCATCGTTCCTCCAAAACTGTTCTCGTGAATATGTATACATATATCTATGTATATACACAGAGAGGAAAAAAGGGAGGCAGATAGAGTGAAAAATAAGAAGAAGAGTGCAGCTCGAACGAGGAGCTCGATAAAGATGGGTCTAGGCGTTTTTTACGAGAGAGAAAGAGAGCAAACGAATGTTGCATATCTATATATATATATATGAATGCACATCTACTGTATATATTACATATACATATATTAGAGATCCCGAGACACGCGTGCTTCTCTATTTGTACGATCATGTTTGATCGGATAAGCGTTTCGGCTTCCCTTGAGTGTACGCCCTGCGCGAGAACCATCTCTACATATATATATATGAGGCATTCCACGATATTTCGTTCAAAATCTTGCCTCGATGATTTCGATTTTCCTCTACATTTTTTATATAAAAAAACACTTCGAAGAAAAATTTCCCAAATTTTTTTAGAATTTTTTGGTCACACGTTTTTTGGATTTTTTTTTTTTTTTAAGGGACCATTTTGTAAAATCTGAAAAACTTCAGAATAATCCAATGAAATATAATAAAATTTTTGGGCTTTGTTCCAAAATGAAGATTTTAATGCTCTGAGTACAATTTTTTTCTTTGCAGTTTTTCGAAGTTTATCCATAGAGTATTAAAACCTCCATTTCGGAACGAAGCCCAAAAATTTTGTTATATTTTATTAGATTATTCTGCATTTTTTTAGCTTTTACAAAGTGGTCCCTTTAAAAAAAAAACCAAGCGTGCCCTTAAAATTCTGAAAAAATTTGGGGAATTTTTTTTCAATGTGTTTTTTTATATAAGAAATTAAGAGGAAAATCGAAATCATCAGGGCAAGATTTTGATCGGAATGTCGCGGAATGCCTCATATATATTTATATATGTATATATTATATATTACGTACGAGAAAAAGAAGAGAGAGAGAGATTGAGAATCGATCATCAGAGAGTCCTTGGGACTGAGGCCCATGGCGCTTTCGGTCCATCAAGCAAAACGCACACTCGTCCTGATCGTTGTCTGATCCCATCCACCAGAAGATTCACCATCACAAACATTTCTACACGATATATTCCTCCCCCCAGCCCCTTGCCCCCAACCCTTAATCTTCCCCTACGGTACACTTCCATCTGTTGAAAATTGTTTCACAGTCTCGCATTATTATCGATTCTCGGCTCGAACCGTGAATAAAATACATACTATATACATATACTCGTCGAGGAAGATGCTAAAGAGACTTTTGCATTTTTTTTCTCTCTCTCTCTCTTTTCATTCTCGTACGTTATTTGTACGTTTTCTTTTTTTCTCTTTTTTTTTTGCTGAAGACAGTGGGGGAGGGAGGGTCTAGTGCAATACGGCAGAAGCCTCGTCCGGAATAACGTGACCGTGAAGTCAATGAAGTTGCTCCATGCGAAAAGTGTGCATAGCGTCGCGTATGCATAAACGCTTTCGGTGAGCATCGAAAAAATATGAACTTTCTCACGGTACTCCCAATCTTTATTGTATATCTTGATCCTTCTATCTGTCTTTCTTACTCGATGCGTTTTCAGGTAGTCCTTGCGATACAGTCAAGTCAATCGAGATGATAATGATTGGAATTGGTTTGTAATGTCATAGAATAAGCATTTTCTCGAAAAAAATCGGATCAAAATTACAAATTTAACTTAATAAAGAACAGGGTGAAAATATGACCGTCAATTGTTTGACATAAACTCAATTATTTTGCTGTAAAATTAGTGTTTTGTATTTTTTTTCTACATTATCGAGGAACTGTTTCATACGGATCCACCTCAGGTCGCACCAGTTGTTCTTTCAAAACGTGTACAAATTTTTTTAGAAATTTTTGGTTCTGACTTGACCGTACCGCACACCCAGAAAGAAGATCTAGTACTTTTAAAAACATACATGTAAAAACATATTAAATTTTCAGAACTCTATCATCGTTACTTCAACCTCCTTAAGGGTTAAAATGAAAAATGATGAGAAAATTCTGAAAATTTGGTATGTTTTTGTATGAAGTATTTAAGAGGTCGTGTACAAATTTCACGACGATTAGGAAGTTCGTTATTAAAATATCAACATTTTGTTAAAAACAATTTTTTAAACAAATAAAAAAAATATTTATCAATAAACTTCGTTTTGTTTTTGTTGCTTTCAATATAGTGTAGATATCACAAAATTGAGAGGTCAATAAAAATACTTATCGCAAAGTTATATCAGTTTCCATAAGACTGCATTTAATTTAATTTAATTTATTAATGTTAATTGTTCGATAACGAGCTTCCTAATCGTCGTGAAATTTTTACACGACCTCTTAAATAATTCATCCAAAAACATACCAAATTTTCAGAATTTTCTCATCATTTGCGATTTGGGACTCAACATCCTTAACTAAATCCTAGTCAAGCCAAATAAATTTTTTTAGTTTTAGGGCCGGCCTAATACATCTCGTTTCATGTCAACAAAATTGTTTTTTTGAATGACCTATTAGGAAAATATATTGCGATCTAATAATAGCTACACATATAAAGGCTACAATTTCGTAAAGCTTCGTCTTTTCTTTAACAGAAGGGAAAAGAAAAAAACCCTTTTTTATGGGAATCCTTTTCGGGGATTCGACCATCTTGCGTTTTGCCGCAATGTTCAATGTATTAGATATCCATACTGAAAAATAAGGATATCAAACATACACGAGCTTGGAAAGGATATAGGCGTCGAGAGGCAGGTTCGCTTGTGCGAGAGGTAGCCACCTGGCGGATTTTTGGGGTACTGACAAGTCTGTAGATATGATCGGATGAGATTACGGGTGAGTAGGTATCTAGTAACAACGAATAGAATTTTTCTTCAACACCTGTTTCTCGATGACAGGGAATTCAAATAAATAAGTATAGTGGAAGTAAATATCGCCCAAAATTAGATGGAAAGAAAATTTTCTTTAGAGTAACTAAAAAATAATCAAATAAACGATTATAGTACCTACGACTAGATCTTTTTTCTGGGTGCAAGAACTTAAGCGCAGCGAGAATTGATTGCGCGCTTCCATCAAGACTCTCGATCTTTCCGCATACATCGAACGTTTTGAAGACCGAAGAAGGCTTCATGGTGCTTCGATGAAACCGAATATTACGCCCTTCTGGCACTCTCCCATCGATATATTACCCTGGTAAGTCGTATCAGCTGTTGCGGAGACTCTCTTACGAGAATTTAGAGCCCATTGGGCTCCCTTTTGCTGCTTTTACCGTCGACACTGGCGAAGCGATCGCAGAGCCCACAACTTAGTTTTACTCACATGGACAGCAAACCGGGGTCAATCGTTTCACCAAATAAAATATCAATATTTACCACATTTTAAGGAATTTTCCATCCTCCGACATGACAGAGTGAACATTGAGGATTCTTCTATAAGCTTTTTTATTCTAGTTGAAAAATCCACATTTTCGTCTTTATCCGAAATCGACCCATTGGAAGTAAATTGTAATGACTCTATCGCAAAAAAATATCAAAAGTCGAACTATGTCGAAAAATGTATGGGTCATTCCATGTCAAAACGACCAATATAGTTTACTTTTATTATAAACCGAAATTCTACCGAAGGAAAAAAAAATTTAAAAATTTAGTTTAAAAGTTATGCAAAATTCAAAATTTCATCATTTTTTCAATTTTTCAAGTTTTTTTTTCAAATATCTCCAAAACTATTATAGTCACGAAAAAATCGTTCTGGGTTCGTCTTTAAGAGTAAATGTATATTAAGTGTACGCTTAAAACGATTTACCAAATAAATAAAAACGCAAATTCAATTATGTTTCTGTTTTTACACTCCTATGTCATTAATTGAAATTTTTACTGCTCAAAGTTACAAAATTATATGATCGCTAAACTTTACTTAACTTAGAGGCAAAAAAAAAATTTTACCAAAATTCAAAAATTCATATTTTAAAAGAAACGTAATTCTGAAAATTTCAGGATCTTTTCAGTACAAGGTATTACACACAAAAAATGGAAGCAAAAATTTAACGTTGATCGGAGATTTTCACAATTTTAAAAAATTCAAAATTCTCCAAATTAATCATTTTTCAAAATTTGTTTTCGGAATATATTTTTTTTTTCGAAGCCCCAAGTATACTCTTTAAGACGAACGCAGAACGATTTTTTCGTAGCTATAATAGTTTTCGAGATATTTAAAAAATAAAGTTAAAAAATTGAAAAAATCCTGATATTTTGAATTTTGCATAACTTTGGAAAAAGAAATTTTAATTTTATTCCTTTGGTAGAACTTCATTTTATGATAAAAGAAAACTTCTAACCAAATTTCATCGAAATTGAAAGGGGTCGATTTCATCTATTGGTCGATTTGACATGGAATTACCCATATATCAGATATGAGCGAAGTAGCTTAAAAATATATTTTTCGTACTTGAACATTCCAAAAATTGGATATGTGGATCATATATTGCAGCATGATAGGGTATATTTACATGTAGAAGTGCGTTTGGGGAGAAAGATGCGAATCTCAGCTGTTTCATTTGGCCCCGATGTTGCTCTCGGGCTATCGAATGGGGAGTCTGACAGCTTGATGGCTCGATACCAAGTGATTGCTCGATGCTAACTATCCTTGCTTCTGGATCGATGTTATGTGTGGACGGGCGTGTTCGTCTTACAACATACACACACGTTTGGAGATAAAATGGCGTATCCTGTTTTGCCAGTGCTTTTTACTCTGGCCCATCGAGATGGGTATATACAAAGGGACAGTATGAGCATGGAAGAGAGGACTCTATATGTGGCGATCCTCACGTTATAAGGATATTTACAGCGGGGTAGAATGTTGCACGGTTGTTGGTGGATATAAATTTGTAGCGCGTTTTCACATATATATGGGGCATTCCACGCCGAATCACGCAGTGATCGGCCTGACCCCCTCGGATTTTGATGTCCAATGAATCGTGGGTTTAGTTTGGCCCAAAATATGACCTCAAATTTTTAGAAATTTTTATTTTATTTTTAGGGGTTGCCCGAGCTAAAAAATCGTTAAATTGAGGCAAAACATAAAGAGGTGCTTTTTTCAGATTAATGAAATTTTTTCACAGGAACTAGGGCCCTAAACCGATATTTTCGTCAGAGCTCGATAATGGGCCAAAAATAATTACTATTTTTTTTATATTTTTTTATTGTGTTTGAATCATCCGTTTTATTTCAGGTCGTCAAGGTTAATAGATTTTCGAAAAATGTTGTTGTTTCACTCCTAAACCAAGAAAAAAAAATAAAGTTTCGGTAGAAAAATATTTTTGTTGTTCTCACTACAAGAAACAATCAGAATAAAAAATTATAAAAAAAAATTAAAATACAAAAAAAAATAGTAATTATTTTTAACCCATTATCGAACTATGATGAAAATATCTGTTTTGGGCCCTAACTTCTGTAAAAAAATTTCATTCATTTAAAAAAAAGCTTTTTTAGCTCGGGCAACCCTTAAAAAATAAAATACAATTTTACAAAAATTTGACGTCATATTTTGGGTCGAACAAAACCCACAATTCATTGGACATCAAAATTTGAGGGGCTCAGGCCGATGATCGCGTGATTTGACGTGGAATGCCCCATATATAGTAAATGTCCTGCACGGAGAGGGAGAGATTTTACAATGTTACTACTTACACACGGTGTAGAGTAATGAAGGAGGAAGGTGGTATAACGAAGGGAGAAAGATTTAAAAGGGGAAGGGAGAAGAGGAGGATAAGGTAAAGAGGGAGAGAAAGAGGGAAGGAAAGAGAGAGAAGAAGGAGAAAGACAGTGAGAGAGGAGAGTGCACTCTCTTGCTCTCGAGGTTTTGCTGGTTTGCTCTCGCGCTCCTACGCTTTAACGGACGTTAATTCAGCTCGGACGTGCAACCACCGTTAATATGCCCACCCCGATGTGCCGGGGCCGCAAATCAGCCAGCGATGATGAAACGCCGCCGTGGAAACCGGAATTACGCGGATATATACTGTGCCATCCCGAGCACACTCGTTCCTCAATCTTTTTCTTTCTCCTCTCTCTCTTTCTTTATATATATATATATGCGTGGCTCCTCATTTAGATGGATATGATACATCGCGAGAAAACGATCTTCTTATCTCGCTTTCGCCTACATTTATACAGCGCATTAATCGAAATGCAACAATCGACGATTTCCAGAAATTTCTCACTTTTTAGTAACATCCATGGATCGTTAGGGCGGTATTCTGGTCTAGAGATATACATTTTGAGCGTTTTGTCGAACTCGATAAAAAAATATATATTTTTATCATTATTTTTATATTTATTAACCCTTACTTGAGACACTGGGGTGGTTTGTACCCCAGCGATAATAGTATCGTACGAAATTTTATTGTACGAGTGCACAAAGTGCCAGTTTGAGCACGCGCAGCGTGCGCAAAGTGGCACTTTGCGCACGGAGTGCAATAAAAATTCTTATAAAAAATATACCATGTAATATTTTAATTTGCAAATTTTTTTAGAATTTCTTAAGAGGTTACCTACCAAAGTTATAAAGGATTTATAGTAAAATATCAATGTTATAAATGATAAAAAAAAATTTCAATATAAAAAAGAACTGAAAAATCGACAACTTTTACGAAAAAAATTGTAACTTTGTAATTTTTCGACGAAAATGGTTAAAAATGTAACCGAGTTTGCTTAATATATAGCACTATAAGAAAAAAATAATAGTAGTAAAATAATATAACGGGAAAACAAATGACACAACATTTTTGCACTCGACCTTACTTGACACACTGGAGTACAGGCGAGACCACTCGAATTTGGATGGCTACTATATATAAAAGCTTATTATCCTAAAGTGATGCTATAAGTTTAAAAGAGTAGTGGCGTCCACGAACTAAAGAAAGATGTCGCTATAGGTCCCATTTTCTTAAATTTAGGTACTTAAAATTAACGAAATTTAGGCCTGGAGTGTTTTGTACCCCAGTGTGTCAAGTAAGGGTCAATATTTTGACAATGGACTTAATAATTTCCGAGAAAAAAAATCAAAATCAAATAGGTTATAGTTTATCAAAATTAAATAAGTAAAGTTGGGGTCAAAAAAAAAGTGTTCTGTCTAACACAATTGCAACGATTCTAGTCATCCGATATAAGATTTAAATAAAGTTTCTTAATTAGTAAGAATGTCATTATAGCCCTTACCACAGAGAAAACAGAAAAAAAATCGCAAAATGGCGGCTGTCTGAATAAAAAAATGCATTTTTCGACTCCTTTTTTTCATAGTTTTTAGTTTTTTTTACACTAGTGAAAAAAATTAATTTTGATTTAAAAATGGTAGGGACTATAGAGAGTTATACATTGAAGATTGAGAAAAGATTTGAATTAAATCGGTTCATTAGAACTTAAGATATCATGTTAGCTGTGTTGAGAAAGGTAGTTTTGAGAAAAACGTTTATAATCCGATTTGCTCCGACGTGACGGGCTTAGTTGCGCCATTACTAAAATAGCTATAACTCCGTCAATTATTCGAATTAAAAAATTTACTTTCGAGGATATATTCTTCAAGGTCTAAACTTTAAGAATATGCAACAAAAAATGATTTTTTCAAAATTCTTGACCCGAATACCTCCTTAAAGTCACGCTCCTCGGACATAGTTGCTGCGTCACTAAAATAGCTATAACTCCGTATATTATTGAAATTAAAAAATGTTCTCTCGAGGATATCTTCTTAAAGGTCTAAGCTTTAGGAATATGAAAAGAAAAATTCAAAATTCTAGACCAGAGTACCCTCTTAATACCCGATGAATAAAAAACATACAGGAATAATAATTATGTGAAATGTGCTGAAATCATAGATTTTTTCTAATTTTTTTCAACGTTTACGAAGCATTTTGTTTTTTATGTTTTTCATGAGCTTTTGTAATGCACACTATCACAATAATTGCATTTGCACGGAATTTGTACGTCCATTCTTTCCACATCAATGCACTCTCTCGTGTACTCTTTGTCGTACAATATGTTTTTTTTTCTCAACGTTCGATAGAGCACATTTATGCGCTACTTTTTATAATGCAACACTTTTTTTTTTACGTAATAGCTTTGAACTGTTTCTTGCTCGAATTAATTATCACCGCGCGCGTGTAATTGCATTTTAATGTATACCAAAAGATACAGGCTCCCGCGACGAATGAGGGAAAGAGAGAGCGAGAGAGGAGAGCTAAAGATAAAGCAAATGGAGTTTCCCGGTTGATGATGCGAAGATTTCGCGCAGAGTGTGAGAGAGAAAGGGAGATCGAGTGAGAGGATCCCGCGGAGAGTCTCGGCTCTCCCTTTGTGAGCGAGATTGCCTGTACCAGTTGGCCTACAAACCGGAAATTCCTCAAGACTGACGAGGTAAACCGGAATTACGCGATATCTTTCTCTCTCGCTCTCTCTCCCTCTCTCTCCCACTCTCTCTCTCTCTCGCTCTCCCTCTCTCTCTCTCCCTCCCTCTCTCTCTCTCTCTCTCTCTCTCTCTCCCTCTCTCGCTCTCTCTCTCTCTCCCGCTCTCTCTCTCTCTCTCTCCTTCGTGAGAGTGCCGGAGCCTGTAGCTGCATAATTTATGGGATCTCGTTTGTCCATTGCACTCTTGTGCAACCCATTGTCCGTGTGCGTTTCTGTGGCAAAAATACGGAAGCAACTTTCTCAAAATTTACAGCACAATCGCTGGAGTCTTCGATTTTTCCCCAAAATTAAATGCATTGTTCAATTCGTTCAGGAAAACAAACACCAAAATCAACCCAATACGAACTAGTCAGGATTGCCAGCATTTCAGAGGGTCAAAAATAGTCGATTAGTGACTCATCTTTCACAGAAATAGTGTCATAATAGTGACTTTTTCCGGCGAGATTTTGTCGCGATTTTGAGGTTTTTCAGAATGAGGCTGAAATTGAGCATTTTTTATGAAAATTCATAAAAAATTTGACTTTTTGAGAAAACTATTGGTAGATTCGTGTTCAGGGGGATAAAATACATCGATATAAGGTTTGAAAAAAAAAAAAAAAATTATTTGCATTTTGGGCAAAATTGAATCTGTCCACTAAAATAAGTGTAATTTTTTTTCTCTTAAAATTTTTAGCTCTAGACTGCACTTATTCTCTTAGTAATCGTTGAAGCTTCAAAACGCCGCTTTGTTCATCCGATTCTGATGATTTTTCGATTTTTGGTAGATCTTTAAAGTTCGACCATCGATTTTTGCGAATTTTTTAAGGCACAGCCCTTTACGTTCTTTTGCGGCCATTTTAAAACTGCTGTCATTTCTACACAAATTTATTTACCAAAATGAACCAAACGGCATTCTCTAAGTTTAGTAACAAGGTTTACGAACGAACAAGAAATATCCGAATCGGTCAAATCAATCAAAAGTTATGATCGTTTGAAATTTCGCGATTTTGAGGTTTTTTAGAATGGAGCTAAAATTGAGCAGAAATGTTTTTGATGAAAATTCATAAAAATTTTGATTTTTTGAGGAAACTATCGGTAGATTCGTGTTCGGAGGGATAAAATACATCGATATAAGGTTTGAAAAAAAAAAATTTTTTAATTTTTATTTGTATTGGGCCAAAATTGAATCTGTCCACTAAAATAGGTGTAGTTTTTTTTCTATTCAAGATTTTGGCTTAATTCTATGCTTAATTCTAGCTCTATAACCTATAATATGCATATTTCAAGAAAAAAACGAAATGGCGAACTTGTGAACAGAAAGGTGTTCGAAACCGATTTTTTGTTGATAAATTGTTTAAAAAAAATTCATGTATTATTAAAAAATTGAATGTTTCAAAGTTTATAGACTTAGCTATACGTGTCTAAAATAACGGGTAAAATTTTTAACCAAATCAGTTGAATAGTTTTGGTCAGTGCTTCCCTGAAGTTCCGAAAACGTAGTTTCGAGAAAAACGCGTTTAAAGTTTTGACAACAGATTTTCTATAAAAAAATACTTACGTTAATCAGCTATGCCTGGTGCATAGAGCAATCCTTCCGTTTCCTGAAAGTTATCTCAAAGCTCTCTTCATTTCTTCGAGAGATTTACAGTTTCTGGTGATCGCCAAACCGTAGTAATTAGTTATTGTTAAAGTAAATAGTCATTTTTAACAATAACTTATTACTTTAAAAATATTTTTAATTTCGGTCTGAAACTCTTACAGTATATTCTCAAGATGTTTATCTTGCGAAAAATGAAAAAAAAAAATCAATTTCTCGAACCCGTTACAGTGGGCGGCTACCTTAAGGATGTTAAGTCTCTATGAAATCTTTTATTGTTAATTGTTCAATAAATAGCTTCTTAATCGTCGTGAAATTTTTACACGACCTCTAAATACTTCATGTAAAAATATATTAAATTTTTAGAATTCTATCAGCATTACTTCAACCTCCTTAAGGGTTAAAATGAAAAATGATGAGAAAATTATAAAAATTTGTTACGTTTTTGTATGAAGTATTTGAAGTCGTGTAACAATTTCACGATGATTAGGAAGCTCGTTGTTGAAATATTAACATTTTGTTACGAACAATTTTTTAAACAAATAAAATTATTTATCAATAAACTTCGTTTTGTTTCCGTTGCTTTCATGATAGTGTGGATATTAAAAAATTAAGAGGTCAAAAAAAAACTTATCGCATATATCAATTTCCATAAGACTACATTTCATTTAATTTGTTAATGTTAATTGTTCGATAACGAGCTTCCTAATCGTCGTGAAATTCTTACACGACCCCTTAAATAATTCATCCAAAAACATACCAGATTTTCAGAATTTCCTCATCATTTACGGGACTCAACACCCTTAAGAAATTTTTTGTGAAAATTGATTCTTTTAACGCTATTATTATCTCCTCGAGCTCTAGCGGCGATTGGCTCACGGCAAAAGTGTATTGCTGGTATTGCACGAGACTTCCGCAATCTCTGCTCCTCGCACAAGAGTGTTCGCCGAGAAGAAGGAGAGAAAAAGAAGAAATAAAAAAAAAAAAGAAAGAAAGAGAGGGAAAAGTCGACGTGAGGTGATTCCGAAGATCTTTCAGCGTTACTGATGCTGCGAGGATCTTTTCTCTGAGCACCGCGCGCGCGCACCCCCCCCCCCCCCCTCCCCCCCTATAGTTTGTGTATATACTTCTGTGCTTTTGCTCTTGGTTTGACTACGCTACCAGCTAACAAAACGCGCGAGCCTCGCTTACTACTTGGCTTTTACTACTACCAGAACAATTTTGTACGTCCATTTATATAGTAGGGTTATATGGGGTTATATATAGAGAAAAAGGCCTACGTACGTACGTTGTTGTATAGAGAAACTCAAGCGAAGGAACTCAACCGGTTTTCTCTCGTTCGACGACAACGACAACGACGACAACGACGACGACGAGGACGACGTTGCTTTGCCGAGTAGTAAGGCAGTGGCTGGCTCCTTACCTCTCTTACATCTCTCCTTATAACCGCTTTGCTATGGACTCCCTCTTCCTCCCAATCGCTTTTTTCCTCTTTTCCTTCTTCTTCTTCTTCGTTCCTCCTCTTCATCTTCCTTGACCTCTCGCTCCTTCTCGTTCGTCCTGGCAGTATTTATATTGGTGGGAGACGATCTGTGTTGGTTTTATATATACATCGGGAGATCGAATCATTAACGAGAATCAAATATCGATGGGAGCACGCGAATAAACGAGAGGAGGAGGAGGTGGAGGAAGAGGAAGAGGAAGAGAGAGAGAAGGAGAGAAAAAGAACTCGCGATGCTCGTTCGAAATATCAAAGATCCCAATCGCCTCTTGCAAACTCGCGTCGTATAAATTATGTTCAATTATGTATACGAAAATGAAACCGAAAAGTATTCACGAAACGTCCCGTATTCTCTCTCTCTCTCTCTCTCTCTCTCTCTCTCTCTCTCTCTCTCTCTCTCTCTCTCTCTCGCTCTCCTTTCTCGTCGATTCTCGCACGTTTTCGAACGCCTTCTCTTATAGCGGGAGAGATTCTTTTGGAATGAAAGAAAAAAATCCACCGTACAATTGACTAATGATCTATCGAACGAAATTTAATTAGCCTTCAGCGAAATTCACCGTTTTATGGTTCACTGCATTATAAATCGTATTTAGGGAATAACAGGAAGACTTGATCTTACGGCACATTTACATCTCTACCGAAAACTTCTCGACCATTTCGCTCAAATTTACATTGCCCGAACATCTGTACCGAATTAAAAATGTAACACGAAAATCTATCTGCGTGCAACAATCGATATTAGCTTATTTTCTGGGGACAGAAAAATTCGGTAGAGTTGTCGGGCGATAGAGATATCGAGGAGGCAGAATTATCTCGCGGTAGATTTCTTGGAGATAACCTGGTAGAGAATTATCTCTCAGTAGATTTCTTGGAGATAACCTGGCAACGTGCGTTCTAGTAGAGATGGATTTGAGTAGAGAAATTTCTGGTAGAGATGGATTTGAGTAGAGAAATTTCTGGTAGAGATGGATTTGAGTAGAGAAATTTCTGGTAGAGAAGTAGAAGTACAGTTGTTTAAAAACAGACTTTAATTAGCCTTCAGCGAAATTCACCGTTTTGTGATTCACTGCATTATAAATCGTATTTAGGAAATAATAGGAAGAATTTTACGGCACATTTACATCTCTACCGAAGGAAAAATTCAACACGAAAATCTATCTGCGTGTAATAATCGAAGTAGTTCATTTTCTGCGGAGAGCAAAATCCGGTAGAGTTGTTGGGCAATAGAGATATCAAGGAGACAGATTTTCTCGCGGTAGAGTTTGGAGATGACCTGGCAACGTGAATTCTGGTAGAGATGGATTTGAGTAGAGAAATTTCCGGTAGAGAAGTAAAAGTAAAGTTGTCGCAAGGAAAATTTGTAATTCGGTAGAGTTGTTGAGGACTTGTTTTCTAGAGGTTTTGTTTCTTTGAAATAATAAGTAGAGTTATAAATGGTAGAGATGGATTTCGGTGAAGTTATCAAGTAGATATCGTTATTTCAAGTCAGACATGTCATCTGGTAGAGACGTTTATGAAGAAGTTCGGATCGTGATATATTCAAATTTAGTAATTTCCGGTAGAGATCCAAATACTTTACAATTGGAAGAAAAAGCTGGCAATTGGAAAAATTGGGAAAATTGTTTTCCTCGATTCCACAAAATTTTTTCAAAAAAGGAAACGAAGCTTGGAAAGTTGTGACCGAGAATGTTTTTGCAAATTATTTTTTTTTCGGTGGTTGAGAAGAATAACCCATCTTTTAAAAACAGTCACAGCTTTTTTATCCTCATCGCGTCCCTTGTCATTCTTGTTCTTTTCTCTCTCGCTTTCTACCAATCGACAAACAAGGACTTTCTCTTTCCCTCTCGTGACTATAAAAGACCTTGATCAATCGTTGGGCGTTCCTTTACGAATGTTTTCCGCTGCTGGAATCGATGTTCAACATAGTTCTCTCCTTTGCTCGCTAGCAACTCACTCAAATATATAGATAACTATGGCCTTTATATATATAATGTGCGCATATATCGTGTGTGTATAATTGTACTATACTATATATATGGGGCGTTCTATCCCAAATCGGACAGTGTGAAACACTTTTTTTTTATTTCCTCAATTTTTTATATTTTTTAATACCCATCAAAAGACCCTTCCTGTTGAATTTTGAGATTTTTTTGATTACCCGTTCAAAAGATATTAAATTAACAAAAAAACCGCTTTTTTTTGGTATTTTGGTCATAACTTCTTTAATAATGATCCAAATTAAAAGTTTTTTTTTCAAAATTTTTGTTTTTGTATAGCCTTTTCAGAAAAAAATACATCAAAATTATTCGACGTGTTTTTGAATGAGTTTTTTGAGTTTTAAACTTTACATCGCATTTTTAAAAGTGAGTGTCATTTTTTTTTTTTTTTTAATTTTTGTTTTAAACATCTATCTATTCAACAATTTTTAAGACTAGTCCGATCGTGGGATTTCAATAACTACTATTTTTTTCGATTTTTTAATATTAAATTTTTTTTCCATAAATTATTATGAATACCAATTTTTGTTACTGAAAAGTATTTTTTTAATCATTTCGAATTAATTTGGATACTTTTTCATTGTTAACAGATTTTTTAAATTAATAATTACTCGATGAGCAAATAACAATAGTTCAAGAATTGTATGAGTGGGTATTGAACCTAATTAGTCTACCGAATATTGCTGTCAAATTTTTACCTGAGAAACATCATTTAGATGCAAAAGACAGATTTTATTTGCGATACAATACTGCGAAGTCAATCACAGGGGGACACACAAATTTCATTCGATTATTCCAATGAGCAACGGAAACTTATTGGCAAAGGAATATTCTAATTCAGAAAATAATCGTATATGTAAGGTTTCCAAAAAAATACGTGAATAAATAAAAACTGTTATTATTATTGTTCATAAACAGACTTAACGATTAATTATTAATTTTAAGAACCTGTTAACAATAAAAAAAATGTCAAAATAAATTCTAAATATTGGAAAAAATACTATACAGTAACAAAAATTGGTATTCATAATAAATTATTTAAAAAAAAACTTAATTTTCAAAAATCGAAAAAAAATAGTAGTTATGGACATCCCACGATCGGACTAGTCTTAACAATTGTTGAATAGATAGATGTTTGAAGCAAAAAATTAAAAAAAAAATAAAAAATGGCACTCACTTTTAAAAACGCGATTTAAAGTTCAAAAATCAAAAAACTCATTGAATATTTTTGTTGTATTATTTTCTGAAAAGGCCATACAAAATAAAAGTTTTGAAAAACAAAACTATTAATTTGCATCATTATCGAAGAAGCTATGACCAAAATACCAAAAAAGACCGGTTTTCTTGTTAATTTAATATCTTATGAACGGGTAATTAAAAAAATCTCAAAATTTAACAGGAAGGGTCTTTTGATAGGTAGTAAAAAATATTAAAAAATTGAGGAAATAAAAAAATAAAGTTTTTCGAACTGTCCGATTTGGGATGGAACACCCCATATATATGCTCTTATATACCTGCACACTTCCTACAATCCCAATGAGAATATTCTCGCATTTCTCAACGAACGAATGAGCAACAGGTGCCTTGGGGTTGTTCGTAACTTACCGGAGTTCCTAGAACGTTATAACGGAGGCCCTGAGGGCTCCCCTCTCTCCAAACACAGATGCTTCCTTCTCGCATCATAGAATATATATCTAAGTCCAGAAGAGCTTCCACATGCAACGCCATTTTTATCAATGGTCTGCATTTTTTCGTCCTGTCTCATTTTCCAGTAAACATTTTCCTTCATCCAAAGCAATCAGTGCACTTTTGGAAAAATAAGAAAAGATTGTGGCTTTTTGCTTCCTAATGAAAGTAACTTTGTATTTGTAAACACTATTTTCGAGATTTGTGCTCCAAGATGTCCGAAATCTTCCAGAACGTCCCAAGAAAGTTGATAAATCATTTTTTTTTGGACATGTCTGTGTGCATTTATGTATGTAGGTACGTGTTGGTCTCAAAAAATACAAATTCAGGGAATGCCTTAAGGGGTCAGGATGAGGTGGAAAAGAAACGATTTTTCCAGATTTTTTTCTGGAAAGACATTTTAGTTTTTAAACGTAAAAATTTATATACATATTTGCGTAACTTTAGACTTTATTTTGAAATTCTTCTTCTTAAAAAACAATGATTCTTGAAGCTGCTGTAGCCGATTTCGAGAGATTCTCGAAAAAATGACGTCTTGCGGTAAAATATCTCTGCATTGGATCATCCAAAATAAAAAAATAAAAAAGATTTCGTTAATATGAGGTATAATCTAGTAGTTGATCGAAGGAATAAGCAAAATATTTATTTTTAACAAAATGGCGGCTTCTTAAAAAAAAATCGGATTTTTGATGAAAATTTTGATTGAATCTTTATTGAAACTTTGATTGAAAATCTTGATTGCGTATAATCCTTTAAGTGATCGAGTCGAAGTTTGTTACACAAGATCATCCTCTATCCTTCAAAAACAATTGTGGAGGAATTTTTAATTTCTCGCAAAATGTTTATGAGGGTTTTAAATTTTTTAGCAACGAAACTCCATCACTTTTGGAAGTATATCGTTAATGATAAGTACAAGCTATATTGAAATGTTTTAAAAATTGCTTACAGGGTTAAATTACTTAAAAAATTTGAAATTTCCATGGAATTTGAAAAAACCGCTTGAGAGTTTCGGTTTCAATTACCGATCCAACTTTTGTAATTTCGTAGCTATGGAGCGCAATTTTTTTTTCCTAAATGCACTTAGTCACAAGAACAGTTGAAAAATCGTGCAAATTACAAATTTGCCCATAACTTCCGGTTTCTTTTCGGAGGTTCGCTTAGCTTACTTTAAGAATGTTGAGTCCCTATGAAATCTTTTAATGTTAATTGTTCAATAAATAGCTTCTTAATCGTCGTGAAATTTTTACACGACCTCCTGAATACTTCATGTAAAAACATATTAAATTTTCAGAATTCTATCATCATTACTTCAACCTCCTTAAGGGTTAAAATGAAAAATGACGAGAAAATTCTGAAAATTTGCTATGTTTTTGTATGAAGTATTTAAGAGGTCGTGTAAAAATTTCACGACGATTAGGGAGCTCTTTATAAAAATATTAACATTTTGTTAAGAACATTTTTTTAAACAAAAAAACATATTTATCAATAAACTTTGTTTTGTTTCCGTTGCTTTCAATATATTGTAGATATTAAAAAATTAAGAGGTCAAAAAAAAACTTATCGCAAAGTTATATCAGTTTCTATGATACTACATTTAATTTAATTTAATTTGTTAATGTTAATTGTTCGATAACGAGCTTTGTAATCGTGGTGAAATTTTGACACGACCTCTTAAATAATTCATCCAAAAACATACCAAATTTTCAGAATTTTCTCATCATTTGCGATTTGGGACTCAACATCCTTAAGAGGAAGCCATGATCGAATATATTATGGAGGGGCTGAATAAACTAATCATAAACAAGTCTTGGCGAACAATGGACTAAAATTAGAAAGCCACAGGAAAATTTCATGATTAAAAAATATTTTCGTTTCTTTAATAATTTTTTTTTTTATATCTGGCAGAATTTATTGCAATGTATTTCACCCAATGTATTTCATTGAATGTATTCGGTACCACAGCGTTAATATAATTACCCGCGAAAGACGAACGCGATTACTGAGACACGCGAGCTCGATTTCGATGATTTCTCGTTCCATTAACTCTCTTGTTTTCTCTCTCTCTCTCTCTCGGTCTTACTCCTGTTGCGTTTTTTCTTCGCACACGCGGTGATTCTCTCTCACTTGAACGTGGCCTCAGGATCGACGAAAAATAACGAGATGCCCCCGCAAAACTATTCCCCGAGAAAGAGAGAGTGAGAGAGAGAGAGCGTCGCTATCTCGACGCTTTATCTTAAAGCCTCTCTCTCTCGCCCGCTCTTTCTCCCTCGCACACACCAACACGCACATTTTTTTTCTTTGGTAGAACTCGCGCGCGACCGCGTCGCACGGGGGTAAATTTATTCGAGATTCGTAAAACGATATGTTCACTACTGTATGTACACACGTACGAGAGAGAGAGAGAGAGAGAGAGAAAGTAACACCCTGAGAAATGATATCGCGCCATAAAATAATAACTGTGGCAAAAGCTCGAGAGAATTTCAACGCCTACTGTGACCGCATAAAGTGTTCCTCTGAGACGCAATTTAATTTTCACATTTCCGCTCATAGGGTTACACGCTATGACGCTGATAAGGAATATACAATCTCAAAGGCCTTATCTCCAGGGAGATAAGTTGAATAATGGGAATTAAATTGAGGTTTTTTTCACGTTCCGTGAATTTTGTGACTGGCAAACCTTTGACATTTCTAACAAAAATTACCTTTTTCGAGTTCCTTCGTAGATTTTTTTATCCAAAGGGCCCTTATTATTTTAAACGGGCCCTTAGCCTTCAACAGGCCCTTAAATTCTCTTGAGGTTGGAAAAAAAAATTTCCGAAATTTTGGCAGACTTCAGATCAATTTTTTTCCAATTTCCAAAGTTCAAAAGCACCGTTAAAAATTGAGACTTTGAGGAAGGTCATTTTCTGAATAGTACATTTAGTATCGATTGGAAAGCTTCAAACGACCAAAGGTTTTTTTAACGTTTCTGAAAACTAGATCGAATGTAGGAAAGTCTTATAGTAAGTAAAGTTGAATTGGGCGAAATCGATTACTTTTTAACAATTAATAAATTATTTTTACACGAATAAAATATTTCGGTAATTATTGGGTAGACTCATCGAAAAGGCGCATCCAAATAAAAAAAAATTATATTCTTTTAGATAATGACAAAAATAAATATTAGTTCGCGGGAGGCTAACTTTTTATTATTTTTTATTGTTTATTTTTTAAAATAAAATAAAGGAATTTAGATACTAGAATAGATAATCCCCGTTGCAGAGTTTCTGTTGTTTTTTTTGGGTTTAATAAAAAAACGTTGGATTGTCTAAATATTCAATTTAAAAAGACTAATCACCACGAAAAAAATAAAATTTGAATTTTGATTTCTTACAAGCAAAATAAATCACAAAAAAATCGTTTTTTTGCCAATAAAAGAGCGCTTTTTCAACTAAAACCCCCTCTAAACGAATCTACAAGCATCCCCTATGTTTCAATCCCTATATATCCGCAGATATTGACTGAACAGTCTCGAAATTTTGACCAAATCATCTCAGAATGATTTCGCCCAAAATTGAGTTTTTCAAAAATTCCAACGAGTGCCCCCTCAAGTGAATTCATATCAGACTGAATGGAAGGAAGAAAATATGGAAATATTGGAATTTGGTATTCTGCAGTGAAAATCACGCAGACGACAGCTATGTTTCGATCTCCCAATCTCTCTTCTTCTCTCTCTCTTTTTCTGCTTGGATTCTCGTTCGGAAGTCGCACGTATCTTTCTTGGGATAGGATTTACGTGAGGAGAATCCTCGTCGGTACTTCAACGTCACTTACAATACGCACAAAAGTATATACATGTGTATAGGAGAGAGAGAGAGAGGGAGGGAGAGAGAGAGAGAGAGAGAGAGAGAGAGAGAGAGAGAGAGAGAGAGACTTGTGGATTTCACAGAGCAAGAGAAACTTAGCTATCCTCACTCACGATCTTCGCTCACACACCTATCTCACATATTCTTCCCTCCTTCTCTCTCTCTCTTGGCTTTTTTCCCCATAGAAAATCCTCGGACAACCGTGTGAGAGATATCAGCTGCCCGCGTCCCGCGAATCCTCCGCGAGAGGCAAATCCAATTGCGAATTCGTTAGCCGCGTCACCTTGAGCAACGTGCCACGGTATAACCGTGCGTACATCACGAATGCTCAGCACAGAGAGAAAAGGACTCGAATCACTTTCCATACATTTTTTTTTTATCCTCTTTGCATGTCCAAATATAGGGTATTTCAATGTCGTAGTCCGATCGATCGATATCGGTCTCTTTTGACGTATCTCTCCATCTACCGACCTCATTAAGATGATTAGATAATTTTATTCGATCATTACTGCATTGTCTTGGAACATTGAAAAACAGATATTGTTCATTTACTTTGTGAAAATTCCTATGAAAATAATTATTTGTTAATTATATATGCTATAGAATAAATCTGTATGTAATATATAGAGAATTTTTATATAGTTCACATATATTTATTATTTAATAATAAATATTAATAATATATATAGTTCATTATATGTGAAATACATAATATTTATGAAAAAGACATGTAAAATATATTTTATGCATATAATTCATGAGTTAATAAGGGGTTAATTGAAATTTTGGCGCACGACCCGTGAAATTTTTTTTCATCGGTTTTTCGCGTGAAAAATTTTTGGGAGGAGTATAAGCTTCAATTTTTTTTTTAAGTTTCGTACTATTTTTTTTCGCAAAAATATTCAATTTTTCGCAAAAGACGACTGTATTTATAAATTGTAGTGTAGTTATAAAACTACTGGGTTTTCGTAAAATCACTGAGAAGGTAAAAAGTTACATACAATTATTCTGGATTCAATGAAATTTTTTCAGAATTTTTTATTTTTAATTTTTTTTTTTCGAAAATTTTTCCTGTCAACGAGATATTTTTTATCTTCAACAATTGGGTCGTTTACCTCATCTACACGGGTTTGTCGATGAAAAAGCCCTGATGTAGATGAGATTTTTCGATGAAAAAGCCGTGTAAATTAAGTAAGAGATTGTTTAAGATTAAAAAAAGATCTCGTTGATAAGAAAAACTTTGGAGAAAAAAAATTATAAAAAAATTTCATTGAATCCAAAATAATTGTATGCAACTTTGTACCTTCTTAGTAATTTCACGAAAACCGAGTTGTTTTAGAGTTATGTTACATTTAATAAATATGGTCGTTTTTTTACGAAAAATTGGATATTTTTGCGAAAAAGAATCGTACGAAACTTAAAAAAAAAAAGAAATTGAAATTATTTTTTTAACACTTAATAAATTAAATACATGTTTTTCAACAGTTGATAAGTTATTTTGACACAAATAAAATATTTCTTAATGACCAATAAATTTTGTAGCAGTTAAGGAATTTTTAAGGATGTTGAGTCCCTATGAAATCTTTGAATGTTAATTGTTCAATAAATAGCTTCATAATCGCCGTGAAATTTTTACACAACCTCCTGAATACTTCATGTAAAAACATATTAAATTTTCAGAATTCTATTATCATTACTTCAACCTCCTTAAGGGTTGAAATGAAAAATGATGAGAAAATTCTGAAAATTTGGTATGTTTTTGTATGAAGTATTTAAGAGGTCGTGTAAAAATTTCGAGACGATGAGGAAGCTCGTTGTTAAAATATTAACATTTTGTTAAGAACAATTTTTTAAACAAATAAAAAAAACATTTATCAATAAACTTTGTTTTGTTTCCGTTGCTCTCAATATAGTGTAGATATTAAAAAATTGAGAGGTCAAAAAAAAACTTATCGCAAAGTTATATCAGTTTCCATAAGACTACATTTAATTCAATTCAATTTATTAATGTTAATTGTTCGATAACAAGCTTCCTAATCGTCGTGAAATTTTTACACGACCTCTTAAATAATTCATCCAAAAAAATGTCAAATTTTCAGAATTTTCTCATCATTTGCGATTTGGGACTCAACATCCTTAAGTAAAAGTGCCAACTAAATATATTTCTTTACTAAAAATAAACTGTTTTCTCAGTGATGTTTCCAACTTTTTGGACGGCAGTGTATCTACATTGCGAAAATGAAATTTGAAAAAATGGATTTTCTTAAAATCCTAACTGCGTATAATCCCTTAATAAAAGAAAATGTTTATAAGAATTCGCTTGGATTTGTTAAATGCTAACTTTTTTTTTGAGAAAAATAAATTATGAAAAATTGCCTGATAGAAAAAAAGCCTCACTGGGATCGTGAACAAAATCATAAAATAAATCGAGATCTAAATCCTCGATGTATCTATAAAACGTTTGTCGAGTTGACTCGGAATACCCCGTATAATATGTGTGCGTGAATAAACTCTAGGGGCAAATCGCAGTGTTTATAACCCGTACTTAATTCATTTTCGAATTATCTCTCGTACATATGTATTATATAAATATACGTATATGTGTAATAAAGAGGGATACGTTAAATTTGATTACAGGTTCGCGTAACGGTCCTCGACAAAAACGACGTTGCACCCTCGTGGGGTCCGGGTCCGTGGCGCTACGAGATATCCGAGGATTCACCGCCGAATACCGTTGTCGCAACTTTGAAGGCCCACGATCCCGATACCATTGGCAATTTGCATTACAGTCTCGTTACACAAAGGGACGATGCGAATTACGCAACGTCATCGTTGTCCCATGAAAACCGCGCTGATTATATCGGCGATGAGACTATCGAGAGACACTTTAAGCTCGATTCGATCACCGGTCAGCTGAGACTCGACGAGGCACTCGATCGTGAAACACGCGATCGTTATGTAATAAGAGTACGGGCCGACGATGGAATTCAACATACTGACATCAACCTCATTATTCAGGTAAATGGACAATTTGTTATTTTTTAAAAACTTATTTTTCATTAATTTTTTTAAATAACAATATAAAATGCGATCGTTTTGAAATTTTTACATGTTGTTACTTATATCTTGAAGAGTAAAAAAAAATTTTTGTCTATTTAATTTTACATGAATTTGTTTATGATTTTGTACGTCAAAGTGGAGTCCTCGAAAAAAAGGTGACTTGTTTCGGGGAAGCACGCACCCTTCCGTAACAATCTGAAATAAAAAATCCAAAGACATTATAGTTTTGTAGGCTTAATTCCAGGTCTATAACCTATAATATGCATATTTTAAGAAAAAAAAAAAATGGCAAACTTGTGAACAACAAGATCTTCGAAATCGATTTTTTTTTAAATAAATTGTTTTAAAAAAATCAATGATTATTACAAAATTGAATGTTTTTGAGGTTAGGTATTTAGCTATGTGTGTTTAAAATATCGGGTTAAATTTTTTGCCAAATCGGTTGAATAGTCTTTAGTCAGTGCTTCCCCGAAATTTCGAAAACGTGGTTTCGAGAAAAACGCTTTTGAAGTTTTGACAACAGATTTTGTATAAAAAAATTATACTTACATTAATCAGCTATGCCTGGTGCACAGAGAAATCCTTCCGTTTCCTGAAAGTTATCTCAAAGCTCTCTTAATTTCTTCGAGAGATTTACAGTTTCTGGTGATTGCCAAACCGTAGTAATTAGTCATTTTTAACAATAACCTATTAGTTAAATGCTCTTCTCTTTTGGCTATAACTTTTAAAATATTTTAAATTTCGGTCTGAAACTTTTGGAGTATGTTTTTAAGACGTTTTTCTTGCGAAAAATGTAAACAAAAATCAATTTTTCGAACCCGTCACAAAGTAGACTAGTACCTTAAAGTTTATTTTTAGGTATTTTAGTTGTCCATCCAGAACCACCGTTTGAAAAGTACATCAAATAGGACAACTTACTACCTATAAAAACTTAAGACCTTTTTCGTTTTTACCGTTTAAAACTCTGCAAACTCTGAAATTTCTACGAAAATGGCATTTTTTAGCGAAAAAAAAATTAGATTTCTGGTGTATTTGGAGTCAGAACTGAAAAACGTACGAACCATTTTTTATTCTCCCATGCAATAATCATTCATATCACCCCAATCTACACTGAGAATTTTTTTTTGTTGAAAATGCAAAAATTTGTTTGACTCAACCAAATGTTGGTTTCCGGACGTTCAAAGAGATCATTTTGGTAATTCAACAAAGATACAGTAAAAGTTTTAGTTAAATCGTTTAAATCGTTGCTTGAATGGGCAAAGTTTCAGTTCAATCAAATAAATGTCTTTGTACCAAATAAATTGTTTGATTGAAAATACGAATTGTTTTTTTGGTGCAGCTAAATTTATTCAGTTACAATATACTAGAAATGAACGAAATATTTCTGTACAGCAACTCAGCAACGTGTTAATTGGACTAAACTATATCTAGAAATTGACCAAATAATTTCATTCACCTCAAATCTTGTGGTTAACCAAATTCATTTGTTGAATTAATTATAGTTTCATTATTTCAAACTAATTAATATTGAATCAACTAATTTTTTTTCAACTAAATGGATTTAGTTGTTTTAACTGAACTTTTTTCTCAGTATACGATTCTACATAGTTGTAACCCATTTCCATAATTGGAAATATTAAAATTTCATTAAAACAATCGGTTTTTCGCATTTAACTTCTAATTTTCAAACGTGTGAAGGAATTCTTTGGTTTTTCCATTGTATACTTTTATTTTCACACATTTTAATTTACTGTAAAGTTGAGATTCGATCAAACTTTTTTTACACGCTGTATTTGTTTCTTTTAAATAAATTTTTCATCTAAAAAAATCATTTGGGCAAAAAAAACATCACAATTTAGCGCGAATGCAAAAAACATGTTTTAGCATTCGATAAAAAATTAATTTGATCGAAAAACGTTTTATTTTCCATTTTTCTATTATTTTCGCGATGCAAAAGAGTTTCCTTGCTTTTATTCATTATTTTTCCAAACAATCTCGAAGCGGAGAGATTCTTGCGTAACCCGAGAGAGGAGAAAAGTTTTTCAATAATATCCGCGCTCCAGGCCACAAAGAAGGCGCGCGCTTTTCGCTAGGTACAGTTTTACCGGTCTTGAATCATTATTATCATCAGTGCTCTCCCCTGCGCTCTCTTTGGACTGTGTAGGACAATAAGATGATATAGAATCCACTCTATATATGTATATGTATAAATATATGGGGTATTCTATACCAAGTCGACCTGAGTGTGACCCTCGCCCTCGCTGATTTCGTTTACGATTTTTTATATGATTCTTCCAACTCAAAATAGCATTCCGAATTTTTTTCCAGATTTTTAAAACCAAATTTGAGTACGTTATGATTTTTTGAACATTTTTTTCGAAAACCTCGAGGGCCGTAATTTAAAAATCTGAAAAAATTCTCAAAAATCCGGTGTCAAAAATGAAAATTTTTGACCGAAAATTCATGATGTCCAGAATTTCTCTTCCATCTCGATTTTAGGTTTTTATGAAGAAAATGTAAAAAAAAAATAGATGCAGAAATAGATCTACCGTGAAAAGTGGCTTGAATATTTTTATCGTTAACCAACAATTTCCAAAAATAGTTGGTTAATTTCTGCATCTTTTTTTGTTACGTTTTCTTCATAAAAACCTAAAATCGAGGTGGAAGCGAAAGCCTGGACATCATCAATTTCGGGTAAAAAATTTTCATTTTCGACACAGGATTTTTGAGAATTTTTTCAGATTTTCAAATTACGGCCGTCGAGGTTTAAAAAAAAAATGTTCAAAAAATCATAACGTACTCAAATTTGGTTTTGAAAATCTGAAAAAAATTCTGAATGCTATTTTGAGTTGGAAGAATCATATAAAAAATCGTAAACGAATTCAGCGAGGTCAAGGGTCACACTCAGGTCGACTTGGTATGGAATGCCCCCTATATATATGTACAAAACTTGCCTTTCATACTGCCAAGTTAAATACTAGAGCTAAATCGCAGAGTTCTCGCGCTCGTATAGCGCAAAGCCAATCATTATATTCGTCCGCGAGGTCTCTCGGACGAGAAAAAGAGAGCGAGAGAACGGTAAAACGCAAGAAAGTTCCTCCCGAGGATCTCTGAGGTGTACGAGGAACGATGAAAGATCGATTCTCAAGCGCACAAAGTCATAGATATAAATTTGATACGTATATTAAGGGGTTTGAAAAAATATCTTCCCTTCCGATTTCTCTAATCATCTAAATATTTAAATTCAACAAGCGGCGTTTCGAAGGGGACAAATTCAGTTTCATTTCGCTTGTTCCAAAAAAAAATTTCGATTTTTTTTTAACCCGGTACGCCCTTTGAAACATGTTGGTTTTTTGGCTTCTTTTGGCGTTGAAATTTTGGCGCACGACCTATGAACATTTTTAAAAATTATTTTTCCCATGAAAAACTTGTGAGGGGAAGTATAAGCTGCAATTTCATTTTTTTTAAAGTTTCATACCATTTTTTTCGCAAAAATATTCAATTTTTCGAAAAAAACGACCAAATTTATAAAATGTAGCGTAACTCTGAAACTACTGGGTCTTCGTGAAATTACTAAGAAGGTAAAAAGTTGCATATAATTATTCTGGATTTAATGAAATTTTTTCAGAACTTTTTTTCTAAATTTTTTTTTCGACAATTTTTTCTGTCAAGGATATATTTTTTATCTTAAACAATCGGGCTTCTTACCTCATGTACATAGATTTTTTGATGAAAAAGCCGTATAGATGAGGTTTTTCGATGGAAAAGCCGTGTAAATGACGTAAGAGACTCGATTATTTGAGATAAAAAAATATCTCGTTGGGAGGAAAAATTGAAAAAAAAAAAATGTTGAAAAAATTCTGAAAAAATTCAAAGGAACCCAAAATGATTGTATGCAACTTTTTACCGTCCTAGTGATTTCACGAAACTCCGTAGTTTTAGAATTGCACTACATTTTATAAATATCGTCGTTTTTTTAAGAAAAATTAAATATTTTTGCGAAAAAAATCGTACGAAAATTTGTAAAGAACGACATTGAAGCTCATACTCCCGCCTACAAAATTAAAATTTAGAACAAATTCAGACACGAAAAACAGTAAAAAAAAAATTTCATAGATTGTGCACCAAAATTTCAACACCAAAAAAAATTAAAACTGACCATGTTTCAAAGAGCGTACCGGGTTAAAAAAAAATCGAAAATTTTTAAAAAATCGAAATGAAGCTTAATATGCCCCTTTGAAACGCGGCTTGTTGAATTAAAATATCTTCATTTTTAAAGGAGCAGTGAAACTTTTTGTGCGGCGCGGAATCGGGGCGAGTGTTTCCAAACTTTTGGACATCGGTGTACATTTTGAGGGTTTTGTCGAGAGCTCGATAAAAAAAAAAACAAACAACATTTTTATCATTCTGTTTTTAAAACAGATTTATTAATATTTTGACAATAAACAAAAAATTATTGGAATTTACAAATTCCCTTTCGAGGATTATTTTTAAAGGTCTAAACTTTGAGAATATGCAACAAAAAAATCAAAAATCTAGACTAGAATACTCCCTCAACGTTGACATTTGGCAAATTATGCAAAATTAATAGAGAAAAACAAGATAATAGAATATAAAATAATAAAAAAAATATACAATAAAAATTATTAAAAAATCTATAATTAAGGGTAAATCAGATCGAGATTGTAAAAATTTCCATACCGAAAATTCGTTCGAATAAAATTAAACTGGATTCAATTTTGGAGAAAATTTTTGTCATCACGTATAAATCTTTAATTATAAACAATGAAATTTGTGGTTGATACTGACAGCTTAGTAACTCCTAGAAAAAAAAATCGCTGCATGATTCGCAGATATTTGTCTTGAAATTTGGAAGCCTCATTCATTTTGATTGATGAGCTCCTCGCGAGCTTCCACTTCTTCCAAGCCCTTGTAAATTGTGCAAGTTGGATTTTTCTCGTACCTCGATATCTCTTTACCGTTCGAAGATCCATATCTGATATACAAATACATCTATACAAACACGTTTTTTTTTTTCGTGCGGAAATTATTGCTGAGCAATGGACGCTGGTCACTCCCGCCTCTGACCATTACACACACACACACACACACACACATATATATATATATATATATATACGTTTACGAGGGCCGCGAGGACGAGAATAGTGCTTATAGTGTACGAGTACCGATAGCACATACCTAATAGAGGAGAGATGCCGGAGGACTCGGAGAAAGAGTGAAAGAGGAGAGAGGGCGAGAGAAAGAGAGATAAGGAGTAAAGATCGAGCAGGAAGTGCGCAGGCACACACGAGATTCGCAGTGACCTTTCATGGCCCTCGGGCTCTCCCCCTCTCTCTCTTGTTCTCTCTCTCTCTTTCCTCTCTTCTCTCTTTTCCTCTCAAAGAATTGGACGCGTGGGTCGACTTGACCCCTCGCCTCTCGGCAATCCTCGTACCTTCATTTTCTAGCCTTCTCTTTCGTCTAAGTCTCCGCAATGCACTCTCGTATTAGGCACGACAAAGATGAAAGAGAGAGAAAGAGAGAGAGGAAAAAAATTGTTATATAGAGAAGCTCCGAACAATCAGCCCTTTTGTCTTTTATGTTCCTGCCTCTCCTTCTCTCTCTCTCTCTCTCTCTCTCTCTCCCTCTCTCTCTCTCTCTCTCTCTCTCTCTCGTTCCAACTCTATCCTTGCCATATACGAATTCCTCTAATTGCACGCGATTCCACCGTGTGCACTCGACTATCTCATCGAAACTTCTCGTCATAGACGGCAGAAAATATATTTAGTATTGTGCGATCGATGAAAATAAAAAAAAAATAAAAATTTCTTTGTAATGATAGATATTAAATTTTCGAATGACCTAAATCATACAGATGAACTGCCATTCTCGTTAGAGATTTTCTATCCCTTTCCAAATGATTTTCATATTTTGAGGAGGAATCTTGAATGTCCTAAAATAGACTGATTAAAAAACGCGACTATTCTTTTTTTAACCCTTATAAAATACTTTCGGGAAGGTGCAAAAAAACGCCTGTTGAAAGTAGACGAGCTCTTAATATTAATATTTGGTATATGCTCGTCATCACATATTTCTATTTCCCATTTAAATAACACGGGTAAAAAATGTTCAAACTTTGAAATTTTATACCTCGGCTTCAAGTCAATGTATCGAAATAAACGATACATATTCTTGAAAAGAATTGAATACTTGACAAACAAGGTATTTAATTTTTCGATAAACTCAGTCCTTCAAAAGTTTGAAAAACTTTAACTAAAGTTAAATTTAGAGTAAATTTCACTGTTTTTTAGTTTCCGGCAAAATGTTAAAACTAAATATCGTCAAATCTTGTTTGAAAAAAAAAGTTTAAATTGCATTAACATAAATTACTTAATTTAAAAAAAAAATGACCAACAGTAGCTTACACATATTTTCACAGTCTAATATACATATGAGATATTCCAGCCCAAGTGCACTGAAAAAAATTTTATTGCAATATTTTTCGCGTAACGATTGTACGTCGATTGTCCCTAAATTGCTATATTGTATTTTTTGTTACGCGAAAAACCAAATATTGCAATAAAATGTATTTCAGTGTGTGTAAACCCGTGACTCTGACCCTCTCGGATTTATTTGATTTTTTTCATATGATCGCATTGAGTCTAAAATACACCCTCAGAATTTTTTCAGATTTTTCCAAACATCCTTTATTTAGAAAAAAAAAATTCGAAAAAATACTTAATTTTTTAGAATCTAAAAAAATTCTGAAAAAACCGTGACAATATATAAAAATTTTCACGCTATCACCCGTTGTGTGCAGATTTTTTTTCTATGTTTTACGTATTGGATTAAAAAAAAAAATTCTTTCAAAACGTCATTTTTTAAACATCTAAAAAAATTCTGAAAAAACCGTGATAATATATAAAAAATTTCAAGCTATCACCCATAGTGGGCAGATTTTTTTTTCTGTGTTTTACTGCAAGCTATTAACATTCTCAAAATTCCAAAAAATTCTTAAATAGCTCACCTTTTGAGCAGATACTGAATAATTTTGGTACTCAAATTAAGTATCTGCTCAAGGTGAGCTATTCGAGAACGAAGTTTTTCTCTGATTTAACGTTTCGATCTTGATTAGATTCATCTTCCAAAGATTTATTGTGGTAATTAAATAATTGGTAATTAAATAATTAAAATGTCATGTTTTGCGAACAAGGTACTTTTGAAGATTTTTTTTATAATTCTGATACATTCGGCTTTCAATAAGTTTTCACTATAATCAGTCAATTTAGTAACTGATTTTACTCACAAGCTTCCATAACACACTCAACCTACGGAATGTGTGAAAATGGATCAGAAGTATCTTGTTCCCAAAACGCGAAATTTTTAGAATTGTTCAATTATTTTTGTGAATAACATTTTCTAGGCCCCAATAAATCTTCTGAAGATGATCCTAATCAGGAATCGACACGGTTATCCTTTACCTTGATCCTTGAAGGCTTGATCCTTTATCACCGGATTCTTTAGCTGAATTGCAGCCGATTTTCCAAATTATTATTATTATTATTATTATTATTATTGTTGTTCATTATGGCTGCCTACATCATCAAAACTTAAGAAATAAATAAAATAACAGGAAAATCGTTACGTCTTTAAAAAAAAGTTTTAAGCATCCTCTGGAATCGTATACCTGTATTCGTCATTTTATACAAGGCATGTAAAATTCCTGTCTCGATGTATCGGCCTTCGGTGTGGTATTTCGCGAAATAATATTCATTTATACTTTTGCGCGAAATTTATTAATGCCTAAAATGATTGATCGCCCGTCGAGACTTTCGTCTCCGCGTCTCGCGATCTCTCGTCTCAGTCCTACACACGCACTTACACACATATTTTTATGTCTATATGTATAAATACACTGGAGGCTTTGCTCTCGCGGGGATTAAACCAGTCTCTCTCTTCTGATGGCATAAAGAGAAAGAGGGAATTCGATGATCGAGAAACGATACATACGCGAAATATCCGCGCTGAACCCCCTCACCACGTGTTTTCAACTATAACCGACATTATAATTCATTACGAGTATTTCGGCATACAACGATTCGTTCGATAAAAAAGGCACGATCGAGGTTTAACGAGAGATCGAAATAATGCGAGGGAAAGAGATGGGATATGCGCGAAAAGAAGTTTCGCGAAAGAGAGCCAGAGAAAGAGGGTTTTGCGTTCTTTCACATCCAACACAACCCTTGAAAGCACATACGAAGCATTCTCCGTCGATTCGTATGTTTCGAGTCTAATCGGATCGTCGAAAATCGATAATTCTGAGCGATGAGTTTTGGATTTTGTTCTTTTGAAAAAAAAAAATAATGATCGATGGAATTTTTGAATTAAGAATCTTTCTTTAAAATTTATATCGGATGATTAGAAGGGTTGCAATTGTGTCGGCCAGCACCTTTTTTTAGCCTCAACTTTACCAGCTTGTAACTTGCATTTAATTTTCATTTTTTTCGAATTTTTTTGGTTTATTATCAAAATATTAATAAATATGTTATAAAAAAAGAATGGTAAAAACATGTTTTGTTTTTTTTTTATTGAGCTTGACAAAACGCTTAAAATGTATGTCTCTAGACCAGAATACCGCCTTAAGGAAAAATCTTCGGTACGAAAAGTTAACTCCCACGAAATATCCCATGTATTTTACAGAGATTGGGGGAATCCACGAAACACAGCTGTTTAGCTATCATGCTAAATTGGTATCCTAACCGATGAATGAAAATTAGTTGAGTCTAATAATAATAATAAAGTGTGTTTGAATTTTTCGTTCGAATTTTTTGTTTGAATTTTCCGGGATAATTCGTCAAAATTGCTGAACAATTGTCAATTGTCAATCTTATGGGACACTTAATTTTTTTGCAAAATGTTTCTAGGCCGACGCACTTTTTCGATTCTGCAGTTTGGTTTGCATCAAATTTACGATTCAGAAAATTGTTGAATTTCACAAAATGTTTTTCAACACTGTCATTCTTATAATTCTGTAATAATCGATCTCAATTTTTTAGAGTGAATCCATTGAGTCGCAAAAAAGACTAGTATTGAATTTGAAAAGAAATACATAAACGGATCGGTCCCAAATAAAATTCGAAATTCTCATAAAGCAACGTTCTCAACTGGAGATGTTTTTTTGAAAATTAAAATGGCTAAAAAAATGCTCCGAAAAAAATATATACCTTATGCATCCAAAAATAACTCTTTACAAATAACTATTTTATAATCAATCGATTTAGAAAAAAAAATTCAATGACATTTTAAAAAAGACATGATGCACTATCAGAGCAAATATCACTTTGAAGTTATTTCAAAAAGCCAATTTATTTGAGCACATAAATGTTTTTCCAACAATTCTCAAATTGGAATATGGCAAGTTTTTTGTCAACTTTTTTTCCTTATTGATATCAATATAATATATATTGAGAAAAAAATGTCCAAATACATATCACTCATTTTATTAAATTCCTATAACATTACTATTATAATATTAATTTATATATTTGCTAAAATATTTTTGAAAAATTATTTTCATGGCCTACAATTTCCACCTATGTTCAAATAAGTCTAATTCACAAGTTAACTCAATAAAAAAAACACTAAAATCTACTAATCGTCGCATAATATTCAGGCCAGAAGCTACGAATGGTTGATTGTACACCAATTTGCTCTCACAAAGCTCAATAAATTAAAAAAAAAATAGGCCTACACTTTTTGAAGAATACTCGATGCATCGAGTCGAAATCTTTGGCGAGGAATTACACGCGAGCCACTGGCTGACGATTCCAGGGAAAAAGACGACTCGCAATCGCAAAAATTTTCTTTATGACGTTTAATGGCTGGAATTCTTTTAAACTCCTCGCACACACAAACACACATGGGCGAAAGTCTTTTCTCACATTAGTCTCTCTCATTCTCTCTCACTATCTCTCTCTCTCTCTCTCTCTGGTCGACGGGCATTCATTGTGGCCTCTCTCGGTCTCGGGGAGAAAAATATCATGGGCTTATGTTTGGTCCGCGCGTGGATAGAAAGATGAGGAAAGAAGAGAGGAAAAGGAGGAAAAAAAGAGGAAGAAATTGAAAGACCCGCGAGAAGGAGCGCAGGAATACGTCGCGGCACGGTGTCTCCTCTCGTGTGTGTGAACGTGCAAGAAAGAGCGAGAGAAAAATGACGAGAGAGAGACGGAGGAAGGTGGAAGTTTCTTTCTCTTTCTCTTCGGGTCTTTTAAAGGCAAAAGGAATGCCAGGCTCGATCATAGTTTGCGCGCTCTTTGGGACCCGTAAAAGAGCCCAGAGACGCGCGGTCATCCTCAGCCTCCCCCCTTAAGCCTCGGCCTTCCCTCAATCCCTCTCTCTCTCTCTCTCTCTCTCTCTCCTCCGCGGCAACCAGTTGCGCGGAATCTTACTCGCTCCTTTTCGCTTTCTTCATCATCATCATCTCATCTCTTCGTTCCTTTCGTCTCATATATATATATCACATCGCTTCTTCTCTTCCCGTTTGATCTCACTAACTCTCTGTCACTCATTTCATCTCCTTTCTTCCATTTATATATACATATATATATATATCTGTCCTCTTTATTTCTCTGCGATTCCACGACGAAATACTCCATCTCCCTCCCCTCTCCTCCCTCTCTCCCTCCCCCTCATTCTCCTTTGCTACGATATTTCCGAGCTGCACACACACAAAATGTCTCCTGCCTTATTTCTCGTCATTCTCTTCCTCTCCCTCTCTCCTCTTTCTGCTTCCTTTTTCCTCTCCCTCTCTCCTTCTCTTTCTCTCCCTCTCTTCCTCTTTCGACTTTGTAACATTTCATCGCTTCTCCTTCTTAAAGTATTTACGCTCTCTATCCTCGGTCCTCTTTAACCGGACCCTCTTCGCCATCCTCTTCATCCGTCCGCTCCGAATCTCCTCTCTCATCGTTGTGCTAGTTTTTGCAAACTTCGAAACGGCTACTCTCTTCCTCCTTCTGCTGTTGCCGATCTTCTGGATGCTGTTGCAGAAATCCGCGTTCCTTTTTCCGCCGTTCTATGCCATCCCCCTCTCTTCTTCTTCTTCTTCTTCTTCCTCTTCTTCTTCTTGGTTTTCTCGATCAAAGTCCGATGCAACAGGTCGCTCAGCATAATCGAGAATGAGATCCTCTGGTTTTGCTCTCCTGTGTCTTGCTTCCTGTGTGTCCTTTTTCTATTTTGAGACACTGAAAATTGTGATAAACTTTGAAATTTCAATGAAAATAATCATTACATGCGGCACGATAATGATTGACGTTGTCCTTGCGGTCTGATCAGGTCGATGGGGTACCAAAATCCCTAAAATTATTCGTTAATGTCTTGAAAAGTTGATTAGGATTATAGATTTTCTATTTAATATAGAAAAAAAAAATAACTCGACGATGAAATAACTCATCTTACACCACCAAAATCCACGAACACATTTTCAAGCAGTTTTTCTGAGATTGCATTTGTTATTTTAGATCGATGTTGATGAGCAAGAACTCAGTTTGTTTGTTGAAATATATTTTACGAATTTGCAGAAATTATTTTCTGTTTTCAGATTCTTAATTGAAAGAAAAGGTGTAATGGCGTCGTAGCTCTATTTCAGGGCTGGGCAAGGTACCGGAAAGTACTTCAAGTACAAAGTACCGTAATTAATTGAAGTACTACGTACTTATTACTCGAAGTACTTAAGATTTAAAGTACTTGAAAAATTAAGTACCAATTATCAAGTACTCTTCAAATTTTCAGGTATATCTCGTAAGTTCTGGTACTTACATTCGATTTCTTATTCTCATTTGATTTTTATTCGAGTACTTTTTGTATGACAACATATGCATTGTTACCTTGTGCAATACACTTAGATTAGGCTTTAGGCAGATTGGAACAGCAGTATTTAAACAAAGAATTAAATATAAGTCAAAAACAGCATTGACGACTATATAATCATGAGTTATTTTGATACAGGTTTGAAAAAGAAGAAAAAAAGGATATGATAGATGGATTGTTAAAACTACTCCAACTTCGTGTTCGCCACGACTCATTCAAAAGTATTTGATACTTGTACTTGAAAAAGTACTTAAAGTTCAGAAAAGTATTTGAAATTCTAAGTACAATACTTGAAGTACAGGCCAAGTACTTGAAAATTTAAGTAGAATACTCGAAATACTCTTTAAGTACTTCAAGTATTCAAGTACCTGAAGTACTTTAAGTGCTTTAAGTACTTGAAGTATACTTTTTAAGTACTTGATTGTTAAAACTCCTCCAACTTCGTGTTCGCCACGACTCATTCAAAAGTATTTGATACTTGTTCTTGAAAAAGTACTTAAAGTTCAGAAAAGTATTTGAAATTCTAAGTACAATACTTGAAGTACAGGCCAAGTACTTGAAAATTTAAGTAGAATACTTGAAATACTCTTTAAGTACTTCAAGTATTCAAGTACCTGAAGTACTTTAAGTGCTTTAAGTACTTGAAGTATACTTTTTAAGTACTTGATTGTTAAAACTACTCCAACTTCGTGTTCGCCACGACTCATTCAAAAGTATTTGATACTTGTACTTGAAAAAGTACTTAAAGTTCAGAAAAGTATTTGAACCTCTAAGTACAATACTTGAAGTACAGGCCAAGTACTTGAAAATTTAAGTAGAATACTTGAAATACTCTTTAAGTACTTCAAGTATTCAAGTACTGGGTACTTCAAGTTCCGCCCAGCTCTGCTCTATTTTTTCCCTAAACAAATGATTGTAATTTGCAAACGATGATTCATAGAATATCTCTCGAGAAAGAAAATGAGCTCTCATTCGTCCACATCGAAGTAAATTTACAAATTTGACTTTATAAAAAACTGCACAAAAATAAGTTATTCATCGACGTAAAATAAGTATGTTTTTACATCACCATCATTATATTTTTTTAAATACTTTCAGTAGAAATCGTTTGATCCAGAATCACCGTACTCCGCCCTAATTTCTGATTCACAAAGTTTAAATTTATACAAATAATATAAATTTCTAGGATTTATAGAAATTCATAGAATTTATAAAGTTCTATAGATTATATTTCTATACATTTCTATAAATTTATAGAAATAAACATTTATTGAAATCTTAGTACTCGATTTACTTGAAAATACCTTGATATTGAAGGTACCTTCAACATCTGTTAAGGTAAATTTTGATTTCGATGGTTTTGTCTATAAAGCGGTTTTCTTGTTCTTGATTTCAGGTCACCGATACCAACGACAATGCACCGACTTTTCAGTCGATGGCTTATTCCTTCGATGTGCCGGAAAACGTGCCACGAGGAAGTCGCTTCGGTCAAGTTACGGCCACCGACGCCGATGCCATTGGCCCGAACAGCCAGATAACTTATGCCCTCATCTCTGATTGGGCGAACGATGTGTTCTCACTGAATCCCAATACTGGGGTTTTCACCTTGACGGCGAGTCTCGATTACGAACAGGTAAGAGATTTGGGTTAAAATTTTCGTTTTTGTAATATTGATCGATTTTCTCATTCAATTATCATCCTCGATCCCATTAGAGCCATAGCAATTCGCACTTGAACGGGTTTTTGAGAAAGAAGCGGAGAGAAAAAAAGCGGCGACATTTTTCAGAGTTTACGAATGATAAATAAAAAGGCACTAGAAGAAATCACCTTATAAGAAAATTCCATCTCTTTTGCATTTTTTGTCTTCTTCAAACTGCAAATTTTTTTCACGAAAAAAACAAGTGTGCTTTGCCTTAACATTTTGTTGAAGTTAAAAAAAAAGTCGTAGGTTTTTGGTAATAACTGTACTTGAAAAAAAATCTTTGGGGAAAGTGAACTCGACTTACAGGCCTCCAAAATCGCGATTTTCGAGCTTTTTCGAAACTCGGTCAAATTCAAGAGATGGTATTTTTTTATTTCAACGAAACGTTGAAGGCCACTCAAATGAACCAAATTATCACGCTAACATACTTAAATAACCAAAAAGAAACAGGTGGTTCGAAACTTTTTGAATTTTTTTCAGAGGCCTTTTCCGTGTTTCCATTGGATCGTTAGTTCAGAATCAGCGAAAATTCTTGTTTTGAAGAAGAAACAATTTTTTGTATTTATGGTCGTGCGTGCGACTGCGACGAACCCATAATTTTTGTTCTCCCATCATCGAGCCAACTGCGTATAATTTATAGGCTTTTTTCATGTATTCCACGTGCGTGAATAGAAGGGCAGACTCTTTCGTAGTGAGAGAAGAAAAAGGTGCTTGGTCCGAGTCGTCTGGGTTCGTTGAAATCCGTGGTAAAGTCGAGTCAGAGAAAAGAAGAAGAATAAAAAAAAGGACTAGAATGAAGTTGCAGACGTGAGAAGGAAGGAAATGAGAGGGAAAAAGATAGAGATGAGAATGGGTCATATATCTAGCGGAGGAAGAAGACGAGAAACCGTTCGTTAGTTACTCTCAGGGTCGAAAAATCTGTTGAGACCAAGGAAAAGGATATATGGTGGTAGTTCTAATACCGAACGAATGGTCAAGCTATATCGAGGAGGAAAAAAAAAGAATACGGTCGAGCCACCGTTTATAGAACCCTTCATCAACGTAAACGCCCTTCCGAAGATACAGGTCCAAGATTATTGGGGTTTTTGAACGTGCCACAGACTTGCAACGAATGACCGTAAAAGAGAACCGAGGAAGATATAACTATACGGAGCATTCTTGAAATATAACCATATCTATGAAAAAAAAGGATTTCATTCAATCCCGGTCGCTTTTCGTAAAATTTTACGCGTCTCTTTCAATGCATCGACCATCAAAAACGAGGATATTGGGTCCTGTAATTTTTGTTCCCTTTCTGTCTCCGGAGTCTGGCGAAGGGCGGTTCTGTTAAGCGTCTGCGAAGACACATTGGTCCAAAATACGAACAATAATAGGGGATGAGAGACGAATAGGCGAAACTCTCGGTTGGTCCAAGGGAAAAAATTATACACCACTTTTGTAGCATTCACCCTTTTCTCGAACTAATTTACCCTCAAGTATAGAGTTCAATGCGCTCGTAAACTGTTTTTCGACGAAATGCAACGCTTTTTCAAATTAAACCTGCCAATCGATAGAGTGGATGGTCAGTTTTTACAAATGATCGTTATTCAAATGATCCTTCGACTTTCGCACAAGGATAACAAATTTTGAAGATTTTTGGATGTAATTTGTTTCATGACAGTTGCGCAAAATAAAAATTTGACCGTAAAATCCTCATTTTTTTAATTGAGCTTCTCTATGTGATAGCGATTTAGTTATGGCTTCTTCAAAAAGGAAGCTTAACGAACGACGGGAAGAAATTGAGAAGCTATGGACAAATTACTAATTTGCACGATTTTTCCATCACGTTTAGAATTTTTTTCAAAAACTTACAAAAATTCTCAAAAACCCAAAATTTAATCTACTCATTCATAAACCACAAGAATAGACAAAATATATTTTCTCCCCAAATGCAGGCGATTTTTTTTATCAAGTCATGCTGTAAAAAAGTTATTAATTGCAGCATTTTTGTTTTAGAAGAAGGAAAAAAAAGAAAACCCTACCGAAAAAATCGAAAATCGAAAAAAAAATTGCTAATGCTTTTCAGCCGTAGTATACGATCGAACCGAAAAATCGGGTAGGCCTCTATTCTACACATTTTTATTCTACACATGAAATTTTCTACATAAAAGTTTCTAGACAAATTATTTTACACAAGAGAAGTTGCAGGAAATATTATTCTACACGAAATTATTGTACACCGGTTTCTACACACATTATTCTACACGAGAAGTGGCAAGGGATATTCAGGAGACCTCTATTCTACACATTATTATTCTACACATGACACTTTCTGCACACATCATTCTACACAAGAAAAGGTGGCAGGAAATAATATCCTATTCTATACGTTATTATCCTACACATTAATTTCCACACATTACAGCCTTTAGCCAAATTTATTACTGGAATGGATACTCACGTTACAGAGTTGCTGTCGTTTTTTTTTTATTGGATAAAAAACATCGCATGCAGAAATTTGCTATAGGCTTTAATCCTATAATATGTAGGAAAATAACGTGTAGAATAGAGGCCTCCTGAACACTATCCGCCTGTATAGAATAACCCGGTGTAGAATAATATTCCTTGCTACATCTCTTGTGTAGAATATTGTGTGTAAAAACCGGTGTAGAATAATATTTCTGGCCACTTCTCTTGTGTAGAATAATGTGTGTAGAAAAACCGGTGTAGAATAATATTGTGTAGAATAATATTCCATGCCACTTCTCTTGTGTAGAATGATGCGTTTAGAGACCTGTGTAGACTAATTTTGTGTAGAATAATATTCCTCGCAACTTCCCTTGTATAGAATGACATTCCTTGCCACTTTTCTTGTGTAGAATAATTTGTGTAGAAGTTTTTGTGCAGAAAAAGTCATGTTTAGAATAAAAATGTGTATCATGAACCAAATGTCCTGAAAATTGAGAATGAAACCTTGGTCAACTCGACCCGGAATACCCCATATGAATAGTAACTCACGCGCGAACGACAAAAGGGCACGAGAGATCGCGCTGAGATGCGAAAATTCGGTAGAGTAAGAAAGAGAGGGAGGGAGGGAAAGAGAGAGAGTGAGTGAGTGAGAGAGAGTGAGTGAGTGAGAGAGAGAGAGACCTGTGAAGGGAAAGGGGCGTTATGGAACGGTGTCGTTAGTCGAGTAATTACGTCGGGTCGATATATGTATACACACGCATGCTTTTTTACATATATATATGGGAAACGTGCGCGAGCACGAGGCGCGCGAGAGAACGAGAAAAAGAGATCGCGATAGTATATGCTGCGGTACCAAAGACGAGGAAAGAGAAAGAGAAACGGGTTTTATTGTTGCGAACTCGAATGAGCGAAAGATGGAGAGAGAAAGAGAAACGGAACATACACACATATATATATTTTCTCGCTACGGGACTGCAGTACATCCTCGTTATCGTTCCTCAAGGAATAAAGAAAGAGGAGGAGAGGGAGCAAGAGAAGAGAGAGAGAAAAAGAGTGAGCAGAGCAAAAGTTTGCAAAGGGACCATCGCGGTGTGTTTTGAGCACCGACATTACTCTCTCGACCACGTATTCGCGTATATATATATATATATGTTCTCCTTTTCATTCTCGCAAAGAGGAAGAGAGATCAGAAAGAGAGAACGAAGCATTATAACGCGAAGAGGAGTAATGAAGTGCTCAAAATGTAACGCGCGACGCGGACATTTGCGAGAGGGAATATTAATGAGAGAGACCGATCTCTCGCGCTCACCAACAAAACCCACCCGGTTCGTTTCATCTCTTTCTCTCCCTTTCTGTCTCTCACGACCTCTCTTTCTCCTTCTCGCGTATGGTGGAGAAAAAAAATGCAAAACAGAGCGGAGCACGTGTTATCAAGGCAATCGTATACGGTAAAGATCATGGGAATTTTTGAAAATTACGCCACGCAAAATTGAATGCAACTTAGAGTCTCTTTTTTTATTTTCTCTCTTTTTCCCCTCTCTCTCTTTAGTTTACGAGATCCCGAGTAATCACCAAATTGCAGACTCCAACGACCCATTTTTATTCCCGACATCAAGTTTTAGCGATTACTTTTACGAGACTCTCTTGTTTCTTTATTTTCGTTCAACTGCGAAATATATTTAGGTTGCGAAATTTCGTCGAGGCAATTTTGCCAGGATCTATAAATATAAGGGTAATTGGAAGGAGCAATGAGATTTTTACGAAGAATCTCGAATTATCGTAAATTATGCGCTGGATATTTGGAACAAGAATAATGGTTAACCGAGATACGAGATGTGAGGTTGAATTTTACCAAGTATTTGCATTCTAGCGATAAAAAAACAAGGATAAGACGATTTCGGTGATTAAAAGACAGAGTCGAATGTTGAGGATATAGAGCACATTGACCGATTTTTGTTTTTTATGGATTTTAACAAAATGTTGGGGTAGAATAATGTGAAAAATATAAATTCATTGGAAACGAGAATACCGATTGTCAAAATACTCAGTAAGAATTTCAAGCCGATTAGAAAGCTCGTTGAAACTCGTAAAAGAAATTTCGTCCATCGATCATCGATTTCTTTTTTTGCATTAAATAAAATGATGACAGATCAATGAAATCATTTGTTATCTTGAATTTGAGTAATTTGACAATAAATATCCTTCGTTATCAATAATTTTGCAATTACTAAGCTCGAAAATATTGTGCAGATGGACTTGTTGAAAACTGCGATTTGGAATGAATGAGGAAAAAATGTTTCAGAGATTTGGTTTTGAAAAAAAAATTCAAAAAATACTCGTAAGCGCTTTAATTTTCGTAATTTTTGAACGTTAGATCCCTGTTTTATTTATGAAAATACACTATGTAACAATACCGTTTAATATTGGATGGGAAAAGAATCGTATACAAAATGTTCAGTTTCAAAAATTGTCCGTTGATATCCCAACTTCCGTAATTTCACAGCTATTGAACGCAAATTTTGTGCACAATTATATTACACAACTATGACAATTAGTATTGAATTTGGAAAGAGACCGACACTTGTAGGATTCAAAGTTAGTAAAATTTATTAATTAATTTATGAAAATTATTAAAAATGATAAGGTAGCTTAAATACCGTTGAAAAAAAATTCTCAGCTCTTTTTGTTTCGAAGATAATCGAATTTTGAATGTGGTGTTGATAGCTTGAAGTTAACAAAAATTAGTGCTACTTTTTTGTTTCCATAGTTAGACGCATTGTTCGGGTCTCTGAATTAGAGGCTATTTTGGAGTTCACAAAAATCGTTGAAAAAAATTGTTAGCTCTTTTTGTTTTGAAGAAAATCGGATTTTTAATGTTGCGTTGATAACTTGAAGTTAACAAAAAATAGCGCTCATTTTTTATTTCCATAGTTAGACGCATGGTTCGGGTCCCTGAATTTGGGGCTATTTTTGAGTTCTCAAATATCCTTGAAAAAAAATTCTTAGCTCTTTTTGTTTCGAAGAAAATCGAATTTTTAATGTTGCGTTGATAGCTTAAAGTTAACAAAAATTAGTGCTACTTTTTTGTTTCCATAGTTAGACGCATCGTTCGGGTCTCTGAATTAAAGGCTATTTTTGAGTTCACAAATACCTTTGAAAAAAAATTCTTAGCTCTCTTTGTTTCGGAGAAAATCGAATTTTTAACGTGTTGTTGATAACTTGAAGTTAACAAAAATTAGTGCTACTTCTTTGTTTCCATAATTAAACGCATCGTTCGGGTCCCTGAATTTAAGGCTATTTTTAAGCGCTCGAATGCGGTTGAAAAAAAATTCTTAGCTCTTTTTGTTTCGAAGAAAATCGAATTTTTAATGTTGTTGATAGCTTGAAATTAACAAAAGTTGGTGCTACTTTTTTGTTTCCATAGTTAGACGCATAATTAGAGGCTAATTTTAAGCTCAAGAAGTGCTCATAGAGAAAACCTGGTGGACTATAAACAAAACGAGGAACCTAGGCGGAAGTTTAAAATTTTCGCCATTTCTACATTTTAGCAAATTCATCATTAATAGTTTTGTATTTGTTATCTGTGGTTTTGTCTAGCGGACCATAAACGAAACAAGGAAGCTAGGCAATTTTTACATTTTGTCAAAATTTGTCATTTACAGTTTTGTATTCATTATTTACATTTTTTCCTGGTGGACCATAAGCAAAACGAGGAAGCTGGGCGCAAATTTGAAACTTGCACGATTTTGGCAAATTTGTCATTTATAGTATTTTCCTTCAAAACCCCGTTAAAGTGCGAATGGACACTTTCCAAAGAATGTTTCCTTGCCATGTAATTTCCCTACGATATTTTCCATGAAACTTGGAATAATTCATCTTACTATAGAGGCATTCCACGTCAAGCCAGCCCCCCCCCCCCCATTTTTTGAAATCGCCAATAATCGCATACAAATTTTTAGAAAGTAGTTCTAACTATCAAGAAAGTTGGTGTTTTTTTTTCAGATTTTTAAATTACATTTTTTAGCCGGAAAAAAATACAAAAAATTTGTTTGTCCCATTTTGTAACTCGAAAATTATTCATCGTACGAAAAAAAGTAGAACATAAAATTAAAGATTTTCAACGTGCTTTTCACTGAAATTTTTTACAAACTCCTCCGAAAGCTCTATATGCCATTTTCGGAGCAAATAATGTTTTGATATTTTTTTTCTCAGAATTGACATCTTCGATTCGTCTGTAGTTCTAACAGTTTTTTATTTGATATATTCACAGACTGTACAAAAATTGGCGTAGTGGAGAATTCATTATTCCAAATGCATTTTTATTGATACAATCTATCATTATAGAGTGATTTAACGAAATAGTGTAGATATCGATATTTTATCATTATTAATCGTAGACAGGGAAAAATAATAAAATAATCTCGTTTTGATACCGCGAAGATGATTTCAGGAACAAAGCAGTATCGTTGCTTCATTCCCAAAAATCATGCCCGAATCGAACTAAAAAAGTACTGATTGGCCATAGAAAACGTCGGTGTATCCAAAGAGGGTAAATTAATTATTTTTTGCAATCGAGAGACGCGAGTAGCCTTTGACTCTAATTTGAATAGACTCTATCGGTGTCCATGGGTCCATTGATAAAGTTTATTAAAATGTACAAGAAGATATTGAAAAAAATAAAAATGAAAAAAGTTGAAAAAAATTGAAAAAGGACAAAAAATAAACAAAAATGCGGGTTTTAGAAAATATCTACAGATAGTCTCAACCCTGTTAATGCACAGAGAAATTTGTGTATCCATTTGGGATGAAAAACGCATGGGAAGGAATGGATTCTCCCCTGAGCCAATTTTTTTTATAGTCTGTAAATATATCAAGTAAAAAACTGTTTGAACTACAGACGAATCGAAGATGTCAATTCTGAAAAAAGAAATATCAAAACATTATTTGTCCCGAAAATGGCATATAGAGCTTTTGGAGGAGTTCGTAAAAAATTTCAGTGAAAAGTACGTTGAAAATCCTAAATTTCATGTTGTACTTTTTTTTTCGTTCGATGAATAATTTTCGAGTTACGAAATGGAATGAGAAAATTTTTTGTATTTTTTTCCGGCTAAAATGTGTAATAGAAAAATTTGAAATAAATCACGAATTTTCTTGACAGTTAGAACTACTTTATAAAAATTTGTATGCGATTTTTGGTGATTTCAAAAAATGCGGTGGCCGACTTGACGTGGAATGCCTCTATAGCAATCTGCTTGCGTGCACCGCTATATTTCACATGTACTTATAATCTTGTTTGTTTTTTGTTTCTCTCCTCTCTCTCTCTCTCTCTCTCTCTCTCTCTCTCTCTCTCTCTCTCTTTGCGTTGGTCGTAATGCAAATCTTTGCCAGGTTCAGCATTACATCCTCGTTGTGCAGGCCAGCGACGGCGGTTTGCCGGCTTTATCCACGACCGTCACGGTTTACTGCAACGTCGTGGACCTGAACGACAATCCGCCGATATTCGAGCCGGGTCCGCACGTTACCGAGGTATTGGAGAACTCGACTGTCGGCACCGGGGTCCTTACCGTGACCGCCCAGGATCTCGATTCCGGCGATAACGGTCGTGTCGTTTACCGAGTCTCGAGCGGCGACGACAACGCTGACTTTGGTGTTGCTCTCAACGGCACAGTTTACACGAGAAAACTCCTCGACCGGGAGACCAAGTCAATCTACAATCTCGTACTCACAGCTACTGACAGTCCGCAGCCTCCCGAGAGACCCCTGTCCTCCACAGTACAGGTGACTTTTATCCATTTATTTATTTTTTCCTTCCTGGACATAAATGTAAATACATGTGCTCTCAACTTATTAGCAATTAACATTGCCGGAGGATGAACGAGAAGCAAAATATCTCAGATCATAGATTGCAGCCTCATGGGATAGGTTTACTTGGCAGTCGACTGGAATTACGTCCAGTCGATTTATCGGGAATTACCGTAGACTGAGAAATTCCAGTGAAAGAATTGTCAGAAAATTTTTGCAACATTTCCGTAATCCTGCAATAACTTATCTATGCCGAAAATATATAATAGGGAATGTACTTGGGTCATTTCATGTCAAATCGACCAATAGTTGGAACGACCCCTTTCAATTTCCGTGAAATTTGATCAGAAGTTTTCTTTCATCATAAAACGAAGTTCTACCAAAGGGAAGAAATAAAAAAAAAAAATTTCGAAAGTTATGCAAAATTCAAAATTTCACAATTTTTTCAAGTTTATTTCTTAAATATCTCGAAAAGTATTATAGTTACGAAAAAATCGTTCTGGGTTTGTTTTAAAGAGTATGGGGCTACGACAAAAAAATATTCCGAAAAAACATTTTGAAAAATGATGAATTTGGAGAATTTTGAATTTTTAAAAATCGTGGAAATTCACCATCGACATTAAATTTTTGGTTCTATTTTTTTTAAATATAATACTTAGTACTGATTTTGAAAGATCCTACATTTTCGAAATTGCATTTTTTGTTTTTTCAAAAATATGAATTTTTGAATTTTGGTAAAAAAAAAAATTTTCCCCCCCTAAGTTAAATAAAGTTGAGCAATCATGTCATTTCTACTGCTAAAAATTACAAAATTACATGATTGCTCAACTTTACTTAACTTAAAGGGGAAAAAAAAACAATTTTTACCAAAATTCAAAAACTCGTATTTTTTGAAAAAACCAAAAACGCAATTGTGAAAATTTCAGCATCTTTTAAGATCCGTACAAGGTATTATATGAAAAAAATTGAACCAAACATTCAATGTCGATCGTTGAGTTTCACGATTTTAAAAAATTTAAAATTCTCCAAATTCATCATTTGTCAAATTTTTTTTTCGGAATATTTTTTTTTTCATAGCCCCAGGTATACTCTTTTAGACGAACGCGAGAAATTTTCTTCATAACTATAATAGTTTTCGAAATTAAAAAAAAAAATAAACTTAAAAAATTGAAAAAATATAGTGACACTGGTTTTCGAAATTAAAAAAAAAATAAACTTAAATAATTGAAAAAATATAGTGACACTTGAAGTTCCTAACGTTGAGTTGAGAGAAAAATCAACAAATGAATTATAGTAATTGTTACTTATTTTTCAAAGTTCTTTCGCTATTTGAAAGAATTATCTATCGAATGCTGTCAAAGAATCGTTGAAAACTTTTTATTTTAATCATCAAAGTGCGCAATTCTTTATAAAATAAAAAAAAAAATGTTGACTACTTTTTTAAAAAGTTTCTTTTTCAATCCAATAACTGAAAAGAACTCTTTTGCTTAACTAATCAAAATCTGACTATAAATGTAAAAATTATAAATGAGCAAAAATTGAAAGCCAAAAAAGAAAGCTATTCTCAAATACTCAACCAATGCGATTTTCTAAATTTCTACTTTTGTTTTAGGAAATGCAATAACTCTTTTTTTAACCCGATAATTGAAAAAACTCTTGTCCTTAACTAATCAAAATCTGACTATAAATGTAAAAATTATAAATGAGCAAAAATTGGAAGCCAAAATAGAAAGCTATGCTCAAATACTCAACCAATGCGGTTTTCTAAATTTCTACTTTTATTTTAGGAAATGCAATAACTTTTTTTTTAGCCCGATAACTGAAAAAAACTCTTGTCTTTAACTATTCAAAATCTCACTATAAATGTAAAAATTATAAATGAGCAAAAATGGGAAGTCAAATACTCAACCAATACGGTTTTTTAAATATCTACTTTTGTTTTAGGAAATGCAATAATTCTTCTTCCGCAGCTGAAAGATAAATAAAATTGTTTAATTAATTCTTTAATAACTTTTTTCGATTTTTTGTTTATAGGTGACGATAGTACTGGTTGACGTCAACGACGTAGCGCCGGAATTCATATCACCGAATAAAACATCGGTGATGGAAAATGCACCGATGAATACTGTCGTAATGGCGATAAAGGCGCTCGATCGTGACGAGGATAGAAATGGATACGTCGAGTATTCCCTCGATGACACGAGAGTGCCATTTTCATTGGGTCCCGTTGACGGTCTTCTGCGGGTATCCGGTAATCTCGATCGCGAAACACGACAGAATTACAGTATATCTGTGACGGCGAGAGATCGTGGCAGACCACCAAAATTTACGACGACGAACGTCGTCGTGGTTGTGCTAGACGAGAATGACAATTCTCCGGTTTTCGAGCCACGACAATATTCCGCGACTGTCGCCGAAAATTCAAGTATCGGTGCCAGTGTTCTTCAGGTAATTGAAAAATCATTATTTTTCTTCCAAGCACCATTTTTCAAGTCGCGTAAACCCCTTAAAAGTCGAAAAATAAAGTTTTTTTAAATTTTCTGTCATTTTATCACCTTAAAAATGGTCTCAGAAAATTTCAAAGCAATCGGGTAAGAAATTAGATTTATTTTCTCTAAACTATACGCTTTCAAAAGCTGTGAGCAAGATTTTGTGAATAAAAAATACCTATTTTTTCGAAAAAGTCAAACTCATTTTAAACAACCTCTTGTTTCTTTGTTTAAATTTAAATTCACCTAAATTCAAATCATAATTCCTTCGAGGAAATTCCCTCGAATAATCACAGGATAAATCGGTATACTAACGAAATTCGTTGGGTTTTTTGTTTTTTTAAATAATCTGTTTCTGAATAACATTGCTCACCACAAAAAATTATTTCAAAAAATGCTTCCCGAACATCATCCTTATTTTCAGTGTAATTATCTATTTTTACACAACAAAATTACCGAATATTCTTAAGATATTACTTTTCGAAATACCGAACTTCTGTAGAACGATATTAAACGCTTTGGAAAAAAAAAAATTCTCAAAAATACGCCTTTTCCGACCGTCTGACTGAGGCTAATCCATTAAATAAAATGGATTGAGGATTGTGTTTTACAAGTATTATAAAAAAATGTTCATAAACATGAAATGTTCTCCATTAGAAAGTACAATAATCGTGAGAATAAATTTAAGGCGATAATCTGGTCTAGAGACATATCTTTTGAGCGTTTTGTCGATAAAAAAAAACAAAAAACATTTTGACCATTCTTTTTTTTTAAACATATTCATTAATATTTTGACAATAAACTAAAAAAAAATCGAGAGAAAAAATTGAAGTTAAATAAGTTATAAGCTGGTAAAGTTGGGGCTAAAAAGAAGGGATGTGATGGCTAACACGAATGCAACTTTTCTAGTCGTTCAATACAAAATTAAAAAAAAAAAAGATTTTTAATTAGTAAAAAGGCGTTTTTCTACTTAAAAAAAAAATAGTTTTTAATTTTTTTACAACAGTAAAAATAATAATTTTCATACAAAAGTGGTAGGGGCCATAGAGAGTTATGCATTAAAGATTGGTGAAAAATTTAAAGTAAATCGGTTGAGTAGAACTTAAGATATCATGTCAGCCGTGTTGAGACAAGTAGTTTCGAGAAAAACGTCTATAATAGATTTGCTCCAACGTAACGAGCGTAGTTGCTGCGTCACTAAAATAGCTACAACTCAGTGAACTATTGGAATCAAAAAATTTCCTTTCGAGGATATATTCTCAAAGGTCTAAACTTTAAGAATATGAAAAAAAATGATTTTTTCAAAAGTCCGGACCAGAATACCCCCTTAAAGTTATACTCTGACGTGGCGGGCACAGTTGTTGCGTCTCTAAAATAGCTATAACTGCGTAAATTATTGGAATTGAAACATTTCCTTTCGAGGATATATTCTAAAAGGTCTAAACTTCTAGAATATGCAAAAAAAATGATTTTTCCAAAACTCCAGACCAGAATACCCCCTTAAATGTACGTGACGGGCATAGTTGCTGTCACTAAAATAGCTATAACTCCGTAAATTATTGAAATAAAAACATTTCCTTTGGAAGATATATTCTGAAAGGTCCAAACTTTAAGAATATGCAAAAAAATTGATTTTTCAAAATGCCAGACCATAATACCCCCTTAAAGTTACGCTCCGACGTGACGGGCATAGTTGCTGCGTCACTAAAATAGCTATAACTCCGTAAATTATTGGAATTTGAAAATTTCATTTCGAGGATATATTCTTAAAGGTCTAAACTTTAAGAATATGAAAAAAATGATTTTTTCAAAATGCGAGACCAGAATACCCCCTTAAAGTTACGCTCCGTCGTGATGGGCATAGTTGCTGCGTCACTAAAATAGCTATAACTCCGAAAATTATTGGAATTAAAACATTTCCTTTGGAAGGTATATTCTAAAAGATCTAAACTTTAAGAATACGAAAAAAAATTGATTTTTCCAAAATTCCATACTAGAATACCTCCTTAAATGTACGCTCCGACGTGACGGGCATAGTTGCTGTTACTAAAATAGCTATAACTCCGTAAATTATTGGAATTAAAACATTTCCTTTGGAAGATATGTTCTAAAACGTCTAAACTGTAAGAATATGCAAAAAAAAATATTTTTAAAAATTCTAGACCAGAATACCCCCTTAAAGTTAAGCTCTAACGTGACAGGCATAGTTGCTGCGTCACTAAAATAGCTATACGGTCTAAACTTTAAGAATATTTTTTAAAAAATTGATTTTTTCAAAATTCTAGACTAGAATACCGCCTTAAATACCTGCTTATTTTCTGTTTCCTCATCCAGGTTTCCGCGACCGATCGAGACATCGGTGCCAACGGTCGTGTGCGTTACAGCATAGCCCTCGGTGATGAAAATCGTGATTTCACGATATCCGAGGACGGTGGTGTCATTCGGGTCGCGAAGAATCTCAATTTCGAGCGTAAATCGCGTTATCGATTGACCGTCAGAGGCGAGGATTGCGGACAGGAAATTGGTGAAACGACTCGCGACGATGTCGCCGAAGTGACCATCAATGTTCTCGACATAAACGACAATGCACCGGTTTTTCTTGACTCGCCGTATCTCGCTCATGTTATGGAGAATATGGTACCGCCCGGAGGTGGATTCGTCATTCAGGTAAATACAAATTAGCCAGCTTGGTTGAACCATAAATTTTACCATTATTGCCAACTATATGCATAACGCTCAAGACGGCGTTCCACGGCCATTTCAAGAATCCAGCCGCTTTTTATTTCCCGTCAGCCTCATAGATAATTGTTCATATTTTGCACAGTTTTTTTTTCATTCTATTTTTAGTACTCCTTGGGAATACCTCCTGCGAATTATTTTCAATTTTTAACTCATTGAAAATCATAAACCATTCTTTCTCCTCTTTTTTTCGCTGCTAATATTACCGAAGCTTCGAAACTTTGCATGGATTTAGAAAAATCTTTGAAGTCCTATTCAGACTTTAGGGTTTTGGAAAATCTTGAAAATTTGCTTTTTTTGGTCTTCTAAAGTAGATTAGTACCTTAAATTTCCAGTTTGAAATTTCCAAATATTTCCTCCTTTTTTCTTGGTTCCTTGTTCACAATGTTAATTTTTTTAAAATTTTATTTCATCACGATTCAATTGAATCGATGAAAAGAATTATTCGTCTATGAATTATTCAAAGAATCAAAATAAAAAATAATGTTGTTTTTTGTATTTTTGAAGAATGAAGCAATGCTGTAAAAACAGTTTCATAGCTATATCTGATGAAAGAGCTGAGAAAAAAAATATTGAAAATTTGCTTTTTTTAGGCTTCTAAAATAGAGATTAGTACCTTAAATTGCAAGTTAGAAATTTCCAAATGTTTCCTACTTTTTTCTTGGTTCCTTGTTCACAATGTTAATTTTTTTTAACTTGACCCACTTTCCGGTTTCTGATTGAGTTAAAATTTGTCATGCATATGTAAATCGGATGACAATGCAATATTATCACAAAAAATTTACAAATTTTTTGCAAAAAAAATTGTTTCGCAAAATTTTTATTACGAATGTGCTTGAAAATTGTTTTGCAACAAAAAATGTTTCACATAATTTTTTGCAACAAAAATGTTTCGCGAAATTGTTTGCAAAATGGTTTTAAGCAATTGATTTACAACATTTCCCTACGAAAATTTTGTGCAACAGTTTTTTTCCAAAAAATTTTCTGAAAACATTTTTTTGCATAAATTTTGCACAAAAATTTTGCAAAATAATTTTTGAGGTTGAAAAATTTTAAACAAACTTTTATTAGTTGTTAATAAAAAATAACTAAAAACTTAAAAATAAAGCTATTCCGATTGGAAATAAGTTTTCAATTAAAAGCGTGTTACATTTTAACAGCAAGAGAAAAAAGAGGGTGTAACACGCTTTTATTTGAAAAATTATTTCCAATCGGAATAGCTTTATTTTTAAGTTTTTAGTTAATTTTTATTAACAACTAATAAAAGCTTGTTTAAAAAAAATCGTTTTTTTAATTTTATGTCATCACGATTCAATCGAAACGATTGACTTTACTTTTTTTCAATAATTGGAAAATAAGAATCAGTGAAATAATGATTTTTCTTGAACAATCTGCGCATCTCGTACATTCTCACGTCAAAGGCAATAGAATATTCTTCTTTCAATCGATCCAAGACACATCGTCTCAAACTGTGTTTTCCGCTCACACATTAATATTCTTCAATTATATCGAACGTCGCGAACGTGTCTCGTTGCTGTTATAGCTGGATGAGCATTATGCGCCATTCGTATGCATTGGAACGTGAGTAAATGGAGAAAGTTTTTGTCAGGCATGCAACATATGCTGTTTATATATACATCGTCTAACGCCGCTCTTTGCTTTATCTCTCGTTACTTTTATTACAGCTTACTTTTCGCGGTAGGTTAACTTTTCTCTATGTGTATCAGCCTCGTACAAACTCCGAGTATGAAACATTCTTCGTCGAGTGAGGCTTCTTTTTTTACTCTACCTCGAGATCATCCTTCCCCCACATTTGTTCATTGAGTAGAGCCATAAAAAAATTACTTGCAGTTTCAATTAAAATTGCTGATAGTAATTATTTGTTAGTAGCCCATAATAATAACCAAAACAAATTCAATTTTTTAAGCGTTGACACATTAATAGATGCAATGCAAAAAAAAATGGTATTCAAAGAAACAAAAATGTATCCCAAAAAAAGTGTGATAATAAGATAAGGAAAGATAATTGTAAAAAATGTGGTAATCTTCAAATCTTCAGAATTTTTTTTAATTTTTATGTAATTTCTTCAAATCTTCAAAATTTCCTCAGATTTTCAGATTTTTGTGTAATTTCTTCAAATTTTCAAAATTTCCTCAGATTTTTATGTAATTTCTTTAAATCTTCAAAATTCCCTCAGATTTTTATGTAATTTCTTCAAATCTTCAAATTATCCTTAGATTTGCACGGAGAGAAAAATCTGTTAAAAATTACCGTGCTGTATTATAATCGTGATGTAAAAGACACGTAATGCAGTATTTATAGATGCATGTTACAAAAATTATGGGTTTTTATGAAGAAAAAAAAATGACGAATTTTTCTGATGCAGCACCGTAAAAATTCCATGTCGTGTCTTTTACATCACGATTATAATATAGCACGGTAATTTTTAACAAATTTTTCTCTCCGTGTGTATGCAATTTCTTTAAATCTTCAAAATTTCCTCAGATTTTTATGTAATTTCTTCAAATCTTCAAAAGATCCTCAGATTTGTATGCAATTTCTTCAAATCGTCCACATTTCCTCAGATTTTTATGTAATTTCTTCAAATCTTCAAAATTTCCTCAGATTTTTATGTAACTTCTTCAAATCTTCAAGATTTCCTCAGATTTTTATGTAACTTCTTCAAATCTTCAAAATTTCGTCAGATTTTTATGTAATTTCTTCAAGTCTTCAAAATTTGCTCAGATTTTTATGTAACTTCTTCAAATCTTCAAAATTTCGTCAGATTTTTATGTAATTTCTTCAAATCTTCAAAATTTTCTCAGATTTTTATGTAATTTCTTCAAATCTTCAAAATTTTCTCATAGATTATTATGCAATTTCTTCAATTCTTCAAAATTTCCTCAGATTTTTATGTAATTTCTTCAAATCCTCAAAATTTCCTCAGGGTCGCACTAATTTCTTCAAATTTGGGGACATTTCCTTAGACCCGGCAACACTGCGAAGAACTCCAATTTTTAGGTTTTGAAATGTTTCAACGATAACTTTGCAGTGTTTCAAATATGAGAAATCCGCTGCTGAACAATTGGACCTAAAAACCTATAATAATTCTTAGGATTGCCAATTGAGCCCATGAAAGTTTGTAGGTGCTTCCAGGATCAAAAACCCAAAGAATGTCCGGTAGTTTGGCAAAAAAAGGTGTTTGGATCATTGAAGAACTCTTCATACATGGATATCTATCGAAATCTCCGACTTAGGAATATTTATCGTCATTCTGTTTATAAAGCCCTCTGCGCAACTTGAACGGATACAAAATTTACACTCTTCTATTGTCAATATACTTTATCGGAGCGCGGGCGAGGTACATTATATATACTGGAAGGTTCAACGTTTACGACTTACCGTGGAAAAAAAGAGCACACACACAGAGTTAAAACCAAGAGCGGAGCAACAGCGGCTCCTTGTATACTATATATACGAGCTTTTATTTTCCCAAGCAGGAGCAATCGAGCATTTTGCGTTATGCTCCCCTCACGGGTTTTATCTGTAACGGTATAACGGCTCAATCAGCCTTATGCTGCTTGTTTCGCTCCAGCTCCAGCGTATTCGCCCTGGTCTGCGCCAACTATAACTTCTGGGGATCTCTTTCTCTCCCTCTTTCTCTTTCTCTCGCCGTCTCTAACATTTCGTGTTGCCAATTGGCAATTATCGTCCTGACTCGTGGTACTGCAAAATAAACCCACAGCTCACGACAAAGATCTCTTGACTCTCTCCCTCTCTCGTGAATCCTCAAAAAGGACCGATAAATGCAGACGAATAAATCCCTTTCTCTAAAGACACTTCAATAAAGTTTCTTTCATTTATTTCGTTTTTAGGTTAAAGCCTACGACGCCGATACACCACCTTACAACGATCAGGTCAGATATTTCCTCAAGGAAGGCGACACCGATCTATTCAGGATCAATGCTAGTACAGGTGACATTTTTCTACTTCGATCATTGGACAGAGAAATCGTGCCGGAGTACACGCTGACCCTCGTCGCTATGGACACTGGTGAGAATCTATTTCTTCTTTCTCATTTTTTCAATTTATCGTAATGCTTGATTTTTAACAATTTTTCAATCGATATCTGTGATTCTAATTTTGATCTTGTTTCTCATTTTTCAATTGATCGTAATTTTTGATTTTTAACAATTTTTCAAACGATATCTGTGATTTCGTCGTTGCTCATAATTTTAGGCGAAGAGTAATTTTTTGTAACGTACAGGGAAATTTTTTAACGAAGAGGGTCGTTCGAATTAATTTGTTTGGTCAAATGGACTTTTTTTTTTACATTTTTCTTGATCTTAGGGAAGATTGGTTTTTGTTACCAATTGTATGGTAGATGAAAATGGTACAAATTGAATTTGAAAAAATTGTGATTTCTTCATTGCTCATAATTTTAGGTGAAGTGGTTTTTTTTTTACGTAGAGGAAAATTATTTAACGACGAGAGTCAATTAGTTTGGTCAAATGGACTTATTTTTTTACTTTTTTCAAATGGACTTTTTTTTACACTTTTTTTGATCTTAGAGAAGCATGGTTTTTGTTACCATTTGTATAGAGACAAGGATGGTACAAATTGAATTTGAAAAAATTGTGATTTCTTCGTTGATCATAATTTGAGGTGAAGTGGATTTTTTTTTAACGTACAGGGAAATTATTTAACGAAGAGAGTCATTCGAATTAATTAGTTTGGCTAAATAGACTTTTTTTTTTACTTTTTTCTTGATCTTAGGGAAGATTGGTTTTTGTTAACAATTGTAAAGTAGATAAAAAGGGTACGAATTGAATTTGAAAAAATTGTTATTTCTTCGTTGCTCATAATTTTAGGTGAAGTGGAATTTTTTTAACCTACAGGGAAATTATTTAACGACGAGAGTCAATTAGTTTGGTCAAAGGGACTTTTTTTTTAACTTTTTTTTCTTGATTTTAGGGAAGCTTGGTTTTTGTTAACATTTATACGAGTTTAATTGGAAAAAATTGAATTTTCTCCAAATTTGTTTTAAACTCCTTGTAAACTACAGTACTTGTACTCTACATTTTTCTTAGATTTCTTGTAAGCTGAAGTTCTTGCAAACTCTGTAGCTATCGAAATTTCCAAGTTTTCAAGTTGAAATTTTTTAGCACAAATGCATCAAGAACGATTAGTATTGCATTTTGAAAGAAAAACTTACGAGGTTTAATTTGAAAATAATGGTGAAGTGAAAAAAAAATGTTGCAAACTTTGGAACTTTCAGAATTTTGCAGCTATCTAGTGCGAATTTTTTGCGAAAATGTTTCAATTGGCACGAAAAATTAGTGTATTGAATTTTGAAAGACTTACTTATGAAGTACAATTACTTACAGCGCCAGAAATTTTTTGAAATCAACAAAAACATTCTTGCATTCTTTTACATACATGTATTACATGACTAAGACGGTTCGTATTGAATTTGGCAAGGATTTTGTGGTTTTTGGAATTGATAACATTTTAAAATAAAGATCCGCTCAAAAGTTTGGAAACACTCGCCCCGATTCCACGTAAAAAGTTTCACTGTCCTTTTAAAAATGAAGATATTTCAATTCAACAAGCGTCGTTTCAAAGAGGACATATTCAGCTTCATTCCGCTTAAAAAAAAAAAATTTCGTTTTTTTTTAACCCGGTACGTCCATTAAAAAATGGTCGTCTTTCGGCTTTTTTTTGGCGTTAAAAATTTTGGCGCATGACTCATGAAAATTTTGCTTAACTGTTTTTCGCGTGAAAAACTTGTGGGGGGGAGTAAAAGCTTCAATTTTGTTTTTTAAAAGGTCGTACGATTTTTTTTGCAAAGATATTCAATTTTTCGCAAAAAAAATACTATATTTATAAAATGTCACGTAACTCTGAAACTACTAGATTTTCGTGAAATTACTAAGACGGAAAAAAGTTGCATACAATTATTCTGGATTCAATACAATTTTTTCAGAATTTTTTTTCAAAATTTTTTTCCGAAAATTTTTCCTGTCAACGTGATATTTTTTTATCTCAAACAATCTGGTCTTTTACGTAATCTACATGAGTTTTTCGATGAAACAGCCATGTAGATGAGGTTTTCCGATGAAAACGCCGTGTACTTAAGGTACGAAACCCGACTGTTTAAGAAAAAAAATAACTTGTTAAGTCAAAATTTTCGAAAAAAAAATTTTGTAAAAAAAATTTGAAAAAATTTAATTGCACCCAGAATAATTGTATGCAACTTTTTACCCCCCTAGTGATTGCACAAAAACCCAGTAGTTTCCGAATTACGCGACATTTTCTAAATATATGGTCGTTTTTTTTCGAAAAATTGAATACTTTTGCAAAAAAAATCGCACGACATTTTTCAAAAAACGAAATCGAAGCTCCTACTCTCCCCCACAAGTTTTTCATGCAAAAAAAACAGTTTAAAAAAGTTTCACGAGTCATGCGCCAAAATTTCAACGCCAAAAAAAGCCGAAAAACGATTATGTTTCAAGGAGCTGGGTTAAAAAAAATCGAATTTTTTTCTTTTGAAAAAATCAAAACAAAGCTGAATATATCCCCTTTGAAACACCGCTTGTTAAATTGAAATATCTTCATTTTTGAACGAGCAGTGAAACTTTTTGTGTGGCGCAAAATTAGAGTGAGCTACGAGCAAATTTGCACAATTTTTTAAATCAAAGCTTATTATAGATTCTATTGAATTTTCCAAATCGACATCGGCAGTTTCTCTCTCTTATCTCATATTTCTATCGGTGCAGTACGATTTTTTTAAAAACCAACAGGAAGCTTATCTATCCACGAGAGTCATTCGAATAATTGCATTTATTCGAATGCACTACTTTTTTTTTGCTTTTAAAAAAAAAATCCACATGTACATATTGAATCCTGACTTGTCCTGGCTTCTATGTATATACTTCGGTTAGTTCACCGACGATTCGAAGGTCGTTCTCGTCCACCGTCGGCGTGACAATTGTGCTCCGGTGAGGCCGATAGCAGAGAGAATAAAACGACAAACGTAGATAGAGAAAAAGAGAGAAAAGCTGCTTGAGCTCTCTCTCGCTCTCTCTCTCTCTCTCTCTCCCTCTCTCTCTCTCCCTGTCTTTCTCTCCCTTAATTGCGTCTACTCGTCGCGCTGGGCTTCGTCGGATCGCGGCGATGTACATGTCCGCTGCAATTCCAGGCACGCTATATAATACTCCAGCGAGAAAGATCCAATACCTCTTCTCTCCATCTCCCTCTTTCTATCTCTATCTCTTTTTCCGCCTTTTTTTGCCTCTCTTGTATCGGCGGAGCGAACTAAGTGAAAGAGTGTGACCCTGCAAGTTGCACTTGAAGTGCGTGCACGCGGCTTGATCCACGCATCCACGATAGCGCAAAGAACTGATTGTATATATAGGTATATATGGGGTATTCCATGCGTAGCGAGACAGGTTTTGGCCGCGAGTCTCAACATTTTTCGTCCGTTAATATATTGTTTTCTTATATCATATAAACACATTTCCATGTAGTTTTGAACCCCAATTAAGACTTGGTTTTTGCTAAGTCCTAATAAAAAAAACCCTGCAAATTGGAATTTGCTCATTGCTTCCTCACCTTTATCCATAGTTCACATAGCTTCCTTTAACACACAGTAGCGATCAAATTTGGCTTCCTCATAATGGAAGCTTTGTCAACTATTGAAAAATATTAATAATCAATGTGCAAATTCGATCGATTTTCCCCAAATTTGATAGCAAATAACATTAATAGCTATACTGGCTCTTCACAAAATTTCATTGCAATATCTAAAAAATTTCAATAGTTATAGCGTTTACGCTTCTTTTATAAAAATTAAAAATTTGATAAAAATTTAATCATTCGATCGATTTTCGCCAAATTTAATAACGAACATCCTCGATAGCTATATTAGCTCTGTGTAAAGTTTCAGTGCAATATCTTAAAAATTGCACAAGTCAAACCGTTTACGCTATTTTTCAAAAAATTAAAAATTTCATAACATTTTAATCCCTCGATGGATTTTTGCCAAATTTAATAGCGAACAACCTCGATAGCTATATTAGTTTTGTGCAAAGTTTCAGTACAATATCTTAAAAATTGCACAAGTTAGAGCGTTTAGGCTATTTTTCAAAAAATTCATTATTTCATAAAATTTTAATCCCTCGATGGATTTTCGCCAATTTCAATACCAAACAACCTTAATAGCTATACTTATTCTGTACAAAGTTTGAGTGCAATATCTTGAAAATTGCAGAGGTTAGAGCGCTTACGCCATTTTTGCAAAAACGAAAAAAGTCGATAAAATCTAAACACCCGTTATAATTAAAACAAAATTTTTTTCATAATGAGGAGCGCTTCGTGCTTGACAAGTGTGCCAAATTTTAGCTTGATACCTCGAAGCGTTTTCGAGTTATTAATTATTTACATCTGAAACTCAGAATACACACACACACATCCATCCGGACATTTTTTCTAAATATGATTTCTCGATGTTTCAGGACATTTTCAACATATTGGCATAAAAATCGCGAAAAAAAAATTTCACGAAAACAAAGCTTCCTTTATGAGGAAGCAAAGTAAAAAATAAAATATTTTACATTCCTTTAATTGTGTCCCTTAAGTGTCCATAGAGCAAAAATTAAATCTGACCGGTGTTTCTTAACTGGAAAGAAGTGCTCTCTTCAATAAAGCTAATGGATTATTAATCCGATTTGTAAAGAAAAATTTATAGCCAAAAAACGAAGAAAAAACACGTTTTTATTTTTTTTGCCCTTAGAGTCTAATGGATTTTATCAAAAAATTTACTGAACATAGATCAACACGTGAGAAACGTTCGGTGAAATTTTCAGCTTGCCTTTTTTCTTTGTTCACTGGCAATAAAATGAGTAGTTACTCCGTAAATAGTCGACGCCTCCTTTCCACCGGAACTCGTTCGAGACAAAATTTATTAATTTTATTGCCAGTGAAAAAAAAAGGGCCGAAAAAAATAAAAACGGTTTTTTTTCAGTTTTTTGGGTGTCCATTTTTTTTACATATCGGATTAATATTCCATTTGCTTTATTGAAAAGAGAGCATTTTTCCAGTTAAAAAGCACTGGTCAGATTTTAATTTTGCTGTATTGACACTTAAGAGACATTTAAAGGTACGTTGAATATTTTATTTTTTTATTTTTCGATTAGAACTCAACAAAAACCCAGACTCAATTCCATAATTACATGGAAATATTTTTATATGATATAAGAAGACGATATATTGATGGACGAAAAATTTTGAGACCCGCGGCCAAAACCTGGCCCGCTACCCGTGGAATACCCCATATATAAACGTATATGGAACGTTCTGAGTTGAATCGATCTTTCCAATTTTCTCATTCTCGATAAAAAAACATCTAAAAAAACATTTACCTATTTTTAGATTTTTGTGATATTAGGTCTCAGCCATTTTTTTAATTATTGTATTTTTGATAAGAAAATCACTTGAATTTATTCCCAAAAAGATTAATGAAGAATGGCCAAACATTCATTTAGATAAGTACACAAAAGTTTCAAAATTTAACTAAGCCTATTAAGAAAATTTGGAAAAATTAATGCCTAGGAAAAAATGCCTTGAAAGAAGCTTGGCTTTGTAGAGTTGAGTTTTTTAAGTTCTCGAATTTCATGATTTTTTAATGTTCTCTGTAAAAGTTCAGGAGGCATTAATTCGGCGATTTTTGGTCGCTTTTAATAATTAAAAAATTTACTGAATAAATTTTCAATGAAACAATAAATTTAATCTAATTCCAAAAAGGTACAAAAATGTTCTGACTTTTTTTGAACGACAACAATTCTAAAGGCATTGTTTAATTAAATGTAATTAAATTTAATAAACATTAATTTAATCAGCGACAGAAAATCAGAAAAAAAATCGAAATACCGAGAAAAACCCGTTGAAAATGGATTAGTGAGATGAAAAAATAGTGAATTGAGGTCCTGTAAGGATATGTCAGAACTCTGTCGATTTTATGTTAGATGTCCCATATAGAAATATATAATGGATAAAGGAGCTGTGAAAGGCTTTGAAAATTCTATATAACTATAGAGACATATATCTCACTATTATATACACCTTTACGTATAGTTATCGTTTACCTGGACTCTTGCAGTACAAAATCCTCTGCTACAGATATCCTGCACGTACAAAACTTACACACACATATATATGTATATATGTTAACTTTGCTACCTCTCTTGATATAAGGTATATATAACGATGAAGAGACTCCATACGTTTTTCACAGTCCATCGGTGAGACCAACATGCTAGATATATATTTATACTAGGGTGGTTGCAAAAAAAAAGTTTTTCTGTTTACACTTCTCATCAAGATCATTGTACTTTTAATTTTAAAAAAAATTAATTCCTAACAAGTCGAGGCCTGAACAATTTTTTTCATGACTGCCACGTCAAGGTCGAACTTTGGACTAAACGACGTTTTTTTGGAAATAAAAAAATTCAAATATCCAAAAATCTTCCGTTTCGTACATTGTTTAATAAAATTTTTTGTCAATCGCAAGTTTTATCCGATTTTTTTGGAAAGATTCATAAATGTTAAAATTTGGGAAGCCGTCTCAATTTTTAATAAAGCATTTTTTTCTAATTTTCTTCTAGTATTTCGTTCCTCCCCAATAACAGATAAATCACACGCAATCTAAAAAACTGTGCTTTTGCATTGACCAATGCAAAGTCGAAGGGTCTCCATTCCTAAAAAAATAGTACTAAATATTATCACATATTTCTCAGGTTTCGCAAGAGTTATCTCGTTGAATCGAGAGATAAAAAAATGTTATTAGGAAAATAAACAAAAAATCTGTCTTTGATGGTTAAAAAAAACAAGATTGCAAACTTTTTCTGACTCGTTAAAAAAAAATCAAATAGCAATTACTAAAAAGCACGCTAAAGAATTTCATGATATTTGAATTTTGAAATCCCGGAAAACGTGTTTTTTGCCTAATTTCAAGATGAGCCAGTGGTTAAAAAAAATTTCACAGGCCTCAGCTACTGAGAGATCTATTCATTACGAAATAGCGACAGAAATCTTGATAAACGGTGTAATCTGAACAAAAACATGTTTTTTTAACCGCCCTAATATACAGACATATATATTAGGGTGGTCCTTATTTAGAGCTCGGAGGTGTTTATTATCAGACGCCCATAAAATCGACTCCAAATCATTTAAAACAATATTTTTTTCAGATTTTTATCTAGACTAACCCCTCCCCGAAAAGAGGGTAGATTTCCCCATTTGAAATACACGTGTTTCGGCCATATTCTCAGGATATATTTTATTCTAAGTGTAATTTTTTTTTTTAAATCTGTAACTGCAGGATTTTAGTGTTCATTGGTGCTACTATTTGAAGAAAAATTGACCCGTATGATAATGTGAATTTTTCCTCAAATAGTAGCACCAATTAACACTAAAACCTTGCAGTTACAGATTTTTCAAAAAATTATTACACTTAGAATAAAATATATCCTGAAAATATGGTCGGAACACGTGTATTTCAAATGGGAAAATCTACCCTCTTTTCGGAAGAGGTTAGAGTCTAGATCAAAATCTGAAAAAATTAGGGTATTGTTTTTGAATTATTTGGAGTCGGTTTTGGGGGCGTTTGATAAAAAGTTCGTCCGAGCCCTAAATAAGGACCGCCCTAATGTGTATATATTAGGGTGGGTCAAATAAAATGACTATTTTTTTTCTTCGCTACAATGAAAAATGTATTGTTTGGCATCTCAAAAAAACCCTCTGCAATTATTAGCCCTTCATATTTTTTTAAATTAAGAGGTCCCTCATCGCGAATTTTTATTTCCCATTGAAATAACATAGGAAATTTTTTTTTTTTTACTTTGGAATTTTATTAGACTTTAACCGTTGAGGTTAGGAGAGTAATTAGCACATTTTTGTAGAACATTTACTGCCCTACAAAAAAGTAAAACTAACCGTTCAAAAAATAATCTGTGATAATAAGTGATAATTATCACCGATTATTTTTTTGAACGGTTAGTTTTATCGATTAGACACAAGGGAGCTTTTTCGTAGAGCATCAAATGTTCTACAAAAATGTGATAAAAAAACTCTCCTAACCTCAACGGTTGAAGTCTAATAAAATTGCAAAGTAAAAAAAAAAAATTCCTATGTTATTTAAATGGGAAATAAAAATTTGCGATGAGGGACCTCTTAATTTAAATATGAAATACTTGCAGAGGGTTTTTTTGAGATGCCAAACAATACATTTTTCATTATATCGAGGGAAAAAAATTAATCATTTTATTTGACCCACCCTAGTATGTATACATATATCTTACATTATAGGTGCAATCGAGAGAGTACTGATGTGTGCGGTTCTCCAAGAGCAACAGGAATAGTATCCCGAGTTCTTCTATCTTTATATATACATATATATATATATACCTGACTAGATATAGATGGGAGATAGAGACACACGCCGTGCTGCCGCTGTTGCTGCTCACGGGCAAAAGGAAAATCAAGCAATGGAGGAAATAGGAATGCACGGTGCATCAACAGCGGGAAGAGAGATGGAAGAAAAGCGAGGGCTCTTTCTCTCAGGGCTGCACTTCCAGTAACAGCAACAGCAGCCATCTCAGAAGCCCCCCGGAGAATTAGGCTCACTCCTTCTTACTCTTTCTTCTGGCCTCTCTTCTCCTCCTCCTCCTCCTCCTCCTCTTCTTCTTATTCTACTTTATCCTCTCTCCTGCTTTCTCTCTTGCTCTCTCGAGCCATGTTTATCTTGCCGTGTACGTACGTTAAGGCGAAGCTCCGGAATTTACGCGGTGGATACCGCGGAGCGAGATCCGATCGACTCCGTATCTTGCTTCTGGCTATTCAGTGTCGTACGATCGAGCTCGACCCGTTTCTAAAGCGAAGTTATGCGCAGCGCCCGCGCGCATGCATTCGCACTATATAGACGCTCTCCCTTCTGTCTCGCTCTCTCTCACACTCGAGCCTACGCTCGTTCTCTTTTCAATCGTAAGCCAAGCTTGTACCTTTTTCCTCGTTGCGATTAATATATATAATACATATAGATGTATGCATCGTGAAAAGACGCGGGACGAAAATTCAATTCCCATAGAACACCATGAAAGTCTACATAATAAATTCTTCCTCCTTGCGTAATTGTTTGATACTCGCAGGCTTTAAATGTCGTTTTTTGGAGATATTTTCTTTTATTGTAGAAGCGAAAGCTTCTGGTCTTGAAATCGTGGTTTTAGATTGGAATCTGTTCAATGTTTGTGATTTTTTATAGATCATCGATGGTGTGAAGTTTATAACATATTATTAACGAGTCTACTTACTAAATTCTTGCTCCTTGTGTAATTTTTGGTACTCGCAGGCTTTAAAAGTTGTTTTTTGATGATATTTCCTTTCATTGTAGAAGCGAAAGCTTCTGGACTTGAAATCGTGGTTTTAGATTGGAATCTGTTCAATGTTTGTGATTTTTTATAGATCATCAATGGTGTGAAGTTTTTAACATATTATTAACGAGTTTACTTACTAAATTCTTGCTCCTTGTGTAATTTTTGGTACCCTCAGGCTTTAAATGTCGTTTTTTTGAAGATATTTCCTTTCATTGTAGAAGCGAAAGTTTCTGGACTTGAAATCGTGTTTTTAGATTGGAATCTGTTCAATGTTTGAGATTTTTTATAGATCATCAATGGTGTGATGTTTATAACAGATTATTAACGAGTCTACTTACTAAATTCTTGCTCCTTGTGTAATTTTTGGTACTCGAAGGCTTTAGATGTCGTTTTTTTGGAGATATTTTCTTTCATTGTAGAAGCGAAAGCTTCTAGACTTGATATCATTGTTTTGGATTGTACTCTGTTTAAAATTTGTGAAGTTTTCAGAGATCATCAATAGGGTGAAAAAGGTACGATATAATTTTAACGAGTCTACTGACTAAATTCTTTTAAATCCATCATCTCTCAGCATATTAATTTCGAAGTTTCTGAAAGGGTAAAAATTGATTAGAAAAAATGTCTCCAGCATTTTGAAACTCTGTACCATAAGAAATTTAATAATTACACGAAAAGTCTTTCAACTTTATTACATACATAATGTCTCGCTAAATTCTGATGAGCTTGAAATAAATGAACGAAAATAAAAATACATTTATAGAGAAGGTTTTATGTGAAGAATGGATCGGGAAAACTGTAAATATGTAGAAAGAGAGAGGAAAGACAGCGGTGGAAAATCATTAGAAACAAGCTCTCTCTTAGACAGCACTGATGGCGCAAATACACACACAAACTTACATATATACATATGTATATATAATACATGTATTAACGCATATTCGTTTGCGCGCAAGGTGCAAAGTGCAAGGTACAAGGTGTAAGGTGCAAGGTGCAAGGTCCACTGAGCTTCTCCTGGTCTTCTCTCTCTTTCTCTCTCCCTCTTTCTCTCTTTCTCCCTCTCTTCAGACACCGTCGATCGTTCGAAAGAGCTTCAAAAGAACCAAAGTAAAAAAACGTAAAAGACCCACAAGAACAGTCGCACACCTCGGGCATCAAACATATATATTTCTTATATATTAGGGCCGTTCAAAAAAACCCGTTTTTTCCGATGGCGCTCCTAATCGAGATATTCATAAGCTTCTTCTTCAAAAATAGATCTCGTACAAGTATTTCTAATTTTCATTTTCCACTGCCGCGTCAATAATGAATTTGTGCCGAAACACCGTTTTTTGGAAATGTAAAAATTCTGATATTTCTGATACTGAGGGAAACAAAATAGTAGACAAAAAATACATTATTATAAATTTAAAAATGGTAATTGCAAAAATAACTCATTCAGAAGGGAAATCGCACAGGGATCGCCTTTTGTTTTCTGCCGGACATTGTTTGCACCGAAAGATTTTACGAGATTTAAATTTTGGGATTCCCAAAACGGTCGTTTTTGCTTAAATTTCAATGTTAATAGGGCAACAATTAAAAAAATGGTATTAACGTTCTGTGCGGAATATATTTTTAGAGATAAAGTACAAAAATATCTTTGAGGAGCCGAATTGGAGGAAAATCCTTTTTTTTCGAACCACTCTAATATTCATACAATAAGTATCCTTCGTCGTGGGGCCTTGTGCTTAAGCAGTCGACTCTTGTATATTTCGTTAGGTACTTTAACCCACCACCAGCATCCTGAAGAGGAAAGAGAAAGAGGCGTCGCGCTCCTTGCGGACATAATAAAGTTTAAGACGTAAAGCGCCCGGCAGAGGAAGGGCAAAACGCGAGAAGTGCGAAAGAGTCCCATCGGACAGAGAAAATAAAGTATACGAGCATTCATTTGGTTATATATCTATATATATGTATGGGGATACAAGGGAAGGAGACGATTTGAGAGGAGGGTTGGATTATCCGTGCATCAAAGCTTGGGGGCAATGGATACGAGTTCTCATATTATTCCTCTGACCGGACCAAGAAAAAAGTTCATCGGACTCGACTTGGTTCTTTGGCTGCTTCAAATTTCTTATTAAGTTCCAAGCTTTTCACCCTCTGCACCGTTGCTCGATATTACTTTGGAGAGAAAAGTATTTCGAGATAAAAATTTGCGCGACGATTCTACTTTTTAAGGGCGGAAGCCACTTTAAGGGGTGAAAGAAAATTGTCAATGTTTGAGAATTTTTTGCAAGAATATAAGTAATTAATAGAGCATCGGGTTATCGTTATTTTGTTGAGTATTTATTCAACTTATTTTATAGTAATGTTTACTCAAAATTGTACCCGAATTGTATTTGAAAATATTTACACTGCCGTCCAAAAGTTTAGGAACACTCGCACCGATTCTGCGCCGCACAAAAAGTTTCACTGCTCTTTAAAAAATGAAGATATTTCAATTCAACAAGCGTCGTTTCAAAGGGAACATATTCAGCTTCGTTTCGCTTTTTCCAAAAAATTTTTTCGATTTTTTTTTAACCCGGTACGCTCTTTGAAACATGGTCACTTTTTGGCTTTTTTTGGCACTGAAATTTTGACGCACGACCCATGCAAATTTTTTGAAAATGTTTTTCACGTGAAAAACTTATGGGGGGGGGGAGTATAAGCTTTAATTTCGTTTTTTTAAAAGTTTCGCACGATTTTTTTCGCAAAAATATTCAATTTTTCGCAAAAAACGATCATATTTATCAAATCTAGTGTAACTTTGAAACCGCTGGCTTTTCGTAGAATCACTTTTTTATCTTAAACAATCGAATCTCTTACTTCATCTACACAGGTTTTTCGATGATAAAGCCGTGTAGATGAGATAAGAGACACGATTGTTGAAGATAAGAAAATATCTCATTGAAAAGAAACATTTTGGGAAAAAAACAATTTGAAAAAAAATTCTGGAAAAATTTCATTGAATCCGGAATAATAGTATATAACTTTTTACTGTCCTAATGATTTTACGAAAACCCAGTAGTTTTAGTGTTACGCTACATTTTGTAAATATGGTCGTTTTTTGTAAAAAATTGAACATTTTTGCGAAAAAAAATCGTACGAAACTTGATTTAAAAAAAATTGAAGCTTATACTCCCCTTCGAAATTTGTTCACGTGAAAAACAGTTAAAAAAAAATTCAACGCCAAAAAAAAGCCAAAAAATGATCATGTTTACTTACTACTTACTACTGAAGAAGCCAAAAAATAAATTTATCGAGCGTTTATGGATTAAAAAAAATGGGGTATAGATTAAAATAATTTATTTCTATTAAGAAATTTGCAAATATGTACTTTCTTCAAGATTTTACAGATAAGTGATACTGCGACAAATTTTATCGGAGAAACACCATTGAAATACCTGAAAAAAATCATAAAAATTGTTCGACAGATATGATTAACATTCTTGATTTACAGTCCAAGGCCGAAGACTTTGAAGAAACATTGGATTGGGCTCAAATTTTAGAAAAATTTAGAAAAAATTGACGCAATAAGGTCTTTCGAATTTTTTCACCCATAGGTTTTTTCAATTACAACCGCTTACAAAATGGAGTAAAAACCCTTAATCTTACTCCTTCCTGAGAAATTCTTTTTTCTAAAAAAGCGCTTGAAGAAACATTGAATTGAGCTCAAATAAAAAATTTAGAAAAAATTGACGCAATAAGGACTTTAAAATTTTTTACCTATAGGTTTTTTAAATTTTAACTTCTTCCAAAATATAGTAAAAACCTTTAATTTTACTTCTACCTGAGAAATTCTTGTTTCTAGAAAAGTACTTGAAAAAGCATTGAATTGGGCTCAAATTTTAAAAAAATTTAGAAAAAATTGATGCAATAAGGTCTTTTGAATTTTTTCACCCATAGGTTTTTTCAATTTCAACCTCTTACAAAATATAGTAAAAACCCTTAATCTTACTCCTTCCTAAAAAATTCTTATTTCTAAAAAAGCACTTGAATCTCGATGAGCAGCAAAACCCAAAGAACCTTTTTTCTTAACCGGTCTACTGAATATCCATTGGCTCGAATGAAAGAGGTAGTTTGGCGTGTCCATTGAATACGGGCTGTACGCCTTTTTGACTTGAGGGACATCGATTTATGTGTATATGCATGAAGGAAAGAAGTAATCGTACACCGTGGCCTCTTACGCGGCGTCTCTAATAGGCCGTTCGTGCGACAAACGCCTTTGGCAATCTTATTACCCTATTCTACGAGTGTCTACAGTGCGAAAAGTAAAAAAAAGAAAAAAAAGAGAAGAGTCTGCATATAAGGATAGTAGTTTTGCGACGCCAAAGAAATTGGCCTCTGCCGCCATGTCTCTCTCTTTCTCTCTCTCTCTCTCTCTCTCTCTCTCTCTCTCTCTCGCTCTCTCTCTCTCTCGCTCTCTCTCTCTCGCTCTCTCTCGCCCTCTCTCTCTCTCTCTCGTCTCTCCTCTCTGAAACGTGTGAGCGCATAATACCGAAGAAATAACAAAATCCGTTTTTGTCTCTCCACTCTCCTTGTAAAAATGTTAATTGGTCCCGGACAATTAGAGAATTGAACGAGAGATTATGAAAAATCATCGGTGAAGGATTTGAGAAGCGTAGATACTTTATTTCTCACCGGAATAATGATTACCGGGCTTTTTTTTTTTAACTCGTCACCGTCACGACGAAAATCTCTCACAAGCAGTTTATCTTAATCCACGCACACACGCTTTATAAATACACAAATGCTAATGACGTGAAATCGGACGAAGAGGTCGTTGCGCGCGCTCTTTCTCTCCTTCCGTCTCTCCCTCAATGATCACACAAGTCGCGGGCTTTTCGTCCAACAACCCGATGATTATGCTTCCTTTTGCCACACGATGAAACGTAAATATACTCCCGGGATGAACAGAGAGAGAGAGAGAACTTCAATATCTCTCTCTCGACCGCGCGTTTGTTTGCTGAGTAAACAAACCGCGATGCAGCCGTTGTAAAAAGGCAGGTGAGAGAAGTGCAAGAAGCAACGAAGCGGGAATGAAATGTTGAAAAAAAAAAAATAATTATAATAATTTTAAAAAAACAACAACAACAGTCGACGTTTATCCTTCGAGAAAAGTAGTAGAATGAAGGTCCCAGAAATTCGAGAGACCACAATGCGAGAATGCAGCTCCGAGAGCTTTGAGAAGCATTGAAGTCTCTCGTGAAAAGTGGATCTCTGTTATATCTGGAGTATAAATGTGGCCTTCGTGTCTTCTTACTTTTTTGAGTCGTATTTTTCGAGCAAAATTGAACCGGAGCTTGGTCTGGAGAGGACAAGATAGGAAGAAGTAACGAGAAACAGGCTTGTAAATTATCGATTAGAATTTTCTGAAGGGTCGCATCAACTCGTGAATGAAAGCTCATTTTGAAAAGCAGCAGAATCATCTTGGGAAAAGGACGCTTCTTGTATTTTTAACTGAAGAACAACTCTCGGTCTTGTTATTTCTTTTAATCTTGAGATAAAACTAAAGCCCGAATGTTTAAGTTCTTAAGATCTGTCTCAAGATCAAACTTCCCATTGAACTTGAGTTGGAACTTAAGATCGAATTTAAGTTCCAATTTAAGATGAATCTTAAGTTTGAACTTAAGTATCATTATAAGTTCAAACTTTAGTGCGAACTTTAGATCGGTCTTAAGTTCAAACATAAATTCGGTTTGAAGTTTGATCTTAAGATCCATCTTGAGCTTGAACTTAAGTTCGATCAAACTTCTTTTATCGCCTTTCTCGACCGTGCTTTTTGACATTAGTTGGCAAAATAATGAAATTCGATCGAAATTAAGTTTAAGATCGATCTGAAGTTCGCACTAAAGTACGAACTTACGTATCAACTTTTAATGACACTTAATCTCAAACTTAAGATTCATCTTAAATTGGAACTTAAGTTCCAACTTTCCATCGGACTCCAGTTGGAACTTGAGATCGAACTTGAGTTGAATCTTACGTTTGAACTTAAGTGTAATTATAAGTTCATCCTTAAGTTCAAACTTGAGTGCGAATTTCAGATTGATCTTAAGTTTCAACTTAAACTTGGTTTCAAGTTTGATCTTAAGATCCATCTTGAGTTTGAACTTAAGTTCGATCGAACTTTTTTCATCGCCGCCCTTGACCGTGTTCTACATACCTCATAATGTAAATGTATTCGGGGATGATTATTACATTCTGTCTTAATTTTTTCCCAAGCATTTGTTCTGCAGGCCTAACGGCATCGATCACTTTGTTCTCTACCACTTGATTGTATCTTTTTTAAATGTCTCAAAACACTTTTTCCGAAGGAGTGTAACGCGGTTCTGACTCATTTTCACATTAAAATCAAATTTATGACATTACTCAGATTTATCAGCGGAGAGACAAAACACGGTCGAGAGAGGCAATGAAAAAAGTTCGATCGAACTTAAGTTCAAGCTCAAGGTGGATCTCAAGATCAAACTTGAAACCAAATTAAAGTTTGAACTTAAGATCGATCTGAAATTCGCACTAAAGTTTGAACTTAAGCATAAACTTGTATTGACACTTAAGTTCAAACTTAAGATACATCTTAAGATCCAACATGAGTTCGATGGAAAGTTTGATCTTAAGATACACCGAGAGAAAAGTAAAAATAAGGGTAAAAATAATTTATTGTTCTTATAACCATACATGAATGTAGTATTGACCATAAATATATTTCTATGCCTTACTTTTCTCGGTGTAGGTCTTAAGATCTTAAAGTTCGGGTCTTAACCCGAACCTCAGCTTAGCGGAGTCCAAAAACTGAGATAACGAAATCATCCTCCAAAACACTGAGAAAAAAAAATTGTTGAATGAACTAAATCTTTAGTCGCATACGCACGACTAAATATTTAGTTGTACAAACCCAAATTTTTTTGCCTGAATCATATTTTGGTCAACTGAAACGCAGAATTATTCAAGAAACTAATTATTTAGTTAGACCCAATAAATATTTAGTCGTGCGTATGCAACTAAGGATTTAGTTCATTCAACAATTTTTTTTCTCAGTGACGAAGGACGCTTTGGAGGATGATTTCGTTTGCTTGGATTAAATATTGTAAACAACAATGTACCCGCCATCTTGTTCTTTTAGCCCCTTTTTAGAAACAAAATGGATCTCAGATTGGAGAGCCACAAATGCAGAGATGACAATAACAAAGTGGCGGCTATTGCGTTAACTTACTTTATTCGTATTTTAATAAAATGGCTGTCTCAGCTGAACCACGAAGGAAGAATTAATTCAACTGCGGTCGAAAGAAGAAAAGAAGTCGCCTCGCATCTCGCGTTCTGTATTCGCCTCGTTCGAGATATATTTCTTTCTCTCGCAAAACCACGCGGTTCGTTTGGAAATTCATAAAGTGGTATATGCAAACGAATTCTTCGGAGGCAAAAATGGCTTCCACCTCATGAGGAATGTTGCGCATATCCCCCGTACGTAAAAGCTCTCTTTTTCCGCGCGGTATATAATGAATATATTCCAGATAAATTTGAGGGTGTTTCGATACCGAGATTCCCAAAGTGAGATAAGATGGATCTCAGAGCTCTCTTACTCATAATACCTTCTTCGTTCTCTCTTTCCCTCCCTCTCCCTCCCTCCCTCTTTCCCTCCCTCTCTCCATCCCTCTTTCTCTCTCATGTGGGTTTCTTTCTCGTCCTTTGACGACGACACACCCCGGTAGTCCCCACATAAGTGACTGAGCTCACCGAGTCATACCCTCCTCCCTCCTCTCTCCTCCCTCCTTCGTCCGCAAAACTTCACTATAGCATCCTCTCTCGGTCTTTCGATCTCTTCTTAATTTTCTCTTTCGCTCTCTTGGCAGCCCCTGTCCCGCAGAGTTATGACGCGCGATTATGATAATCGGTCCCGACCTCCTCTTCCTCCTCTCTCTCGCCTCTTCCTCTTCTTCTCCTCTCCGCGGGCCACAGCTTCTTTCCTCCTTCTACGTCTCTCTTTACATATATTTTCCTTCTCTCGTATATCTCGCGCCGCATTTTGGGCCCTTATCTCTCGGGCTTTTATATAATACGTGAAACCCCATCTCTCGCCTTTCCCTGTGAGAAAAAAAGGCAGAGTGAAAGAGCACATTTCTCTCTCTCTCTCAGGAAGATTCTTTCGATCGAGCTGCAGCATCCTGAAAAAGTTGGTGGCGCGCGGCAATCGTTGTGTCCTTTCCTTGGCGCCCTTCACTCTCACTCCCTTTTTCTCTCTTCATCGCTAAATATATACGCTATATTATGCTCACGCGCATATTATAATCTACTTTATTCATACCGAGGGCTTGGATTCTCTCCCTCCCTCTCTCTCTCTTCTTCTTCTCTCGGTCCCTTTTTTCTCGGCGTCGCACTCCCTTATTCTCTTATTAAAGCTCGCGCCACTCTCCCACTCCATTTATTATTATTATTATTATTATTATTATTATTATTATTATTATTATTATTATTATTATTAGGAATAAGCCTATGGCGCTGTACTGAGGGCAAGACTATTTGCATACGCACTATGCGCAGATTCTACATACAGGTTTTGCACCTCTGCTCTCTCTCTCTCTCTCTCCCTCTCCCTCTTTCTGGGCGAAGGAAAGACCCCCGCGAGCCCCACTCTTCGATATATGGCCCCTCGCGAGATTTTCGCTCTTAACCTCTATTTATCTCGCTCCTTCACTGTTTTCATTCCCTATACATGTAGCTCATAGTTCGAACTGGTCGCACGTTGCCTAGAGCGAAACTCTCCAATCGGAGAAATTGTTTTCGACGTGGATGTGTTAGTGGACGTGGATTATTACAGTTCTCTCACTTTTCCTCTCATCTTATTTCTTATTTTAAATGCTGCATACGACATATTGCATCAGGACTTTTTCTATTTTATGGATAAATATTTCGTTAATGAGTTATTTCTAGTCAAGTGACTGGATAGTGTATTTTTTGAATTCTTCTTTTTTAGAAAATTTTAACTTATATATTTGTTGTAATTATATTTATAAGTTTGGTATTTCATGAAGTAATAACTGAAACGATTGGGAATTTTTTGGTGTAAAAATATGTAATAGGAAATGTTTAGAAAATTTTTTAGAAAATGTCAACTCATATAAATATATCGTTATGACCAGTCTATCAAACTAGGATTTTTGATCCGACCATCTTGAAATTTTCAGGGGACGTTTGTAAGATTGCGGTAAAAAAAAAGTCTCAAAAAAGCAGTTTTTTAAATTAAAAAATGGCCAACAATCGGCCATTACTTTGAGGTTCCGGTCAACGAATTAACAAAAACAGAATCTGCAACAAAACCCAAATATTGTTATCAATTATAGTTAACTATTTATTCAATTCATCATATTCCGCTCCATTGACCCTATTTTTCTCTTCACCTCTCTGTAACCCAAAAAATTTGGGGTTTTTCGATTCCTGGCATCAGAAGCGACGAGCTTGAACACCTGCGGTTTCGCACGAAAAAACAATAACATAAGCAGAGCATATTGTGCGAAAGGGAACAAAGAACAGGAGAGGCGAGAATATGTTCGTAGCAGAACGAGATGAACTAGGAATATGGAGAACGAATTAGGATAAGCCAGAGGAAAAGGAAGAGAGGAGAGAGAGAGAGAACGATATTCTGATGGAGGCGTTTGCCACATGCGGTGGACAATGGCGACGAGCTCGACAGCACAAGGTCGCACCCGTCAGACATCTCACGACTCACGAGACTCTCCCTCGCAAAGAGAAGTTCTCCACACACACACACACACACAAACACAATATTCAGGACTAGCTTGCAAGCAACGCGGCGAGAAACGCCATCGCACAATGTCTCGGCTCACTTCTCTATGGCAAAGGAGAGAGAGGACGATTTTTGCATCGCGAAACCAACAGACACACGATCGAAGGACTCACGAGTCCTTTTCGCCAGCTAGGCAAGCTATTCTCGACAAGAGAGAACCAGAAAGAGAGAAAGAAAGAGAGAGAGAGAGAGGGAGAGAGAGAGAGAGAAAGAAAAGCGAAAGAGAGCTACGAATCCCTTTGCTTATCCTTTTCCTCCTCCTCCTCTTCTTCTTCTTCTTTTCCTTCTTCTTCTTCTTCCTCCGCCTTTTTCTTCTATTTAATATGGTTTATATAAACCTCTGCGCTTCGCGCGTTCTCCATACCCTTTTCTCTCATCTCTCTGTCCATCTCTATTCGCGTCTTCCTTCTCTCTCTCACCCTCGCATCCTTCTTCGACGCGTTTTCTCTGCGTGGATTCTCTCCGCCACGCAACGAACCGAGAAAAGAGGCAAAACGTGTTGTGTACGAGATTTCTCTTCCCTCTCTCTCTCTCCTTCTCCTTTCCATTCATAGCTATGAAGATGTTTTGGATCCGCCGGATGGGATATGCTACTACATTGCATTTTGCTCGTTCATGTGTGCTGCAACACGTCATCAACCATTCTCCATTTCCCTCTCTCTCTCTCCCCTTCTCGTCGTTTCTTACGCATACACCTCGAAATATTCCATGCGAAAGTCAGAAGCGGAAAGTGCAGAACGACTTTGAGAGATTTGAAAAAAAAAACATCCAGCTTTCAAGAGTCGCAGGACATTTGCATCAAAGATCAAATTCCTGAAAACACGTTTTTTTTTCTCGTATTTTGTCTTCTACGTTTTTTTCATTCTTCAATCTTTCCCTCCTACAACCCTTTTTTCGATCTTCCATCTCTCTCTCTCTCTCGATCTCGGAACTATGAGAAACAAAATAGGGGCGCGCGAATAGCATTCGAATCGAAGATCGAATCGAACAGTGATATTCGATTCGAATAACTCGAATAATTATATTTTGCTCTTAAACTGACCGATGTCGATGAAAAAGTTATGTTGTTCTATCTGCATATATTTAACTTATATATTTAATTTTAATAAAACATAACTTTTGAAAAAAAGTTTCATTACCAACCTTTTAATGAAATGCAAAATTAAAAATATTTTTTTTTAGATATTATGAAAAATACATCGTCAGAAAAATTAGCAAATAAGTTCAATACGCTGATTATTAGTCAAGTGTAATTGGGTTTTTCAAAAGTTATACTCTTTTTATTTATCTGCAATATATTTCTCACAAATTTTGAAAAAATTTTAACGACAATAAAAAAAAAAGTCAATCGTTAGTTTCTCTTTCTCAGTTTTAGCAATTGTTGAATAGTAAATACGAAATGATTTTTTATTTTTATGATCGATTACTGTTTTTCTTCCTCGTTCTAAAATCTGACTTTATTTTCAGTTACTAACAATAATTTATTCAATAAATTCGACAAGGCAAATATTTATTTAGCTTTTCATCATAAACAGCTATTGCAATAACATAGTCTCTTGGTTTTTACTAGTATTCAATAATTCTTGTGTGTAATAAATATATGTTAAAAAGTTATACAACAGTACAATTGAAAAGATATAATTAGATAATAGGAAACATAAAAAATACCTGGAAAAATCGTTAAAAAAACTTTCTTACCTTCTTTCAACTATTGATTAATATTTCCAAAATTCGTAAAAAAATAAATATTGCACAATAATATGAGAGCATACTTTAAAAACTTCTGTGTACTAAAAACTACTGAAGAAAAAGATATTAGTAAATGGAAAAAGTAAAAAAAATAAAGAATAAAATTCCACCTTTAACTACAATTCGATTAATAGTTTCATTTTAGGGGTGTGCAAAAATAATTCGTAAATTTGAATATTCGCACACCCCTTAAAAAAAAAGCCACACACGCACGGTGTGATTAATTAATTACAATGGGATTATCCTCCGCCTCGAGGATTTATCCGACTCCGACTCTTTTCTCTCGCGACAAATCGCTTTTTTCTTCCTCTTCTTCCTCCTTCGCCTCTTCAATCCTCCGCTTTTCAAAGTTTCTCGTCGTACGATGCTAATATCTCTGCGTAATCCTCCGACGAGATATCTTGGAGGATTTTCACGTGTAAAAACCAGGAACACAGCGGTGTGTCCCACGTTACTTAATCTCTCGTGCGATGAAAAAAAAATCGACTGATCGAAAGTACAATCGCCTTTTGTGGGAGAAAAAATATTGTGCATAATTCTTGGGTCCGGGAGCCCGGAGTTTTAATCGTTGGACAGCGAATGAGAATAATTGACGTGGAGAGAGAAAAAAAATGAAAAAACAGGGAAAAAACAGGAATATTCTCGTGTGGGAAGAAAGGGAAACAATCAGGGAGTCGCGAAGAGCCGAATGGGCAACCGTGTGTGCTCTCTGTGTACACATTGCGAGAAAGGAAAAGAGAGAGAGATATAAATATTGAAAAAGAAAAAAAAAACGAGTGTCGGAGTAGAATGCACTTGGGCGGGTGAACGGGTTGAACCTCCCGTGGCGCCGTCCGAGGTCGATCCTGAACCGCAAACACCGCACCGACAGAGATACGACAGGCCAAAGACGGAGATAGAGAAACCCTGAGCAAAAGGATTAAAACGCGAAAGAGCGAGAAAAGAGAGAAAATGAAGGAGATTGAGCAGAACGCGGTTGCCTGTGAGAATTAATAAATGGTTATTAATGGCCAACACCCTGTTCGAGTCCTCTCTCTTTCTACCTCACTTTATAAACCTCCGAGCTAGATACAGCTTGACCAACTGAACTCGCTTCGTTGTAACGCGCATTACGTTGTACACAGCGTAATATTCGCATTTTTGGCACGAAAGTGGATTGGAAAATCGGGAGAGACCTCCGGATAAATGCTGATAACAAAGAACTCGCGCTACAATAGCTCCGACGAAGGAGAAAGGAAAAGAGAGGAGGATGAATTTAAGGATGTTGAGTCCCAAATCACAAATGATGAGAAAATTCCGAAAATTTGGTATGTTTTTGGATGAATTATTTAAGAGGTCGTGTAAAAATTTCACGGTGGTTAGGAAGCTCGTTATCCAACAATTAACACGAACAAATTAAATTAAACTAAATGTAATCTCATGGAAACTGATATAACTTTACGATAAGTATTTTTATATCACTCAGTACAATAATGGACGCTTTTACGTCCGCAAGCGGACGTGAAAACGTCCATATTGTACCTCGTGATATAAAATACCGTACATCAGTCGTCAGAAAATGTTTTTACGTCCTCGTGATGTAATGTACTATTTTTTGACCTCTCAATTTTTTAATATCTACACTTTATTGAAAGCAACGGAAACCAAACGAAGTTTATTGACAAATATTTTTTTTATTTGTTTAAAAAATTGTTCTTAACAAAAAGTTAATATTTTAATAACGAGCTTCCTAATCGTCGTGAAATTTTTACACGACCTCTTAAATAATTCATACGAAAGCATACCAATTTTTCAGAATGTTCTCATCATTTTTCATTTTAACCCTTAAGGAGGTTGAAGTAATGATGATAGAATTCTGAAAATTTGGTACGTTTTTGGTATGAAGTATTTAAGAGGTCGTGTAACAATTTCACGACGATTAAGAAGCTCGTTATTAAAATATTAACTTTTTGTTAAGAACAATTTTTTAAACAAATGAAAAAAATATTTGTCAATAAACTTCGTTTTGTTTCCGTTGCTTTCAATAGAGTGTAGATATGAAAAAATTGAGAGGTCAAAAAAAAAATACTTATCGCAAAGTTATATCAGTTTCCATGAGACTACATTTAGTTTAATTTATCCTTAAGGATCCTTAAGGATGTTGAGTCCCTATGAAATCTTTTAATGTTAATTGTTCAATAAATAGCTTCTTAATCGTCGTGAAATTTTTACACGACCTCCTGAATATTTCCTGTAAAAACATATTCAATTTTCAGAATTCTATCATTATTATTTCAACCTCCTTAAGGGTTAAAATGAAAAATGATGAGAGAATTCTGAAAATTTGGTATGTTTTTGTATGAAGTATTTAAGAGGTCGTGTAAAAATTTCACGACGATTAGGAAGTTCGTTACTAAAATATTAACATTTCGTTAAAAACATTTTTTAATTAAATAAATAAAATATGTATCAATAAACTTCGTTTTGTTTCCGTTGCTTTCGATATAGTGTAGATATTAAAAAATTGAGAGGTCAAAAAAAACTAATCGCAAATTATATCAGTTTCCATAAGACTACATTTAATTTAATTTAATTTAATTTGTTAATGTTAATTGTTCGATAACGAGCTTCCTAATCGTCGTGAAATTTTTACAGGACCTCTTAAATAATTCATCCAAAAACATACCAAATTTTCAGAATTTTCTCATCATTTCCGATTTGGGACTCAACATCCTTAAAAAGGCGATCAAATTTGACATCCTCGTAAAGGAAGCTTTGTTGACTATCGAAAAACATGAGTAATCAATGTGCAAATTTGCCAAATTCTTTCAAATTTGCTTTTTGCCAAATTTGATTCCTGCCAAATTCAATAGCAAACAACCTTGATCACTATTTCGAATCTGTATAAAATTTCAATACAATATCTCGCAAATAGCCGAAGTTCACGAGTATATACGCTATTTTTTAAAAAAAATTCTAAAATTTTAATCAGTCGATCGATTTTTGCCAAATTTGATAACGAACAACCTTGATAACTATACTTAGCTATGATAGCTCTGTACAAAGTTACAGGGCAATATCTTGAAAAATGCACAAGCTTAGAGCGTTAACGCTATTTGTTTCAAAAAATTAAAAATTTCATAAAATTTTAATCCCTCAATGGATTTTCGTCACATTCAATAACAAACAACCTTGATAGCTATACTAATTCTGAACAAAGATTCAGTGGAATATCTCGAAAATTGCAGAAGTTAGAGCGTTTATGCCATTTTTGCAAAAACGAAAAATGTCGATAAAATCTAAACGCCCGTTAGAATTAAAACAAATTTTTTTTATAATGAAGGGTAATACGTGCTCGACAAGTGTGCTAAGTTTTAGCTCGATATATCGAACTGTTCTCGAGTTATTAATTATTTACATCTGAAACTCGGGATACATACACTGCTAGCCAAAAGTTTGGAAACACTCGCCCAGTTTCACTTGCCAAGTTACACTGCTCTTTGAAAAATAAACAAATTTCAATTCAACAAACGGCATTTGAAGGCAGGATTCTACTTAGGACGCTCGAAAAAAAGGCTTTTATTAAGCTTTAATGAGATATATCATGAATAAAGATATTGATGTAGGGTTTGTTAGGTTTAATAAATACACTATTGAAATACGCTACTAAAAGTGTAGTAGTGATTTCACGAAAACCTAGTAGTTTTGGAGTTGAGCTAAATTTTATAAATATGGTCGTTTTTTGCAAAAAGTCGAATATATTTGCGAAAAAAATCGTACGAAACTTTTAAAAAAACGAAATTGAAGCTTACACTCGTCCGCATAAGTTCTGCACACGAAAAATAGATTTAAAAAAATTGCAAAGGCCGTGCGCCAAAATTTCGGAGCCAAAAAAAAATCCTAAAAACGACCACGTTTCAAAGGGTGTATCGCATTCCAAAAAAATGGAACAAATTTTATGCAAAGAGCGAAATGAAGCTGAATATGTCCTCTTTGAATTTCCGCTTGTTGAATTGAAATATCTTCATTTTTGAAAGAGCAGTGAAACTTTTTGTGCGGCGCGGAATCGGGTCGAGTGTTTCCAAACTTTTGGACAGCAGTGTACACATCCATCCGAACATTTTTTCTAAATATGATTTCTCGACGTTTTGGGACATTTTGCACACTGCATTCGCATAAAAATCTCAAAACAAACATTTCACTGAAACGGAGTATGAGGAAGCAAAATGAAGAAAAAACGAAACCAGTAGTATCCAAGATATTACCGCATATATGTTTACAAATAGAAATACGAGCTTATGGAAGCACTGAAAAATCGAGCTTCATGGACGCTCATGTGAAATTCGTTTTTTTCGTTACTGTGTGGGCCCGTTTGATTGTGTTGCCACAGGCGGTTATTCTTCTTTGTATGCCTGTTCCATATGTATATGTATATACTCGCACGCCTCTGATTTATCGCTCAAATTTGTTTGGAGATTCGTTTTTTTTACCTTATACCATCGAAAAAGCTACACAGAGCGTATACGCACACGTATATTAATATATATGAACATGCGAGTCACACTAGACGGAGAGAGAGGGAGTTTCTTCGCGAGGATTGGAATTATTCAATGGTAGACAATCGTCGTACGTCAATTGTCCGATTAACGTCGAGTTATATCGATAACGCTCGTTAATCGTGACCGCGGCATTTTTTTCAAATCTTTTTTCCTCTCGAAATCTCGACCACACTAAGTCAACGAGTCTTGCTCGTATATATGAGCGTGTGTTTGTCGCACAATCTGGTCTCGTATCGAGGTCGAGCGGCACACGCGTTACAGTGAGATTAGAAATATAGAGCCTGAAAAATCGTGTACTATTTGTGTCACTAGTTTCTGCATATTTACGAGAGAAAACCGGATATCTCCGAGACACCGCGTCGCCCGCGACGGAATAATTTTGAAATTTTCGCGCGCGCGCGACTCTGGTGGCGGCTGTTTGTACTATTCAAGATGGCCGCTCCTAAGAACGTTTGCGCGGGAATAATCGCGTACCAGATGTACTCAACAAATTATCGTATCTTTGACGATTGTCTTCCAAAATAAAAGGTTTTGCAAATGAACTCAAAAATGTTCATGCTAATTGCGAAAAATATACAAACAGTTGGTTTGTCTAAATTTCTCAATTCTAGCATTCTCTAAATGGATAAGCTTTAGGATTAGAAAGAAATGATCGGGAGAATGTCTAAATTATAATTCGTAACATTTTTTCTTCCTCGTTAATCCCAACAATTTCAAGTTTGTATTGTTTTGAAGTTTTAGACAAAAGACTCAAATAAAAAAAAAACTTTTGGAAGCATTTTTAAAATCTTTTAAATTGTTTAATATCTATTGGCACGAATTTTCAATATTGTTTAAATACAAAATTTGCCTCTATGAGAATGAAAATAATGAATACCAGCTAAAATTATTGCAGTTTGAAGATTATAAGACAATCTGTCAAAATCTGTCAAATTTACTTAAAATGTACAATCAAATCAATGATTTTTAATTATTTATTATTATTGCTACCAACAATTTCAAGTTTGTATTGTCTTCAAGCTTGAGATAAGAGACCCAAATAAAAAAAAACTTTTGCAAGCATTTCTAAAATCTTTTAAATTGTTTAATATCTATTGGCATGAAATTTCAATATTTTTTAAATAAAAAATTTGTATCCACGAGAATGAAAATAATGAATACCAGCTAAAATTTTTGCAGATTGGAGATTATTAGACAATCTGTCAAAATCTGTCAAATTTACTTTAAATATACAATCAAATCAATGATTTTAAATTATTTATCATTATTGCTCCCAACAATTTCAAGTTTGTATTGTTTTCAAATTTTAGATAAAAGACCCAAATAAAAAAAAACTTTTGCGAGCGTTTTTAAAAACTTTTAAATTGTTTAATATATATTGGCATGAAATTTAGATAGTTTTTTAACAAAAAATTTGTATCTGTGAGAATAAAAATAATGAATACGAGCTAAAATTGTTGCAGATTGAAGATTATAAGACAATCTGTCAAAATCTGTCAAATTTACTTAAAATGTACAATCAAATCAATGATTTTTAATTATTATCATTATTGCTCCCAACAATTTCAAGTTTGTATTGTTTTGAAGTTTTAGATAAAAGACCCAAATAAAAAAAAAACTTTTGCAAGCATTTTTAAAATCTTTAAAATTGTTTAATATATATTGGCATGAAATTTCAATATTTTTTAAATCAAAAATTTGTATCCACGAGAATGAAAATAATGCATACCAGCTAAAATTGTTGCAAATTGAAGACAAGATAAGACATTCTGTCAAATTTACTGAAAATTTATAATCAAATCAATGATTTAAAAATATTTATCATTATTTTTCTGTCACTTTTAATGTCCTGTTGCGTTTAGTTCCAGGCTCTAAAGCTACGGGAGTAAATTATCAGCGGTTCCAATATCGTACTGTTCGCTATATAATTCTCATTTCTCTTTTTTTTCTCTTTTTCTTCATTTTCTTTTCGCGAGTCGCAGTTATTTGGCGCGACGAATTCCTTCGGCCGCACGCTTCCACACGCCATCCTCTCTCTCTCTCTTCTCTGATGCATTAACGACTTTGCATTTTACCTCGCTGCTCGAGAGACCCCACGAACGTGAGCAGAACTTCCATTTAATTTAACTCCCTCTCGCGCTCTCAGCATCCTTGTCGTTCTCCGTTTGTGACTTCAGGGATCATTATTTCCCGAAATAATCATCTCGTTTTCTCGTATCGCGGTACCAAAGAGAAATATATACATGTATGTGTATTTTTTTCCTGATAATAATATCGAAAATTATGAATATAACGCAGTAAGTCTTGAGTTTACTCGTAAAGAGCGCCACGAGATTTCCCTCTCACTCCATCTTTCTTCCCCGATGATCTCTCCTGGTGTTCTTCTCTCTTAGCAAAAAAAAAAAATTAAACATTGATATTTGTACACTGTCCTCCAAAAGTTTGGAAACACTCGCCCCGTTTCCGCTTTGCACAAAAAGTTTCAGTGCTCTTTTAAAAATGAAGATATTTCAATTCAACGAGCGGCATTTCAAAGAGGACATGTCCAGCTTTATTTCATTTATTCCAAATTTTTTTTTTACCCGGTACGTCCTTTGAAACATGATCGTTTTTTGACTTTTTTTTGGCGTTCAAATTTTGGCGCATGACCCACGAACATTTTTAAAAACTGTCTTTCACATGAAAAACTTGTGGGGGGGGGGAGTATTAGCTTCAATTTCGTTTTTTTAAAAGTTTCGTAAGATTTTTTTTCGCAAAAATATTCAGATTTTTGCAAAAAATGGCCATATTTATAAAATGAAGCGCAACTTTAAAACTACTAGGTTTTCGTGAAATCACTAATTAGGTAAAAAGTTGCATACAATTATTCTGGATTCAATGGAATTATTTCAGAATTTCTTTTTAAAGTTTTTGTTTCCAAAATTTTTCCTGTTAACGAAATATTTTTTTTATCTCAAACAATCGGGTCTCTTACCTCAACTGCATGGTTTTTTTAATAGGAAAAACCGTATAGATGAGGTAAGAGACCCGATTGTTTGAGACAAAAAAATATCTCGGCAACAGAAAAAATTTTGGAGACAAAAATTTTGAAAAAAGAATCTGAAAAAATTTCAGAATTTCTTACCTCATCCACACGGATTTTCAGATAAAAAAAATATCTCTTTGAAAGAAAAAAATTACGAAAAAAAAAATTTGAAAATAAATTTTGAAAAAATTTCATTAAATCCAGAATAATTGTATGCAACTTTACATTCTCCTAGTGATTTCACGAAAACTTAGTAGTTTTAGAGTTACGCTACAGTTTATAAATATGGTCGATTATAGGTAAAAAATTGAATATTTTTTCGAAAAAAAATCTTTCGAAATTTTTTTAAAAAACGAAATTGCAGCTGATACTCCCCTCCACAAGTTTTTCATGTGAAAAACAATGTTTAAAAAATTTCATGTGTCGCGCGCCAAAATTTCAACGCCAAAAAAAAACCGAAAAATGACCATGTGTCAAAGGGCGTACTGGGTTCAAAAAGAATCGAAAAAAAATTTTGGAAAAAGCAAAATCAAGCTGAATATGTCCCCATTGAAACGCTGGTTGAAGAATTGAAATATTTTAATTTTAAGCAGTTTTGGACGGGAAGTGTACATAGAATATTGCATCTCGAGGCTTCAGCAGCTCCCAACTATATCGGCCCTTTAAGAGAAGCCACGGAGAGAAGAATCTCTCGCCGTGAAGATTTTAGCCCTTTCCTCTTGCGAACACCCTATATCCAGCGTGTTTGTATGCGCCTCGCCGGGTTGTACGCCAATCGACCGGGCCGAAACGACGTGGAGTGGAGGACCGAGCACCCGGAGTCGTAACAATACTATAAATCATAATATTCAAATTAACAAAGGTTCAATAAATTAAAACTGTGGTTGTGTGCGCGTCCCGACAGAGGGAGAGGAAGAGAGAGAGGGGGGTTGGGCTTTGGCGAAGAAGAACGAGGAGGAGGGCCGTTTCCTCTCTTTGGACCCCTCCGCGACTTACGTACTCGAAAACATCCTTTTTTTCCCCTCGATTTTGTTTCTTTTCGTCTTTTTCTCTTCTTTTCCTCGTATACGCAAGTTCGTCAGCGCTTCCCCCTCGTCTCTCATTCTGCCCGGGAGGTTCAACGGGAAGCCTTGTGTGTGTGATCGAAGCCGAAAGTCCTCTCTGATCGCCATTATTCAGGACCTCTCTCTCTCTCTCTTGCTCCGTCTTGCCTCACAAATTCTTCCACGTTATACAAAAAAAAACAGCCTTCAAATTGCACTGGAACAAACTGTGAAACGATATTTAGAATTGTTGTCCCAAAATTGTTGTCCCATGGCGGCGACCCGGAGAAATTTTTGGGGATACTTCATATGAGAAATTGAGAAAATAAAGGATTTTTGGGTGCAGAAAGTACGTTTTTAAGACCCAAGGACTTACGTTGTGAAATTTGTGATCTGATAAGTAAAGTGAAGGGATCTGATAACAAAGAGAGAAAGAGAATGAGAAAAATTCATAAATGCTCTCTCGGTTTGTCTCGCTCCACAAATTCATCCGCACGATAAAAAAAAAACAGCTTTCAGATTACAATGAAAAAGACTGTGAAACGATATTTGGAATTAATGTCCCAAAAACGCATTACACTGTCTTTGGGAGCCTCTTTCAAAATATCATATGAGAATTATGAAAATAAAGGGCTTTTGCAGAGCTGGGCAAAGTACCGGAAAGTACTTCAAGTACTTGAAGTATCAAGTACCGGCATTACTTGAAGTATTTAAGATTTAAAGTATTTGAAGTACAAGTACTTGAAAAATCAAGTACCAAGTCTCAAGTACTTTTCAAGTTCCCAGGTATATCTCGTAAGTTCTAGTACTTACATTTGATTACTTATTCTCAATTGATTTTTATTCGAAATATTACTTTCAATTACATATTCAAAGGCTTTGTACATGCAACCATCAGCAAGACACATTCAAAAGTACTTGATACTTGTACTTGAAAAAGTACTTGAAGTACATAAAAGTATGTGAAATGTTAAGTACAATACTTGAAGTACAGGCCAAGAAGTACTTCGAGTACAAGGTACCGTCAGTACTTGAAGTATCAAGTAACGGCAGTATTTGAAGTACTACGTACTTATAACTCGAAGTACTTAACATTCAAAGTACTTGAAGTAAATCAAGTACTTGAAAAATCAAGTACCACATATCGAATACTTTTGATACTTTGGTACTTTTATACTTCAAGTACTTTTAAAGTACTTTTGAAGTACTTGAAGTACTTTAAAATACTTTTGAAGTACTTGAAGTACTTTCAAAGTACTTCAAGTATCAAAAGTACTCGAATAAAAATCAAATGAAGTACTTGAAGTACTTTTAAATTACTTCGAGTACGTCGCAAGTACTGAGTACTTCAAGTACTGCTCAGCTCTGGGCTTTTGCGTACAAAAAATACATTTTTAAGACGATGTCGCTTACGTTACGTCACGTAGAGTTTGCTATAAGGTATATAGAATTATCTTTCCAAATATGCTTCCCAGCGACTTGAAGAATTTTTTCCGGAAATATTGTCCGGGAATTGACGAGAATAAAGAGCTTTTGAACGGAAAAAGTACATTTTTAAGATGATGGCGCTTGCGTCACGGTATTTGTGATACGATAAATAATAAAATACCGAATGATAAATGAAGAGAGAAGGGAAATAAGAAAAATTGATAAACGCTTCCACGCGCTTTAGTACGTAATTCCTCGAGATATACACAAGAGTTATATACACACTTGTGAGAGAGTGAACACTTTTTTTTCTCTCGTACCTACCCTCATGTCGAAGAGTCCTCCGCTTCTTCCTCTTATGCTTACTTGCTCGATCGTTTGCCTCTCTACTCTTTCCCCTTCCTCACATCTCGTTGATGATTTTTTTTTTAAATTTTTTTCCAAAGTGGCAAAAGAAAGAGAGAGAGCGAGACAGAGAAAGAAAGAGGGGGAGCATCCGATGATTTACCGGTGCGGCATTATTGCCTCGTGTGCATGTACGTATGCGAGAGCAAGAGAATGAGCAAGAAAAAGAGAGAGAGTCAGTCTCGCAGGTGCGTTATTCTCGTATGTGCAAGCCTTACCCTTGTACAAACTCTTGGTGGGATTCGTGCTAGCGAACAAGTGAGCGAGAGAGAAAGAGAGCGAAATTTATGATAACTTTTCGGATAAATAAAGTCACGATATTTTGACGTGAACTTTTGTTTGAGTCAAGCTCATTCGAAATATACTTGTGCTGCGCACGCATTCAAGGCGATATTCTGGTCTAGAGACATAATTTAAGCGTTTTGTCGAGCTCTTTGAAAAAAAAAACAAACAATATTTTTATACCCTTCCTTTTTTTTACAACATATTTATTAATGTTTTGACTATAAGCAAAATAATTTTCGAGAAAAAAAAATGAAAATTATTCAAAACAAATCAAATGCGTTAATTTTTCTGAACGCATACAAATTTTTTCAGAATTTTCTCCCTATTTTGAAATTCTCGTTTCGAAATTTTTAGAATGGCTGTATTTATGTTTTTTTTTGGCCCAGTGTCTTTGAACTTTTTCAAAGTTGAAGATAAACCTGTATGTAAAAACATGTACAAAATTGGCAGTTTTTTGTTTGTATTTCAGAATGTTTTTTATAAAATTTCAAAATAGAGAGAAAATTCTGAAAAAAATTCATATGCGTTCAGAAAAATGAACGCATTCGATTTGTTTAAGAAAAAAAGAACTTATGGAAAAATTGTTGAATAATTATTTGTTGGGCAATATTATTATTGATAATTGTTGTTTATGGCATGCCAAATGTTGCGGAATTTTTTCAGATTTTTATTGTATCAGAAAGTACGGAAATTTCAATCCAGTGATCGACAAAATCGATATTTTCGTCAATTTAATTACCGCTAATTACTCTGTGTTGGAAAATTTTATAATTGTTCCGATAAATATTACTCATTATTAAGACACTCAGTAATTAGGCAGTAGGGTATTTCTAATATTCGAAAATTCCATAATTCAGGTTCGATTATTATCCAATAAACCTATAACTTGTAATTTAGGTCAAATAATTACTCAATAACCAAGTAATTAAAATTTTGCTCTTATGAATTACTGATTTTTTTTTAATTAGGTAATTGTTTCATCTAATTATTAATTATCCAAGTAATTAAATACTTAAGTCCTCCACTTATTAATTTTTTATGAAATTGGTTAATTATTCTTTCGAATTGTTGATTATTCGAATAATTAAATAATTAATTTTTCTAATGACTAATTTTTAATTGATCGATGTTAACTTAGCGATAAATCATTGGACAGAGGTTCAACTCCTATCGAATTGAAGAAAGTAACATAATCTGAATGATCTTTACACTGAATTGACAAAAAAAATTCACTGGAGTCTAGAAAATTTTTCAAATTCAAGCTAAAGTGTAGAGTTTTCTTTTTTCTTACGATTGCTCGAAACACGCTGACCCTGAAAAACTCAAGATCCCGATTCAAATACAAATAGCTTAAAATTAATTACTCCAAAAATTGATAATTCTAATAATGAAATTACTAATTACTCAAATAATAAGTAACTAAAATAGTTCAATTATTAATTAGTCTAATAATTAGTAATTTAGATTACTAATTATTCAAATAATCAATAATTGACATAATTCAATTATAAGTTATTCTAGTAATTAATAATTAAAATAATTCAACTACTAATTAATTTAATAATAAGTATTTTAAAGAATACGCGATTATTAATTTTTTAAAAAGTTAATCATTCAAAGAATACACATTTTCACTATCCAAATAATTCGTAGTATTGGTCTTTAAATTACTGATTATCGAAATACTAAAAAAAAATAATGGATGGTAATATTAATTTTGTCAATAACGATTAATTAAAAATCTGAAAATTTTGACTGGGACGGTAGGGGTAAGAATCCTTAAGGATTGCGAAAAAAAAATTAAAAAAAAATTAAAAACACTTGGATAAATTGAACACGAAGAAAATGACGCCTGAAAGGAGTCTGTAGGATCAAAAACAAAGCGATGCTCCCTTAGTATTTGGCGAGCGTTACGGTATTACTATATTTCAGTGCACCAGTCTGAAAAGGTCTGAATTAAATTTTTTACATTTGCCATTTTTTTTACAGGTTCGCCACCATTGACCGGTTCGGGAATTTTAAAAGTCGTTGTTCTTGACGTCAACGATCACAGTCCGGAATTTGGAAGACCCGATTATCGTGCGACAGTTACTGAGAACATGCCAGCAGGTGCCTGGGTCGCGAAACCCCTCGCAACCGACAAGGACGAAGGACCAAACGCAAAAATTCGGTATGGCAATCGTCAATTAGTGCAAATGAATTCGTTTCATGAATTTATCTATGTCGATGGGCTTTAGTAATTTTTAATTTTTTTTTTAAATCTAGATACAGTCTGCTCGGTGACAAGGCTGAGAGATTTTCCGTTGATCCTGAAACCGGTGAAGTCACGACACTCGTTCCGCTCGATCGTGAACAAACCAACGTTTATCATCTCACACTCGTTGCTCAAGATTCGAGTCCGACAGAGCCACGAGCATCAGCTGTGAATCTCACCATAAACGTCAGAGACTTGAACGACAATGCACCGAGATTTTCAAGTCCCAGATACACAGCTTACGTTCCGGACTCCACCAAACCAGGTACAACCTTTTTTCACATTGATCGCTGAACAAAAGTTCATTTTATCTTCATTATTTTGGAACAAATCTTGAGGGCACGCAACAAAAGGAAAGGATCTAACGCCTTCGATCAATCTTCAATTCCCAGAGTTTTTTCGAAAAAGACTGCGCTCTATTAACGATTAATAAAGAGCAAGATTTCAACCACAAGTTCAAACTGATCCAATTGTGTTTGTATGCATTAGACTGTTTCAAATAAAATGACTATTTTTGTTTTTTCAAAGAACATTGATAAATTGTCAGAGTATCCCTGAACAAAGACCCTGTCCAAATATGAGCCCTTAATATTAATATTTAGAGGTGGCTATTTTCAATGTTCTTTTTCCATTTAAATAACATGGGAAACATTTTTTCTGAACTTTGGAATTTTTTTTACTCAAAAACGAATCTGTGTACAATAATAAGAACTATGGATTTTTGTAGTAAATTGAACGCTCTATAAAAAAGGTTTGAATGAAGATTAACCATTGAATTGTTTGAAATAATGATGTTATTTACTTATAAACGGGACAAAATCGACTCATACCACGTAAATACCCAATATTATCATCTTTAAGACAAATATCTGCAATTTTTTAATAGAATGTTGATCAACAAATTTTATTAATCATAAATTTCATCATAAATTTTATATATTAATCAATAATTTATTTCAATTTTGCATAAATTTGTTGAGCCTTTTCAGAATAAGTTTTATAACCATAAAAAGTTTTTTTTCTTCAATTCTTTAAGTAATTAATAATTAAGTTAGATAATATAAAACTTATAGTTACTTAAAGAATTAAAGAAAAAAAACGACTCAACAAATTTATCAAAAATCGAAATAAATTATTGATTTATAATATATAAAATTTATGATGAAATTTCATCATGTATTTGTGATATACCCGTATTTTTTATTAATGATCTATAAAATTGATCATTCATCGTTGAATAATACCATTTTTTGATCAACTTTCTATTGAAAATTTGCAGATATTTATTTTAACGATAATAATATTGGGTATTTAAGTGACATAAGTCGATTTTGTCGCGTTTATAAGTAAATAACATTATTATTTTAAACAGTTCAATGGTCAAGGCTTGATAACTCCGAAATGGCTCGCCTCACGCAAATCTTTATTCAGACCTTTTTTATAGAGCGTTCAATTTCCGCCAAAAATCCATAGTTCTTATTACTGTACAGTGATTCGTTTTTGAGTAATAAAATTTCAAAGTTCAGAAAAAATGTTTCCCATGTTATTTAAATGGAAAAAGAAAATTGAAAATAGAAAAGAGTAATTGTCATTCTTTTTGACGATTTACATATAATATCGTTCAAACCATAATGAAACATGGCAGATTTTATTGTTTGAGCGTACATTTCCATTTCTAAGTGCATTCATTTGTCAAAAACAAAAAATCCATTACTTCCCTCTCAAAAAATAACAATTCATCAATAAGATGATAATTTATTTGCACAAAACATATTTCTGCCTTGTACGAGTTCATCTGAAAAGGTCTTCTGTAAATATTACGTCAAACTTTTCCATTAATAAAAAATGGCGACATTTTTCACCCATAGATAAATTCAAAGTAATTTTTGCATGAAAATTTTAAAAAGTTGTGAAATTTTTGTTTTGGCCGAGATTTGACATCCCAACTTAGGTTCTGTATGAAATATTTATGTACAATACAAATAACAAAAGCGTCTAAAAAAATTTATTTTCAATCATAACATTGTCACAAAACAATTTTTCCAATGGATCCGATTTTTTTTGGCTTTCAGGAGATTTTGTATTCGGTGCGAAAGCCGTGGACGACGACGACGCTGAAAATTCTCGGATAGTCTATCGTCTGCAGGGAGAAGACGCCGAGAAATTCGTAATCGATCGTGACAACGGTGTAATAAGAGCGACGCAAGAATTGACTTCCGGAAGAACGACGTATCAGCTTCAGATTGGTGCATCGGATTGCGGCGTCGAGGCTCAACAAGTGACCGCCGATCTCGTTATACATCTTTGGGAGAGACAGCTATTTCCGACTTTTCGCACCAACACCGAGGCGCGTTTCAAACTTTCGGAAAACGTTCCTGAGGGACGTGTCATCACGACTCTGAGCGCGTCGACACCGAAAATCGGGCCATCGAGTAACCTCGTGTTCGGAATGGCGGGCGGAAACGTCGGTGATGCATTGAGAATCGAGCCTCATACCGGCGAGGTTTTGGTAGCGTCTGGCTTCGATTACGAGACTTCACCCTTCTACGAAGCTTGGGTCGAAGTCCGTGATTCCGACAACCCGCCGTTGAGAAGCGTCGTTCAATTATTGATAAACGTCACGGACGCAAATGACAATGCGCCGATAATGGAAGCGGTGATCTACAACGCCACCGTCCTCGAGGAGGAATATCCTCCTCTCTACGTGACGAAAATATCCGCCAAAGACGCCGATTCGGATATGAACGGACAGATAACGTATTATCTCGTCAACGATTTCGACGAGTCCTTCATAATCGACGAATACAACGGTGAGATAAATACAAACGCCAAGCTCGATCGCGAGGATATATCGTCTTACGAATTGATCGTCGAGGCTCGTGATCAGGGTGAACCCAGATTGACCGGCACCGCAACGGTACTGATCTCCGTCATCGATAAAAATGACAATCCACCGCGTTTCACGCGTTTGTTCAGCGTAAACGTCACGGAAAATGCCGAAATCGGCACATTCGTCATTCATCTGACGAGCAGCGATCTCGATATCGGCCAAAATGCCAATGTAACCTACAGCTTTACCGAGAACAAGGGTGGCAAATTTTCCATCGAATCGACCACGGGCAATGTCATCGTCGTCGGTCATCTCGATCGAGAGGAACAGGACGAGTATCTCCTGAAGGTCATCGCAGCGGACGGCGCTTGGGCTGCAGAGACGACCTTGACGATCACGATACAGGATCAGAATGACAATGCACCGGAATTCGATGAAGAATCTTATCACTTTCATTTTCCTGAATTACAGAGAAGAATGGCCCACGTTGGTCAGGTCGCGGCTACGGATATCGACAAGCAAGGGCCGAATTCCGTCATATCGTACAGTCTCTTGCAACCTTCGGACCTCTTTACCGTTGATCCGGCAACCGGTGATATATTCAGCAAGAGAACGTTGCGCTACAAACACACGAATCGGCCGTCATCACCAGAGAATCTTTATTCGCTGGTAATCGTCGCTACGGACAATGGCAAACCGCCGTTATCGACGAGGATAATCGTTCACGTGAGTGTCGTCGATGCGAACAACAATGCACCGAGATTCGTCGAATCATCGTATCTCTCACCGGTACCGGAGAATTATCCCATCGGCAAGAGTATCGTCCGTTTAACGGCGAAGGACGACGCCGATTTCGGCGTTAACGCCGAGATCGAATACTCGCTGATAAGCGGCAACGCCAGCGATTACTTTGACATCGATGAAAAAACCGGCTGGATATTTGTCTCCAAGAGCATCGTTTCACTGTCAATCGGCACGGCCTTTGTCGTTCGTGCTCGTGCAACTGACAAAGGTGTTCCGCCGCAGAGCGACGAGGTTTCCGTTAGTCTCGTTGTAACCGGTGAAAATCGTCATGCCCCGATTTTCGCTGCGGTCAGTTATCAGGTCAGAGTACCGGAGAACGAGCCCGTCAATACGACGATATTGACCGTAAACGCCGTTGACGGTGACGACGGACCAAACGCCATCGTGCGTTACGCCATTTCATCGGAAAATGACAGTAAAGAATTTTCCGTAAATCCATTCACCGGCGCCGTAACTATACTGCAGCCTCTCGATTACGACACCGTTCAGGAATATCGTTTGAACATAACGGCAACGGATTTGGGCTTCGAGCCGAGACACTCCATCGCCACACTGACGATAAACGTATCCGACATCAATGACAATCCACCGACCTTCAATCGTACCATTTACGAGGCTTATCTGCCGGAAAATTCGCCTGCCAATCGTTTTGTCTATCAGGTTTTCGCTCGTGACGCCGATTCGCCGAAATACGCCATCGTACAGTACAGAATACTCGGTGGTAGCGGCAAGGATTACTTCAGCATTGATCAGGACAGCGGTATCATAAAGTCACGTGTGAGCTTTGATTATGAGGAATCGAACGAGTATACCCTCGACATTGTCGCTGCCAATCCCGATTCAAATCCACAAATGGTCGGTTTCACGACGGTCCGAGTTTACATCACTGGGGTCAATGAATATTATCCAAAATTCATTCAGCCGGTCTTTCACATGGACGTCTCGGAGAGTTCTGAAGTTGGTACATCGGTTGGTCTCGTTCAGGCGACTGATCAGGATTCCGGTGAAGATGGTCGAGTTTATTATCTGTTTGTCGGTTCATCGAACGATCGTGGCTTCAGTATCGGTCCTGACAGCGGTATAATAAGCGTTTCACGGAGATTGGATCGTGAGACGCAAAATCGTGTTATTCTGACTGTCATGGCGAAAAATGGCGGTGGTATAAGAGGCAATGATACCGACGAGGCCCAAATCATCATATCCATTCAGGATGGCAATGATCCACCGGAATTTCTTCAAAATAGTTACGAGGCTAGTGTCTCCGAGGGTGAACCTCAGGGTACGATCATCCTCGCTGTACGAGCCATTGACAAAGACGTTAGACCGCAGAACAATCAATTCTCGTATTCGATCATCGGCGGCAATGTTGGACAAGCTTTCAAGATTGATCCGCAGACTGGTGACGTTGAAACTGCCCGTCAACTCGATCGTGAAACTGTGCCGAATTACGAATTGATCGTTGGTGCAATTGACACCGGTTCACCGCCGCAAACTGGGACAGCGACTATTCGCATCGATCTTGTTGATGTCAATGACAATGGTCCCATTTTCGAACCACCCGAGGTCATCGGCTATGTCAGCGAGAACGAACCTGCTGGTACCAGCATCATGACCCTCACAGCAACCGATCCGGATCTTCCGCCGAACGGTGCACCTTTCTCGTACCGATTAATCGGTGGACGACAAGCCGACGCTGTCACTCTTGACAAACACTCGGGAATACTCAGAACAACCAGAAGCTTGGACAGAGAAATCATGCCACAGTTGGACCTTTTGGTAATTTCAACGAGACTTTTTTCCAAACGCTACTGTGAATCTTTCGATACTTTTGAGGGAGGGCTTCATAAGCTTGGAGACCAAAAATCAATTCGGTTTCCAGTATTTTCTCTGATGAGAGAAAATACTGAAAAATACTGGAGGAGAAAAGCACAATTAAGGCACAATCTTGTCAAGTTTGAGTTGTTTTACTTCCTCATTAAGGAAAATACTTTTTTGTTAAAATTCTTCCTATGAAATTTGTATGAACGTTAAAAATGTTCTAAAATTTCGACATACGTTTAGAAAAAATGTCCAGATGAATGTGTTAATGTAAGGAGAGTTCCAGATATCAATCTTCCAAATTTTTAATCGTCTTGGAAAATGCAGCATACGTTGTAACTCTCTTAATATTTAAGATATTACATCACAGCATCACTCTGGTGTATTTAACATCCTGTTAATAGAAGTATAAAACCTTGTAAATTGAAAATTTGCAGGGTTTACAAATTTCTTCATCATCTTTTTCAATAGTTTACAAAATTTCCTCTGTGAGGAAGCCAGAAACTGTGGCAAAGGATGAGGAAGTAATGTGCAAGACTTACATTTGTTTCAATTAAATCATATCGAAAAACCATGCAAATTGGACAAAGTATGGCGATTAAATTTGGCTTCCTCATAAAGGAGCTTTGTTAACTATCGAAAAACATGAGTAATCAATGTGCAAATTTGTCAAATTCTTTCAGCTTTACTTCTTGCCAAATTCAATAGCGCATAATCTTGATCACTATTTTGAATGTGTACAAAATTTCAGTACAATAGCTCGCAAATAGCCGAAGTTAAAGTACGCTATTTTTCAAAAAACCCAAAATCTGATAAAGTTTCAATCCCTCGATGGATTTTCGTCAAATTCAATACCAAGCAACCTTAATAGCTATACTAATTCTGTACAAAGTTTGAGTGCCATATCTGAAAAATTGCAGAAGGTAGAGCGTTTCCGCCATTTTTACAAAAACGAAAAAAGTCGATAAAATCTGAACACCCGTTAGAATTAAAACAAATTTTTTTAATAATAAACAATAATTCGTGCTCGAGAAGTATGCGAAATTTCAGCTCGTTATGTCGAAGCGTTATTCTCGAATTATTAATTATTTACATCTGAAACTCAGGATACACACATCGATCCGGACATTTTTTATAAATATAATTTCTCGATGTTTTGGGATATTTTGAACACATAGGCAAAAAAATATCGAAAAAAAAAATTTTACGAAAACAAACCTTCCTTGATGAGGAAGCAATATGAAAGTATCATTTAAACAAAGTACCGCCGTCATTGCATTTTATAAAACTTTAATAAACTATGTTCGAATTTTGAGTCAATCAAACCCTGCACAAAAATCTTCATAACTTAATCAATTTCCATTCTTAAAAAATCTTCGTTGCAAATAAGAGACAAAATCTGAGGCTATCAAACAATTCAATACAAAATATATTTTATTCTCTAAACTCAAGCTCATACACCGAATGATCTTTTTCCACCATTCGCTGAGCTGGTCCTTCTACGAGGAAACAGAAATTCATCAATATTTCAAAATGTACATCAGAATCGACCTTTCAGAACAACGAAAATTGGATGAAAATAAGACAGCAATATGCAATACTGTTCTATGAATACTTTTAGTATTACTTTTAGTATTAGTATTACGTTTCATGAAAACTTTTAGAAATCTAATTCTGCAAAACGTTCGACAAGCTTATGAATTTTAAAATTAATAAATTTATTTAATCACAGATCGAAGTCGAGGATTCTGGATTACCGAAAATGAGAAGCGAGCACACAGTGACGATAATGGTGCTAGACGAGAATGACAGTCCATCGACATCGCGTTCGGTCCACGTGATGGTCCACTCGTTCAACGGTCAGACACCCTTGGGAAAGATAGCCGACGTTCATCCGAACGATCCAGATACAAGCGGCGACTATACATGCAAAATAATCCAGGGCTTGAATCCCGGTGGTGTACTCAGCATCCCGATCGCATGCGATTTACATACCAGCAAAATTACCCCGGGTACGTGCTCCGAAAGTTCATAAATTAGTCGCCTGGCGGATTGCAACCACTGCAAGAGGTTTTGATCCCTCATTCCGTTCCCTCTCTCTCTCTCTCTCTCTCTCTCTCTCTCTCTTTCGCGCTTTTTTTTCCTCTCGCCCCTTCCACGATTGAATAATTCATAAATGAAAAGAAAGGTTTTGGTCTTTTTCATCCTCGTCGTCGCGTCGATTTTCGTCTTTCGTATAGACCTCTCCTTGTGGGGGAAGGATTCAATGCAAAAGGAACAAGTGATAAATATGCTGCGTTAATGCAAACCTCACAACAATATTGTTTTATATATATGTATATATATATATTAGGGTGACTGTTATTTAGGGTTTAGCGAAATAAGTTCGGTGACACCCCAAAAACATAATCGAGGTGGATCAAAAAAAATCTGTGTAAAGTTTTGAGGCACTCGGAAAATTGGAAAATGCGGCATCGAGCGATTGAAATTTTAAATGTTTTTTGGGCATCTCTACAGAGCTTGTCATTAACAAAGTTATGAACGAAAAAAATTGAAATAGTTTGGTTTTGTACACCATACTACGCACAATAAGGGTACCAAGTTTCAAAATTTTCTCGATAATATTATACTCGGGAAAAAAAAATCATTGATGCGTGGGATAAATACAGGTGTATTTTACGTTTAAAATTTCAATCACTCGGAGTATAATATTAATGAGAAAAATTTGAAACTTGGTACACTTATTGTGCATAGTATGGTGTACAAAACCATGCACCATAAGTGTACCAAGTTTCAAAATGTTCTCATTAATATTATCGTCGGAAAAAAAATCGTTGATGCGTGAGATAAATACATGTATTTTACATTTAAAATTTCAATCGCTCGGTGGCGCGTGTTCCAATTTTCCGAGCGCCTCCAAACTTTACACAGATTTTTTTTGATACACCTTGATTATGTTTTTGGGGTGACGTCGAACTTTTTTCGCCAAAGCTCAAATAACTGTCACCCTGATATATATATTTGAGATCAGAAAGGGGCTTATTGGAGGAACTTTCTTGTCTGGAAGAATAGAGAGGCGAAAGAGAGAGTAAAAGCATCTGGTTTCCCATCATGAGCATATCATGGAAATGATGCCTCTAGACTTTATACAAAGTAATTGCAAACTGGTTTATAAAGCCGTGAATTTGATGCTCCGAAATTTTTCATTTGCCATGTAAAGCGGCAGAAATATTATTCGGGACATCAGTTTACTAAAAGGAGAAAAGCAAAAAAAATCCTTTACCTTCTTCTAATTTAATGCAAACCGATGATTCAACCCGATACACATGAGGATATATTGTTCCACATGATATTCGTCAATTTATAATATAATCATTATCGTTTTAATCTCTTCAGGTCTTGGCTACTCGTTGAGCGTGTCCGGCAACGATGGCCGGCATCCGGACGTTGTTTCCAAAGTCAGCGTCGATTTTGCAACATTCACGAATTCAACGGTGGAGAACAGCGTTAATTTGCAAATCGCCAGATTAAATCCGAGCGATTTTCTTGCGAAATATTATCGTCCCTTGATCGATATGTTTCAAGAGGTCGTCAGCATCGGTGATACCTTCGTTGTTTATAGCATTGGCGAGAACAATGAGAATCTCGATATTTATCTGGCCATCGAGACCCCACTGGGTGAGTTTTTGTCAATCGATATTATTTTCTCCCAAGATAGTTCAATCTTTATACCTAAATTTTTTTCATTCTGAAAGTCCCACTTTTATTCAAGCAAGCTTTGAAAATTGTAGTTATCAAAGTTTTGCGATTACAAATATTACAAAAAAAAAATGAAAATCCGGCTCATAATTTTTTCGCACTCCCTGCTCTCACTGAAATGACTGTAAGTCAATTTTCGAAATTTTTACTTAAAATTTTACCCACATGTTTAAAAAATATATATTTGGGTCTATGTCAAATCGACCAATAGTTGGAATCGACCCCTTTCAACTTCGATGAAATTTGTTTAGAAGTTTTCTTTTATCATAAAACGAAGTTCTACCAAAGGAAAAAAATTAAATTTTTCCTTTGAAAATTCAAAATGTTACCATTTTTTTCTATTGTTCAAGTTTATTTTATAAATAGCTCGAAAACTATTATAATTACGAAAAAATCGTTCTGGGTTCATCTTAAAGAATAGTTGGGGCTACAAAAAAAAAAAAATTTCCGAAAAAAAAATTTGAAAAATGATGAATTTGGAGAATTTTTAATTTTTAAAAACCGTGAAAATCCACTATCAACATTAAATTTTTTATTCAATTTATTTATATAGTACCTTATATTGATCTTAAAAGAACCTGAAATTTTCAGAAAGGTGTTTTTTTTTTAAATATGAGTTTTTGAATTTTGGTAAAAAAAATATTTTTTACCTCTAAATTAAGTAAAGTTGAACAATCATGTAATTTTAACAGCTCAGAATTACAAAATTACACGATTGCTTAACTTTACTTAACGTAGAGGTAAAAAAAAACTTTGTTACCAAAATTCAAAAATTTATATTTTTGAAATCAAACATCGTTCTGAAAATTTCAGGACCTTCTAAGGTAAGTACAAGGTATTTAAAAAAACTGAAACCAAAATTTAATATTCGTCGTGGATTTTCACGATTTTAAAAAATTCAAAATTTTCCAAATTCATTATTTTTCGGATTTTTTTTTCGTAGCCCCAAGTATACTCTTTATCCTATAATATACTTTAACAATATACTTTGTATTATAATAGTTTTCGAGATATTAAAAAAATAGTGAAATTTTTTATTTTGCATAACTTTCGGAAATTTTTTTTTAAATTTTGTTTTTTTGGTAGGACTTCGTTTTATGATAAAAGAAAACTTCTGACCGAATGTCATCGAAATTGAAAGGATTCGATTCCATCTATTGGTCGATTTGACATGGAGCGACCCATATAATGTACACAAATGAACAAAAATCGAGCGTTCACAGTAACTTTCTCCTATTAAATGATTTTGGTATAACCACTCAATTATCTTGAAGATTCCTCGTTTTTTTTCATTTATGAAGAAGCCATCTAATCATGAGTTCCCTTTCTTTTCAGGCTATCGACAAAAGCACGAAGTTATGGATTTATTGACGAGAAAGCGGGAACAGATGGAATCTCTTCTCGAAGATCGAGCAGTCACGATCGGTTATTCACCTTGCAAGAACGAGGCGTGCGAGAACGGCGGTGCTTGCAGCGACCAATTGGTCGTTTACGACGACGCGAAAATAACAAATAGTCCAAATTTGATACTCACCTCGCCTAGGATAGTTCACGCGATGATTTGCAAATGCCGCGACGGTTTTACCGGAACGCGCTGCGAGAGAAGACAAGATCCGTGCTCGCCGAATCCGTGCTTACAGGGCGGACAATGTCGACGCATGGGCTACGATTTTGTTTGCAGCTGTCCGGCAAATCGCGAGGGAAAGTTGTGCGAGCTCGAACGCGGTGACGCTTGCGCCAGTAATCCTTGCAGCAACGGTGGCTCTTGCAAAGAAAGTCCGGATGGTTCGAGCTTCTTTTGCCTGTGTCGCGCCGGTTATCGTGGCAATCATTGCGAAGCCGTTACCGATTCTTGTCGACCGAATCCATGTCTTCACGGTGGCCTCTGCGTTGGTCAAAAACCTGGGTAATTCATCTTCTCTCTTCTAAATCTAGAATTCTAGAAATTTGCACACAATTCATTTCTTTCCATCGTTCGCCTTAATGTTAGTGAAAAATGTGAAATCTGTAATGCGATATTTGAATTTGCACGATTTTTTCCAAGCTCAATGTCCGAGGGTCGTTCCATGTAAAATCGACCAAGAGTTGGAATCGACCCCTTTCAATTTCGATGAAATTTGATCAAATTTTCGTTTTTGATAAAACGAAGTTTTACCAAAAACGAAAAAATTGAATTTTTTTTTTCGAAAGTTATGCAAGATTCAAAATTGCACAATTTTTTTTAATCTTTCAAGTTTATTTTTTTAAATATCTCGAAAACTATTATAGTTACGAAAATCGTTCTGGGTTTGTCTTTGAGAGTATACTTGTGGCCACGAAAAAAAAAAATATTCTGAAAAAAAAATTTGAAAAATGATGACTTTGGAGAATTTTGAATTTTTAAAAATCGTGCAAATCCATTTTCCACATTACATTTTCGGTTCAATTTTTTTTTATATGATACCTTGTACTGATCTTAAAAGATCCTGAATTTTTCAGAAAGATGTTTTTTGGTTTTTCAAAAAGATAAATTTTTGAATTTTTAAGAATCGTGTAAATCCAGGATCAACATTAAATTTTTGGTTATTTTTTTTATATAATAAATTTTGAGGATGGTGTTGTTTTGTTTCAAAAATTTATATTTTTGAAATGAAAAAACACCATCTTGGAAATGTCAGAATCTTTTAATTTTGGAATTTTTTTTTTTACCGAAATTCAAAAATGTATATTTTTGAAACAAAACAACACCATCCTGGAAATTTTCAGGATCTTTTCAGATGAGCCCAAGGTATTGTACAAACAAAATTTAACCACAAATTTAATGTTCATCGTGAATTTACCTACACGATTTTTAAAAATGCAAAAATTCATATTTTTGAAAAAACAAAAATACCTTTCTGAAAATTTCAGGATCTTTTAAGATCAGTACAAGGTATTATATAAAAAAAATTGAACCAAAAATTTAATGTGGAAAATGGATTTGTACGGTTTTAAAAAATTCAAAATTCTCCAAATTCTTAATTTTTCAACTTTTTTTTTCGGAATATTTTTTTTTTCGTAGCCACAAATGTACTCTTCAAGACGAACTCAGAACGATTTTTTCGTAACTATAATAGTTTTTGAAATATTTACAAAATGAAAGATTTAAAAAATTGTGAAATTTCGAATCTTGCATAACTTTCAAAATAAAATTTTTTAATTTTTGTCCTTTGGTAGAACGTCGTTTTATTAAAAACGAAAACTCCTGTTCAATCTTCATCGAAATTGAAAGGGGTCGATTCCAACTCTTGGTCGATTCGACATGGAACGACCCTCAATGATCCGTGCCAAACAATTTGCGAGTGTTGAAACGTTTTTAGGTCGTCCTTGAAACTTTCTAAACGAGAAAAATTTGAATTAAAAAATCCACTTTCATTACCACAATGTTAACAAGCATTTTGTGAAACTTTGAAAATTACAAAATGATCCCGTTTCTGAGAAAAGCTTCCTTTATGAGTCTAACGATTTTTCGCAGATTGCGAAAGAATTGAAGGTTGAAAGAATTTTTAAAAGATTTCGTAACATTTCAGTTATAGGTGCAGCTGTCCGGAGGGTCGTTACGGAAGACACTGCGAGCGTTCGACATTCGGCTTCGACGAATTGTCGTACATGTCATTCCCGGCTTTGGATTCAAATACAAACGACATATCGATGGTTTTTGCAACGACCAAATACGATGCTCTCTTGCTGTACAATTATGGTCCTCAGAGCGGTGGACGCTCGGACTTTATCGTTCTTGAATTGATAAAAGGACGCATTGTCTTTTCTTACGGTGGGGCGAGAAGCGCGATAACGAGCATCACCGTCGAGGCCGGTGATATCCTGGCCGATGGAAAATGGCGCAAGGTCACGGCAACGAGATACGGAAGGGTGGCGTCATTGAGCGTTTCGAATTGTCGTGAACACGGTGATGTCTGCGATGACTGCAGACCTGGTGACGGATCCTGTTACGTCGACGACGTTGGACCCACTGGGTTAGTTAAGAGCAGAGTTGTGAAAATAGTAATGTAAAAGTAATGCATTACCCATTACTTTAACCAATGTGTATTGGACAAGTTTTCCATTACAAAATACAAAAGTAATGTGTAATGGATGCATGTACCATTACAATTTGAAAAAAAGTAATGTGTAATGTATGCTTGTTCCATTACAAATAAAAAAAGTAATGTGTAATGTATGCTTGTTCCATTACAAATAAAAAAAGTAATGTGTAATGTATGCACGTTCCATTACAAATTACAATTTTTAAAAAAGTAATTTACAGTGGAGAATATTCCATTACAAATAGAAAAATTGCCGTGCTCGTATTAGAAACTTGGACATTGCCGTCTCTCATTATTTTATTTCGCTCACTAAAAGTTCATCCACAATTATCACAAATGATCCATAAAGTTAAAAAAAAAGAACATGCACATTATTTAGGGATTAAATAAAGCGACAGATTTTGTATCAGTAACTTGTAATTTTTATTAGATTACTTGTAATTATGGGTAACAGCGTGTAACAGTAAGTTCAATATAAAGTTGGATAATTTTTGGGGTTGAGTACATTTTCGTACTTCATATTTAACGATGAACTGTCTGTTTTTTTGTTTCTATTTTTTTTACTTTATGGATCATTTGTGATAATTGTGGATGAACTTTTAGTGAGCGAAATAAAATAATGAGTGACAGCAGCAGGCAAGTTTCTAATACGAGCACGGCAATTTTTCTATTTGTAATGGAATATTCTCCATTGCAAATTACTTTTTTTTAAAATGTAATTTGTAATGGCACGTGCATACATTACACATTACTTTTTGATATTTGTAATGGGACATGCATCCATTGGACATTACTTTTTTTATTTGTAATGGAACATGCATACATTACACATTACTTTTTTATTTGTAATGGAACACGCATCCATTACACATTACTTTTGTATTTTGTAATGGTACACTTATCCATTTCACATTATGCGGTGTAATGGGTAATAAATATAGTAATGGATTATCAAAGTAATGCATTATTTACAACTCTGGATGAAAGTACGGTTGAGAATACATTATTTCCTTTTTTTTATTTTAGGACACTGAACTTCAATAACAATCCGTTGTTGCTCGGAGGTTTGGCAAGCGCCGATCCTGTTCTCGAGCGTCCTGGTCAAGTTCACTCCGACGATCTCGTCGGTTGTCTTCATTCCGTTTCGGTAAACGGACGAGCTTTAAATTTATCAAGTCCACTGTCTTCACGCGGTATCAGGTCAACTTGTTCACGCTCGGATCGGGAACCTTGTTCTCACGGTGAAAAGGACGATTCCAGCTTTGCATGCGGTTACAACAACAAGTGCTACGACAAATGGCATCACGTAGCTTGTCGATGCAACGGATTGATCGCCCCAAATTGTCATGGCGCTCTGGAGCCTGTTAATCTTCACGACGGAGGTTTCATCGAGTTCAAGGTGATTGTCCAATTAGGATTCAACTTAAGCGCTGTCTTGAACGTATTCATCATTTTCTGGTTTTCCTCGCCATTGGAATTCGTGTGATTTTATCTCCAGCTGAGGGGAAGGAATTAATAATCGAGGTTTTCATTTTTTCTTTCTTCATCTTTTGGTAGATCTCGGAGAAACACAGAAGGATGCAACTTTTGGAATATCTTTACGGTGGTTCGACGATATGGCCAAAGACCAATCGCGTTAGCCGAGCTACGGTCAAGGATGAAACGAGTTTTCTCAGTGCTACACCACCAAAGACGATCGGACTGATGTTCAGGACGATCAAACCTGATGGAATTTTGATTTATGCTGCTACCAACAAACACTACACTTCCATCGAGGTATTGACGCATAACATATATGTTAGTCGAATCAGGATTCATGAAAAACTTCAAAATAGCAAAAAGTTGCGTCTGTTTTCGTGAGTTCAGAGGCATTTGTTCAGATTTTTGTACAAAATTTTTTTTTTCTCATTTTCTGGATCGGAGCTCAGATCATTCAATTACCATAACTCGAAAACTATGAGAATATTGATAAAATTGCAAGAGGGGAAAATACTTTATTTTACCATTTTCAACACATTGGAATTTTTTTTCAAATTTTTTTCCCAAATTCTTTTCCCATCCACAACATGAGAAAAAAAAATTTTTGAAAAAAAACTGAAAAAATTCCTCTGAACTCAACGAAAACAGATGCAACTTCTTGCTGTCTTGAAGTTTTTCATGAATCCTCTTTGTTTTCGTGTTATACGAGATTTTTCAAATTTCCTCTTTTTTCACAAAAAACAATAACTTTGGAAAAAAAATCGCTCAAAGTTAAAAAAAAAGGAAATAGAAGGTCAAATTTTCGCCTTTATGAATCCAACCGTAAAAATGTATAAAAAGAATTTCCTCTAGAAGATGAGTACATCTGAAGAGAGGGGGAAAAGGCGAAAAACAGTTGTTTTCAAAATAGAGTCCAAATCGAAAAACAAATTGCAAAAATCATTAAAAATATAGAAAATGAAGCCAGATTCTTCCCCTTTAAATTTTAAAACGCCGCTTGTTAAATTAGTTTACGTTGACTTCCGGCGAAATGGCATAAGAAAACGTTCGAGACCTTTTTTGAAGTTTTGTCCGGCAACTTCCCGCCGGTAGTGTATATCTCAAAAATGAATTAGAGTATTGAACTGAAAATTAATTGAATTTCAAAAATTAAATCCGAATATTGTTCCAGGATGTTTTAAATTTTTTAATCCATCGCAAAAAAAAAGTAAAGACTCCCCTGAAATAGAGGCTTTTCGGTCTACAAGACTGTATCAACCATAAGGAAAAACTAATAAGAAAATTCTATTTTTTCAGCTACGAAATGGACAATTGGTGTACGCTTCGTTGCTCGGTACATCGGTGAATATGACAGGTTCGTTCGATGGAAGTCTATCGGATGGACGTTGGCACAATTTGACGGTACACGCGTATTCTCGAGGACTACGTTTGTTCGTCGACGGTGAATTAACGGGTGACGAGCTCGATTTGGCGGGCGTCCACGATTTCCTCGATCCCTATTTGACAACATTGTCGCTCGGTGGTGCGCGACGTGACCTTTATCGCGTTCACGACGCAAGACCAACGAGCTACGAGGGTTGCCTCGCTAATTTCACGATAAACAACGAGATCCAGCCGTTCAACGGATCAGGAACGATATTCCACGAGGTGATGTATCATGGAAAAGTCGGCATGAGCTGTCGCGGAGCGATTGGAATAAGCGCAGCAGCAGCTGCGGATCCTCTGAGCATCGGTATAACGCTGGTCATCGTATTCTTCGTGATACTTCTAGTCGCGATACTCGTGAGTTTCGTTGTGTTTCGTTTGCGTCGTCAGAGCAAAGACAAGAACGCTTCGTCGGTGACGAACAAGAGTACAAACGCCATAATGAGCGGTAATTCGTTGGTCGGGACGGGAAACGATGGGATGATGTCTAGACACGAGAACACTTATATCTCGGACACCTCGGACCTTCGTGGAGTCGGACACATGGGCCCAGAATTGATATCTAAAAAATACAAAGAACGCGAGATCAATACGTCGGAGCACAGGCCTCAGAGGCCTGATATAATCGAGCGGGAAGTGGCCAAATCACCGCCGATAAGGGACGAACATCCGCCTTTGCCGCCACCGGCACAGAGCTCGTTGCATTCGCACGAACACAATCAAGAGCCCGATATGCCAGAGCATTATGACCTTGAAAATGCTAGCTCGATAGCACCCAGTGACATAGACATTGTTTATCATTACAAAGGTTATCGCGACGGTATGAGAAAGTACAAAGCGACACCGCCACCGATCGGTTCTTACGGTAATCATCACAAACACACTGGACAGCAGCATCGACACGCCGGTCCATTTCCACCGCGCGCCATGCCTCCGCCCAACGTTGGACAGCCATCGGGACCAGCGCCGAAATTATTGCAGAGTACACCATTGGCGAGGTTATCACCGAGTAGCGAATTATCGGCGCAACAGCCACGAATATTGACGCTTCACGACATCAGCGGTAAACCATTGCAAAGTGCTCTCTTAGCGACAACATCCTCTTCCGGTGGTGTCGGTAAAGATGCTCTGAATTCGAACAGCGAGAGAAGCCTGAACTCACCGATAATGAGTCAATTGTCGGGCTCGACAGCGAGTCGCAAAGCACCGCAATCGAACAACGAGAACGTCAACAACGTTTCGACCGGTCCAATGGGACTCACTGCCGAGGAAATCGAGAGATTGAACTCTCGGCCGAGAACGTCGAGTCTCGTTTCGACCCTCGATGCCGTCAGTTCGTCCAGCGAAGCACGTGGACCAAGCGCACATGGTCCTCTTCATCTTCATCGACGACACACACCTCCGCCCGAAAGATTGGAACGTAGAAACTCGTCGACAACCGACGAGAGCGGTAACGATAGTTTCACTTGTTCCGAGATCGAGTACGATAATAATTCGCTCGTTGGTGACAAGAGATCCGACAATATGTTCAATGGCAAAGCCAATGACGTCGAGGATGTGAATCAACGAAGCAACGATAATTCACAATCGGGCAAACCGCCATTACCACCGAGTGTCAATTACGATGGTTTTGACAGCTCGTTTCGAGGCTCACTGAGCACACTAGTCGCTTCCGATGATGATCTATCGACGCACATGGGCAGTCTCTACAGACCGGCCAACGGTTCGCCGTCGACGAATACCGCTCTCAGTTGGGACTATCTTCTCAATTGGGGTCCCAATTTTGAGAGTCTCGTCGGTGTTTTCATCGACATCGCTGAATTACCGGATAGCGCCAGTCGCGTTCCCAGCACTCTCAGATTGCCAGCTAGTATACCCAAACCCTCTGAGGAGTACGTTTGATTGGTAGTTCTTTCTTTTCAATTTTAACGATTTTCTTTTTGTTTCCATTGTCGTTGCCACAATTGGCGAATGTACTTGAAGTTGCAAACGTTCGGCTGAACGATAAAATCTGCAAATGTATTACGGAGATGATCAAAAATTGAAGAAAGCCAGACAGTACCCGGTGAATAACTTTGTAGAATATTGAAAAAAGATTTAAGAATTATTCGCCAAGTCTCCGCAGGGTCTTTTTTTTGTTCAGCCGGACTTTCGGATCTTCAAGGTACATCATTAAGATCGTATCTTGCCATTATTGCAATTTTTGCGAGAGAATTTGTTCGTTTTGTAGGTTTGCAATTGAAATTCGTACGTGTATAGTTTCATAGGACTTTCAATATTAATTATAATTATTAATAATTTTATTATTAGTATTATATGGTCGATAAGAGAAAAGTTAGTAGCGATTTATCAGAGTCTCGACATCTTGTATCAGGGTGTCCGTCTGCTCACATGTACAGTTTATCGTTTTAATAGTCGAAACAAATTATCGCATTTTTTTTTCGCGTTCAAGTAAATTGCACGCGGTGTGTGTGTGTGTGTGTGTGTGTGTGTGTGTATGTGTGTGGTCACGACGAGGTCTGTGCCATTTATAAAAAGTAATTGAAAAATTAATAATTTCAACTTCTCCGAAGTGGAAGAAAAATCACAAGATTATAGTCTTTCGATAATCCGTCATTGTAAATAGAAAACGAGGAGAAATTTAGACACACACGTACAGGGAGCGGCATTCGTCACATTGTTTGAACGTGCAATCTGCAATGAGCGAAAGTATGATGAGTTATAGTGTGATTTTTGCCGTTCCTAGCCATAGCAGCATTAAGATTCGTGACTCTGTTGCGAAGAGGAAAAAAAAAATTCGATATTTCGAAGCTGCGAGACTGATTTTATCCCCTTAATATATCGCCATGAAGTGAATATAGATATATATATGATTTGCTCGGGGGAGTATCGTGAATATTGTAAATTATATGCGAAAATAAAAGTCCCTGTAAATAATGTATACGCGAGAGAATGAGCCATTCGTGTGTAAAAAGTAAGGAGAATGTTGCAAAAGTGCGAGTGAACGTTTAGACATGTAGACATAGCCTCACATTGTTTACCATATTTCTAATAAAAATTACAATTTTATAAATACGGTGTGAATTTATTTTTTTCACGACTCATTACGGATATGTTTGTTTATTAAAGTTTCTTGTATAAAAAAAAAGGTCTCCGTCTTTTAAAAAAAGTCGCGGCGTCGAACATTCATATTTCGGAATACAGAGATCGTTATTATCTATTTCGTGATTTTCACATTGTCAGAGAGCATGTAATTTCACTTATCAAATACGGCGTTATAATGTATAAATATATATGTATATTTAGCACGCTATACGTATATATGCAAGTATAAAAAAGAATTGGATAAAACGCGTCTCGTTTATTTGTGTAAAATTGAGATCCGTAAAAACGAGACGAATTGGTTCTATTTAGTAAGAGGAATTCCCATTTGTACTTTAAAGATATGACGAAAAATCTTGTTATCTACGATTATCGTTATTGCGACGATCAATCTATGACGAATATACATGAAAAAAAAAATCGGCGTCGGAAATCGCCACGTATCGTAGCATTGGGATATTCCTTAAAATACCGAGTGCTTTTTCAGTCTATTTTTTTTCTTTGGGAGTTATAGTTGGAGTATCGCTAAGCGTACAAGTATTGAATTTTTTTTTTAACCGAGCAAAGCTTTCGTTTTTCTCATATTCGAGATCCAAAAAACCACTGAATGACCATCGATGGTCTATTACCAATTATCCAGAAATTCAAATCCGGTTTTTGGAATTCCATCCTCCTGATTAGTCTGAGACGATTGAAAGCTACTGTAAGAACTCGGTGTCTGAAGTAACGCTGTGGACTCGTTTATATCGCCGGATTTCGGTCGTGAATGGTTCAAATTTATATTCATCTGATTCCTATTGGCGTTACTATTGTTTTGAGCTTTTTTTATGACGATACTCTTGTGCGGTACCAAAATTTCGGTATCGTCGTTCTCCCCTATGCCGCTACTTGTCAATTTCATTAGGGACGTTTTGCCCATGAGTTTCGTGAATATACTTCCGGTAGTTTCGTGGCTGTTACAACTGTCGAGCAGAGCACCCGTATCTGAGCTCTTGAAGACGCCGTCCGAATAACTGTCCGACTGATAAAAGTTGCGCTGATTCGTAGATGAGCTGTAATCGTCCAGAGAACTCTCTATACTGCTGCCCTCTATTCTGGGACTAGCAAAACGCGACGAATCGGTCATGTAATTTACGCTGGTCTTTGCGTCCGGAGCATCGGGCCAATCTGCCAGATTGAGGTTCATCTGAGACTGAGTCATGAAGGAAAAAGGGCCGGAATGTTCATCACGCCAGCGTAGAGTCTGTCGAAGAGAAATGGGCATTTAAATTTTCCATCAAAGATGAGACATTATAGCCAAATTCTAGTTTTATGCAAAGGTGGGCAGAGAACAGTTAATCCGTTAATTAAGGAAGTTAACATATTGCCTAACGTTTTAACTTTTAAGTTTGATTAAAAAATTATTAACGGTCTTCTTAACTTCCGTTACATTGAACTTCCGTTAACTGTAGTCCGTTACATTAGTTTTTGATGTGATTTTGTTTGTTTTTGAATTTCTTAGTGGTTTTTAAAAATGCTGCATCTCAGTGAAAAAAGGTCGTGTCGACGTCTTGAAAACAGCATTTTGAAGCTTCACCTTTCTAGTTTTGAGATCTTTCAGCGAAAAAAATTTCGAGACTACAGGTTCCACGCAATCCCAAGAAATAGTGTAAAAAAAAATTATGCAATTTTTTTTACTTTTTTTTTTGGGCTGCACTGACTTGGAAAAAAAAATTCCATTGCATGGACCGGATAGCTTGTTTATTCACCTTCAATTTGCTTTTTTTAGACCTCGATACGACCATTTTTCACTGAGATACAGCATTTTTAAAAACCAATAAAAATTTACGAATTTTTTTTGACACCCCAATTGTTTCCAGTAGTCTATAATTCTGTATTTTCTTTCTAAAAACATCTAACACTTAATCTACCGAATTGTTTATTTACATGTGTATTATCTTCAATAATAATACTGAAACGTCAATACAACTTCTGCGTGGTTAACTTTTAACGGATAACTTTAACTTGCGTTTAATTTACAAAAAGTTAACGATGTAACGATTATCAAAGTCAACTTTTTGAGTAGCGAATTAACGAAGTTAACTTTTGGATTAACTTTGCCCACCTTTGGTTTTATGATACAGGATTACAAATATTTTACTATCTTTGAGCATGGACTTGAAGTTCTGAATGTTCAGATGAACACATTGAAAATAATTATTGGAATATCATTGAATTTCTTTTGTTATTATTTATCAAGTACTTGCAGGCTCTTTTAAAATTTCGTTAAATAAATACTTTTTCTGATTTTTCGTACAATTGAACGTTCGAAACTTCAAGTGCATCTTTGAGTCTTGAAAAAAAATCCCTGACATTCGCAGGGAAGAAATTTTAAGTGCCTGATATTTTCAGGATTTCCTGGTTTTCCTTGATCATAGCTATCCTGGCTTAACCCTTCGCAGTCACACTTTCTAATCTTAATACACAGATCGGAGGAGATCACAATGACTCCGGCCATCTTTAAACAATTGCCACATTGACTGTATCCTTCAGAATGTCTTTAAAAAATTCAGGACAATAGTTTCAACCATGTAGAATGTGAAATGCAGGGTAAAAATTTTTTTTTTAATTTTTAAGATGGTGGAAGAAAATAATTTTTACAATTATTTTTTTAAATAAAATTTTAGGATTCTTGAAACATGATACTTTGAGGAAAAAATAGCTCCATAGTGGGCTTTCAAAAAAGGTACTTATTTTGACATCTATTATTATTATTATTATTATTATTGTTATTATTATTATTATATTATCTATTATTATCTATTATTTTGACATCTATGGCCATTGCTCTTGATCGTCGAGAATACAGAAATTTTTGCTGTTGGGCTTGGGGTCATTTTGACCCTGGGTGACAGCGAAGGGTCAATGTTTTCCAATAGAGTTGAAAAATGTCTTACAGAGCCAGTTTCATCGATGACGTATTTCAAGCCTGTCTGAATTCGCAATTTGGGATACCAGTCGGGCGACATATCCTTCGTAGATTGAACGTTCTTCAAAGTGTACTTGAGTGCGACTTCCGGTTGTATTATCGTTTCATCGATAGCTTGATTCTTCTCGGCAGTGCTAAGGGCATTCCAGAGACCCTCGTAAGCCTCTTTCGTGGCCGTCACATCCTCGCCGATTCTTTGCGCCAATGGATTAATACTGTAAAAGTATTCGTCCGCGAGAGAACTCAGAGGTTTGCTTGACATTGTTGTTTCAGTCGCGTTGCGAGATTGTATACATCTATGTATACATAACCTCACATCTGTATATTTATGTATATAGATCCCGAAGTTTGTTGTAATTTTGCGTGATAACTCGTGTTTTAACTCATAGTATATTTTCAGCGGGAAGAGAAGATATCAGACGGAGATAAACGACGCACCAAACAAACTGAAACTGTGATTGAGATGGGCGGTGGACCATTTGACGTTTTGTTCGTTTTCTGGAATGATTCATTCAGCACGTGACATATGAATGCGAGAGAGATAGCTGTTTTATATTTTCTTCTTTTTCGCTGGAAAATGATCTCTGAGGAAGAAACGGAGGAAAGCGCTATATTGTTCTTTAATTAAAAATTAATTCTGCAAGAATCTCTTTGTTTATAAACATTGAGATTATATTTATATATTTATCTCTCGTCCTTCACTTTAAATTCCAAGAAAAATTGAAAGAAGAAATGAAGATGTTTTTATCGACCGAGCCTAGGAAGAAAAGATGTTTCTAGTAAAATGTTCACAGATGGCGCTGCAGGAACTTTCTCAAGCATCAACATAACCTCGAAAGAAGAAATTCAAAAAGGATCTTTTTCGTCCCGTGCTCGTTTGCACGTGGAACGTCGCGATCATTGCTCTCATATATTTATTTTGATATTTACTCACGGAGCTGCAAATAATTAATTGGAAAAAATGGCTATGTACAACTTCAAAAAGATCACGGTCGTGCCGACGGCCAAGGTAAGTAATCCATCGAATTACGATGATTTCAAGGAATCGAATAATTTTTAGGTTAATACCGTATTGACAATTGTCAATAACTCATTTGTATTTTCTTTCTCATTCACCAGGACTTTGTCGATATAATCTTATCGAAGACTCAGCGAAAAACTCCAACCGTCATTCACAAGAATTACAAAATCACGAGAATCCGTGCCTTTTATACTCGCAAAGTAAAATTTACTCAGCAGAGCTTTCATGATCGCTTGAGTCAAATTATTCAAGAATTTCCAAAGTTGGATGACGTTCATCCTTTCTACGCCGACTTGATGAACGTTCTGTATGACAAGGATCATTACAAATTAGCTCTCGGACAAATTAACACGGCCAGACATCTCATCGACAAGTAAGAAATTTCAGTCAAATGTTTTGAAATATAAATTTTGAAAAAAAAATATAGAGCTGAAAATCAGACTACTGACTTCCAGTCACAAAAAAAAATTTATTTCCATTTGATTCAAAAAAATACTTTGTTCAAGGAATGCTTTTTATAGTTTTAACTAGGTACAGTCTTTTTACACAAAATCACTATTATTCATCTATATATCCATAGTTATGTTTCATTATCCACATTAGTAAATCTTTTATGCTACTAGAAATAATACAATTGCATTAGCATTTACAATCTTAATAAATCGTAATATTATTTAAAAGAATAATTTACTATTGAATGAAACCAATGGTCTATATCATGGCATTTTCACTATTATTATGATTATTAGAATCCATGCTAAAAATAACGAAAAATGTATAGAATTTTGTTTTTAAAGAAAAAATGTAAATTGCATCAATCTTGATTTAGATGTTTTAGAAAAAAAACAATATAGCACTGAATTCAGGTACAATTGCCATTATTAAGCCATTCTAGGAATTCACCAAGAAATGTTGCAAAATTTCTTTTCAATTTAATTTCCAATCTCTTCTCTTTCTCAGTGTCGCGAAAGATTATGTACGTCTTTTGAAGTACGGAGACTCTCTCTACCGTTGCAAGCAATTGAAAAAGGCTGCTCTAGGTAGAATGGCCACTATAATGAAGAGGCAAGCTGCTAATTTGACTTATCTCGAGCAAGTGCGACAACATCTTGCCAGATTGCCAAGCATAGATCCCTACACTCGTACTATAATCATTTGTGGATTCCCAAATGTTGGGAAAAGCAGTTTCATTAACAAGGTGAGAAACTGCAAAAATAGTGGAAAACTGAAAAATCATGTTACATCAAAAAATGGAGTGTCAGCGTGAAATTAATATTCTGCGAATGGTTTTTTTTTTCAACAGATCACGAGAGCTGACGTCGAAGTCCAACCTTACGCTTTCACGACAAAGTCTCTGTACGTCGGTCACACGGATTACAAGTATCTACGATGGCAGGTGATAGATACTCCGGGAATTTTGGATCATGCGCTTGAGGATCGCAATGTAATAGAGATGCAAGCCGTGACTGCTTTGGCTCATTTGCGGGCAGCCGTTCTCTATTTTTGCGATATTTCCGAACAGTGCGGCCACTCGCTGGAGGAGCAAGTAAGCCTACCGTTGATTTTTCACTTTCCCAAGTGGGTCATTCCATGTCAAAACGATCAAGAGTTGGAATGGACCCCTTTCAATTTCGATGAAATTTGGTCAGAAATTTTCGTTTTTAATAAAACAAAGTTCTACCAAAGGAAAAAAATTGAAAAAAATTTTTTTGATCGTTATGCAAGATTCAAAATTTCAGAATTTTTTAAAATCTTTCAAGTTTATTTTTTCAAAAACTATTATAGTTACTCTCTAATTTGTTGTTCAATTTTTTGTATATAATACCTTGTACTGATTTTAAAAGATCCTAAAATTTCCAAGATGGCTTTTTTTTGTTTCAAAAATATAAATTTTTGAATTTTGGGGAAAATTTTTTTTTTTTACCTTTCAGTTAAGTAATGTTGAGCAATCATGTAGTTTTGTAATTTTTAGCCGTAAGAATTTCAATGAATGACAAGAAAACAATAGTAAGTTTACGCTTAAAATGCTTTACCAAATAAACAAAAACGCAAATTCAATCAAGTTAAGTAAAGTTGAGTAATCATGTAATTTTGTAATTTTGGGCAATGGCATTTTGTAATTAATGACATAAGAATGTAAAAACAGAAACATAATTTAATTCGCGTTTTTTTATTATTTGGTAAAGCGTTTTAAGCGTAAACTTAATACACATGTATATTAAGTTTACTATGCAAATTCAATTGTGTTTCTGTTTTTACATTCTTATGTCATTAATTGAAATATTTATTGCTCAAAATTACAGAATTACATGAATGCTCAACTTTACTTGACTTAAAAACGTAAAAAAAAATTTTTTTTACCAAAATTCGAAAATTTATATTTTTAAAAAGAAAAACACCATTCTGAAAATTTCAGGATCTTTTGAGATCAGTACAAGGTGTTATATAAATAAATTAAACCAAAAATTTAATGTTGATCGTAGTTTTGCATAATTTTTGAAAATTCGAAAATTCATATCTTTGAAAAAAAAACTTTTCTGAAAATTTCAGGATCTTTTTAGACCAGTACAAGGTATTATATTTTTAAAAAAATTGAACCAAAAATTTAATGTTGATTGTGGATTTTTGAAAATCCAAAATTCTCCAAATGCATTATTTTTCAAAAAAAAAATTCGGAATATTTTTTTTCGTAGCCACCAGTATACTCTTCAAGACGACCCTTGAGCAATTTTCAGTCACTATAATAGTTTTCACGATATTTAAAAAATAAAGTGGAAAGATTTAAAAAGTTGTGAAATATTGAATCTTGCATAACTTTCGAAAAAAAAAATTAATTTTTTTCCTTTGGTAGAACTTTGTTTTATTAAAAACGAAAACTTCTGACCAAATTTCATCGAAATTGAGAGGGGTCGATTCGAACATTTGGTCGATTTGACATGGAATGACCAAAGTGTATTGAAAAAAAAATGCTTTGACAGAATGTCTTGTCTTGTTATCTATTTGTGCAAAACAAAGCTTTTTCATAAATCAAAATGATGCTTGAATTTTACAGGTTAGACTATTCGATTCGATAAAGCCCCTGTTCACGAACAAACCGCTGATGGTTGTGATGAATAAGGTAGATGTGACGCGACTCGACGAATTGCCAGCGGAGAAACGCGAGGCATTGAAGAGTTTGGAGAGTGATGAGAATGTCCCGTTGATGGAGATGAGCACGATAAACGATTTCGGCGTTATGGAAGTGAAAACCGAGGCATGCGAGCGTTTGTTGTCGTTCCGAGTCGATCAGAAGATACGAACGAAAAAGGTGGAAGGTCTGTTGAATCGTCTTCACGTTGCTCTCCCAGCTCCGCGTGATACGAAAGTACGCGAACCGTGTATCCCCAAAAGCGTGCTTTTGAAGAAGCAAGCTGCCGCTCTAAAGGCCGAGAGAAAACGCAAACTGGAGCGCGAGATCGAGGAAGAGATGGGCGACGATTACGTGCTGGACCTCAAGAAAAATTACGACATCGAGGGCGATCAAAAGTTCGACATTATACCGGAAATGTGGGAGGGTCACAACATCGCCGACTACATCGATCTCGATATATTCGCGAAGCTGAACGAGCTCGAAAGAGAAGAGGAATTGCGAACGGAGGCTGGTGTTTACGATTACAAGATCCCCGAACTCACCGAAACTATGAAGGATATCGAGAATTTGGCCAAGCAGATACGCGAGAAAAAGGCTATCATGAAGGACGAAGCGAGAATACAAAAGGCCTCGACGAAACCCGTTATGCCGCGTACTGCAGCGGCAATGAAACGCGGTCGATCGGTCAATCGATTGAAGGAACAAATGGAGGATCTTGGTATCGATATGGAAGACACGGATAATGTGAGTATTAGGGTGGGCCGAAAATCCGCTTTTTTTGAATTTTTTTTAGCAATACCGAAAATATTGTTCATTATGCTACAAAAAAAATCTGTTTGAAGGGAAAATTTTTTGAGTCAACATCCTAGGCTCGCCCAAGTTCGTTAAAGTTCAAAGTGTTGAAAAAAAAAATTTCTCGGCTTATTTTTATTGGAAATTTAATTCTCTACAAAAAGGTCCTTATATCAAATCATGTAGAATCGATAGTTTCTAAGATAATTGCTGTTTCAGTGAAAAATTTGTCATTTTCCTCTATAGTTATACTTGTTCTGGGTAAAAAAATATTTGATAAACTCCTTATTTTATAGGAAATTCAATTCTCTACAAAAAAAGGTCCTTATATGAATTCATGTAAGATTGATGGTATCTAAGATAATTGCAATTTAGTAAAAAAAATTGTAATTTTCCTCTGTATTTACATTTTTTATGGTTAAAAAATAATTGATATACTCCATATTTCGTAGCAAAATTAATTCTCTACAAAAAAATCCTCATATGAAATCATTTAGGATTGATAACTTCTAAAATAATTGCAAATTTACTTAAAAATAGTCATTTTTCTTTCTATAAATATTTTTCTTATGAAGAAAAAAAATTACCTTCCCCTTTTTAATAGATTCTCTACGAAAGCAATCGTTAAGTCTATTTATTTCAATTTTATATGTATATTTTGAAATTGTCGCTTTTATTGTAACAATTTTTATTCTTCCAAACAGATTTTTTCATAATAACAATTATAAATTGGCTACGTTTTCCGTAAGTAACATTTCCCGTGAGTTCATTCAATGGCCGGGTTCATCTATGACTCTTTCTGTAGTTCTGCTTTTATAAGCAGAGGTCGCGTCTTATGTAAAAAGACTCGTTATCGCGACCTTTGATCACATGGAACCGATTTTCCCTAAAGTTCGCAACATTTTTACCTCTGGTGCTAGTATTTCACGAAGAGAACATCCAACATTTATTTCGACTTACGATTAGGCTGTGTTTCGAATTCACTGCGAGTAATAAGTCACATCGTCAGTACTAAAAAAAATAATTAAAAAAAGGAAGGAAAATTTTTGTTCGTAGGAAAAATATTTATAGAAAGAAAAATGACTATTTTTAAGTACATTTGCAATTATTTTAGAAACCATCAATCCTACATGATTTTATACAAGAACCTTTTTTGTAGAGAATCGAATTTTCTATAAAATAAGAAGATTATCAAATATTTTTTTACTCATAAAAAGTATAAATATAGAGGAAAATGACAAATTTTTCACTAAAACAGCAATTATCTTAAAAACTATCGATCCTATATGATTTGATATAAGGACCTTTTTTGTAGAGAATTAAATTTCCAATAAATATAACCCGAGAAATTTTTTTTTCAACACTTTGTACTTTAACGAACTTGGGCGAGCCTAGGATGTTGACTCGAAATTTTTTCCCTTCACACAGATTTTTTTGTAGCTTAATAAACAATATTTTCGGTATTGCTCAAAGAATTTCAAAAAAAGCGGATTTTCAGGCCACCCTAGTGTGTATACTGCATAAAAAAATGTTATCCCCGAGAATTTACTCATTCCTTCCTCATCTTTCGTTTTTCGCAAACCCTTATTCGTGGATAGCGAATCATGCTTATTCTAATGAATTTTAAGGTCAATAATTTCTTTTTATTTGTTCAGTTTTGATAATTTCAAGTTTACTTGAATTGTATAAAGTTTTAGAATGTTAGCCGCAAGCTTACACAAATTTTTCGATAATGTAATAATTTGTATAAAATGTAAATCCGTTAAGGGGTTTGTTTTAATTTTAATAGCAATCGTTGTAGGAATGTAAAAATGAAAAATCTCCGTATACTTTTACAGGCGCATTTCACCAAGACTCGAGGACGCTCAAGGTCATCTTCTGAGCCAGCGAAAAAGCGACTACGCGTCGAATCATTGTCGAAATCACGAGCTCGCAGCAGCTCGAGACCGGCGCGTGACGAAATGGGAGTAAAGGACGTAGTTGTAAGTCGCCAAAACTTAAAATTGCATAATAATTATCGTTTCACTGTTGTAACGCATCATATTTTCTCCCTCCAGATGAAAAACAAGTTGAAGAACATCGCGCACAGAGCGATCAGCAAGAAGGTAGGAAAGAAAGGTCTCAAGGGTGAAGCCGATCGTTTCATCGGTACGAAAATGCCGAGACATTTGTTCTCTGGAAAGCGCGGTGTCGGTAAAACCGATCGTAGATAAAAAAAGAGCCAATGTATCGCCCCGATTTGTTTTCTTTTTCAAATTGAATGGAACAATAAAAGAGCAACCGCGTTTATTCACAATGTTATGGATTTCAGTTTTATCGAACGCTTTATGAAAGAACTGCGGTCATTTAAAAAATTTCTACTAGAAATTCAACGACAATTCCAATTGCCAAAGCCTTAAAAATCTAATCAAATGTTCTTAAAACATCCACGGAGAAGTTTGGTTGAATTCGAGGTTGAATTCTTGGGTTTATGAAACTTAACATAACGATTTCAAACGGCTAATCAAATTTTCGCGCCAAATCCGCCATTTTTCACGCGCATGCGCATTACCAGCTTTACCGCGTGCGCGCTTTCTCTCTCGCACTCGTGAGGTGCGCTGAGAAAGGAAAAGGCCTTTTTCTTTCTGTCAAAAAGCGTGTGAAGTCCTGTCACCGAAACAAAAGCGGTCCATTGATCGATCTCACAGTTTAGAGACGAAGAAGATGAAAAAAAAATCTGAGTTCAAAGAAGAGAGCGAAAGAAAAAGAAAGAAAAGAGGCGCGCCGTGATTCCGAGATGATTATAAAACGGAGAACCGGTGAAACGCGCGTGCCAAAAGGGGAATGTTCTCGGAAGATGGATAATTATAAGTGAAAGAAAGTTAGGTCCCGTCGAAATTTAACCGGAAATATTGAATTGTCGAAATTAGCCATCCGGGGGTTGAGTGAATGACTGTCTCGTTGCGTTTTCACGTTTTCACGCGCGCGGTAGGGTGCGCATTGCCAAATAAGGTGTTTCACCAAGGGTTTCCGGTTCTCAGCGCCGCGCGGTGATAGACAGCGCCACTGTGCGGCGCAACGATGGAACTATACTCAACACCGCAAGGCTTTTTTGTAAACTGAGAGTACGGGGTATATCGGCGTGCGTTTAAAATTATAAATCGGCCGTGCGCCGCGATCTCGTAGTTGCCAAAAATACGAGATGCAAGAAACATGCGAAATTGCAATGCAAACTGAAACTTTGTGAATATTCGGTGTGTTACGCTTTATGGATAAATTTATCTTTGCCTGGATATCTTTACTTCGTTGATCTATACACACCCTATATATATATATATACATCTCTGTATACATATATATGTATGCATGTATATATGTATATATTCATAAGTAGCAAAATACTCGACTAGCTCGTACGTAAAATACGCTACTCTTCTGCTCTCGGAATTAGGTAAGTTTGTGAGGAAAATTTTGCAATATCGGACAAATAATGTCGAATAACAAATTTGTGATCCAGCACTAATAATGAAATGTAATAAATATATATGCTGCTTGAACAATAAAAAAAATTATAAAAACAGATGCATGGTAAATTTATCGGCGATGTGATGCTTTTTCCTTGTTTTCCTTTCGTCGTTGTTTTCGCATCATCGTCATCATCATCATCGTCAATTGAATCATCATCGCATCATCGTGTGCTGTCATTTATGAATAAAAATGCAGTTTGTGATGTCTTTTATTGCCGACTTCGCTTGATTTATTCCTGTTTCTTCCGGTATTTTACATAATTTCGGAAGAATTGCAAAGAAATCTTACGTTTTCCGCGATTGTAACAAAAATGCCAATTTTAGTGACTGCGCAGCAAAAAGCCCAATTTTTAACACACCGCAAATAGGAGGGAAAAAAAATATGACGGGCCGATGATATATATCTGTATATAAATATATATAACATAGTGAGACAGAATTGGTGAGTCTCGTGGGCAAAAGAGTCGCGCGTGTGACTTCAAATCAGAGTACGAGCCTTTTTTGGGATGTTCTCTTCGTTTGTGGTCTAAAAAAGAAACCGCTGACTCTAACGTTTTTTTGGCAAAATCAATGATGAATTTTACGCGATAAAAAAAAAACATTACAGTAATCGTCATTCTCGTATTCCAATTTCGCGAAGATGAGTCAAAAAGTTAATCTCGCGCCTAACAATTGGCAACACCGTCGTGCGTATATATTCACGCTCGTATATACTCTTTCACACGCACGCGCCCACACGAACACGCGCGCGCGCACACACACACACACAGGACACGGTAGTACTCTGCGCCACTATTGGGGTCCCCATTGGAATCTCTCGTTGATTCGAAAATATTCTGATTTTAGTCGTGTTCCGTTTTCTTGTCTGTTTCCTCCGAGGGGTGGGGAATCTATTTATAAAAAAGTTTGTCGGGGGATGATCCACGCGACGCCCACGCCCGAAGTGGCCACGTAACGATATATATAATTTATTATTGAAATATAATAATGATAATAGTTTAACCGGCGTAGACGTTGCGACGAGAGAGAGAGAGAGAGGGAGAGATATTTTGTAGGTTATAGGACTCTTTTTCGCTCCGCTGAGATCTTTGCGTTTGTTTTGTTTTGCTTTCGCCTTCCGTTGACTCTTTGTGCCATTTGTTTCTCATATCTTATTGTTTTTTTTGTTTCGATCTCATTGTTTAAACTGGATAGGTCCAGGGTGCAGTTATGTCTTTTCGTGTGGTGCGCAGCAGCAAGTTCCGCCACGTGTACGGAACTGCACTTAAACGAGAGCAATGCTACGATAATATAAGGGTCTCGAAGTCTTCGTGGGACTCGACATTCTGTGCAGTTAATCCAAAGTTTCTCGCGATAATAGTCGAATCCGCGGGAGGTGGTGCCTTCATAGTTTTACCTCACAACAAGGTAAGCAGTTCATCTTTGTTTTTATTTTTTCAATCGTCGATATTATAACCTATATCCTTGCGAATTATCGTTATCCGAGCTCGCAATCTTTCAATGTCCGAACCTATCATTTTTCTTTATTTTTTTCTTCCCTTTTTACATTTGTACACGCTCTGGATCGAGTTTGTCGGATGAATCGTTTGGCCTTGATGGGACATAACCGTAGTTTTAATGCGTATACTGGCGCATTCCACTGCTCTCTCTCTCTCTTTCTCTCTTTCTATGTACATACGTGACGATGAATCACTTTTCGCGGTGTGCATACCGGATATGAAAAGATAAAAAAAAGCTCATACGAACGGAGAATAGGAACGAATTTTCTCCAAACTGATAGAGTTTTAAAAGCCTTTGTTAACGCTTGATAGTGAATTTTGCTGATAACACGTGTACTCGAAGTTCCAAATGTTGAATGCAAAATCAACAAATACATTTCTTTAGAGATATATTAAAATACTTGATTTATGGTAATTCTTGGAATTTTAAACTGTTTTGAGAATTATAAATTTGTGCGATCTTTCAACTTTTTGTCAAAAGTGAATTGTGCGTTAAACTAAACTATGGAAAGTTCGAGTAAATTGTTATGGCTGAATAAAATTATGTTTTTACACCAAAAAATCATTGACCGTTATTAAGATGTGACTTTTTTAAGTTTCAAATTTCTATCGAAAAACATGACTATGATTTTTTTTTAAAGTCTGCACAAATATACTCTTTTTCGGTCTTTTAACTATGCATAATTTATTGAGTGCCAAAAATATTATTCGATAAAAGAGTATGCAGAATAGACCTTTGATTATCCAAATTAATTGGGTCAGGGCCTATTTTGGATGAGGCAAAAGATTAGATAAGAATGGGTGGAGTGTTATTGTTACATGGAAAAACAGAGGCCAAGGTCAGAGAATTTTAGGAAGATTCGGTAGAGAAATAAAAATTAGTTAAATTTGGCAAATAGCTAGAAATTTTGTTGGATCGTAAAAGGTTTGATATTTCGTTAAAAAAATTTAATTTCCAAGAGGAATTAAAAATAACAAAATAAACAAAACTGAACGTGAGAGAAAAGCAGCTGGTTTTCAAGTAGAACAATTTCAAAAAAAAAAAAATTATTTCAACGAAACCAAAAAAAAGTAAAAGTTCCCAAAGAAAAGAATAAAGTCCTTGAAATAAGTGAAAATCACGAATGTTTAAAACATGACTATGTAATTGTAATTGATCTTTCAAAAGTTTTCAATCATGTCAAAATAAAATATTAACATTTCAAAAAACGATTGAAAATATGATCGAAAAATATTTAGTTGGGTCAGTCTGGAAATTTTGTTCGTTCGAAAAACGTTTGGAAAACAATTATTTTTTTACCTGGTTAGTTTTTATTTATCAATTATTGTCCTTGCTTCTAGGTTGGTAGGATATCAGCTGATCATCCACTGGTAGGAGGACACAAAGGTCCCGTATTGGACATAGCATGGTGTCCTCACAACGACAATGTCATAGCCTCCGGTTCGGAGGACTGCGTTGTAAAAGTATGGCAAATACCAGACAGCGGTATATCGAGAACTCTGACGGAGCCGGTAGTCGATCTTCAGTTACATCAGAGAAGAGTGGGTCTCGTTCTCTGGCATCCAACGGCGGTCAATGTTTTATTGACTGCAGGCTCGGACAATCTTGTTATCGTTTGGAATGTTGGAACCGGAGAGGCTATGGTTCGCATAAATTGTCATCCCGATGTCGTTTATTCAGCCTGTTGGAATTGGGACGGCTCGAGATTGGTAACGACGTGCAAGGACAAAAAAATTCGTCTTCTCGATCCAAGATCAGGTGAAATATTGGAGGAGGCTGTAGCTCACGAAGGAAGCAAAGCAACGCGCGCTATATTTCTCAGGTATTATCGAATTTTGAGGTTTAAAAAAAATGGCTATTCTGAAATAATCATTTTCAGAAGTCTGAAGAATTCGTAAAAAAACTGGCCAAGTTTATCAATAACAGGGATCGGCAACAAAAAAATTTCGATTTTCCATTTTTCATTTGATGGAAAATCCATAATTTAATAAGATAGAATACCAATTAATGGAAAAATTGAAATTATCCAAAATTGTATTTTAAATTATCCAAATAATCGGCAATTGGTCGAAAAATAATATCAATTACTCAGAAAATGGGCAATTGGTTTGAAAATATTTCCAATTATCCGAATAATGGGTAATTGGTAAAAAAATAATATCAATTAATCATAAAATGGGTAATTGGTCTGAAAATATTTTCAATTATTCGAATAATCGGTAACCGGTCGAAAAATAATATCAATTTTTCAGAAAAATGGGTAACTGGTTGAAAAATAATATCAATTTCCCAGAAAAAAATTAATAATTTATTGAAAATGTGTTTTGAAAAAATAGGAGTGATTAGAGATATATAGACATATATCTATGTATATGTCTATATACTCTATATGTCTGTATATGCCTGCAAATACGTTTATATGCAGTACTGTATATGCCTGTATATATCTCTACATACACCTTTACATCTCTACATACACCTTTATATATCTCTACATATCTCTTATCACTCCGATTTTCTAAAAATTATTAACTTTTTTCTGAAAACTTGATATCATTTTCCGACCAATTACCGATTATTCGGATAATTGAGAATATTTTAAGCCCAATTACCCATTTTTCTGATTAATTGATATTATATTCTTTACCCATTACCGATTATTCGGATAATTAAAAATATTTTCAGACCGATTACCCATTTTCTGATTAATTGATATTATTTTTTTACCAATTATCGATTCATCGGATAATTGGAAATATTTTCAAACCAATTACCCATTTTCTGAGTAATGGATATTCTTTTTCGACCAATTACCGATTATTTGGATAATTGGAAATTTATTTTTTTCCATTAACCAATATCGGGTAATTGAACATTTAGATTTCAAAATTATTAATTTTCAAAAAATTGATATTTTCCGAAAATGCGCCTGAAAATATCATTACTTGATCTCTGATCAACAAAACATGTTGCTTGAACTTCCCTTTCGCAAAGATTCTTTGAAGATCCAGGATGAAGGAGTGCTTATACTTTTATAGCTTCATACTTTTCTACATCAAAATATATCATAAACATAACTGTTGCGAAATGAACTTTTCTTATAATTGATATGCTGGTCGGAAAACTTTCTCGAGGATTTATTAATTCATGCAATTTCTTTTTACAACTGAAGAAGTCAAATGAAGAAAACAAAACGGTTGGATTGTTTGAAATTTAGTCGAAATATTGCATAAATGTATTTTCTAAAAAATCGTTAAAATAGAAAAATAAGATTTTTTTTCAAAAACGAACCAGGTGCAATCTCAACTGTCGATTGTCAATAACGGTTAATTATCATTTTGTTACAGGGGAGGTTTGATATTTACAACGGGCTTCAGTAAGATGTCCGAAAGGCAATATTCGTTACGAGCACCTGACATGCTCGGCGAACCAATAGTGATGGTTGAATTAGACACCAGTAACGGTGTAATGTTTCCTCTCTACGATCCGGACACGAGTATGGTGTATCTTTGCGGCAAGGGTGACTCGGTGATACGTTATTTCGAGATAACGCCCGAGCCACCGTTCGTTCATTACATCAATACTTTCCAAACGCCCGATCCACAGAGGGGCATCGGTATGATGCCAAAACGTGGCTGTGACGTAAATAGCTGTGAAATCAGTCGATTTTATCGTTTGAACAATTCGGGCTTTTGCCAGGTCATCTCCATGACCGTTCCAAGAAAGGTGAGGCGTTTGACAGAGAGATTAAAGAAAAATTACGCGCTGAGATAAGATAGATCGAGAGAGTAAATGTCTTTTTTGGCTTATTGTATTTGAACAGTCGGAACTTTTCCAAGAGGATTTGTATCCGGACACACCGGGTGATACGGCCGCTATCACCGCCGAAGAATGGGAAACCGGTACCGACGCAGAGCCCCTTCTCATATCGTTGAGAGACGGTTATCAGCCTACGGCGTCGAAAAATGAGCTCAAGATTAATAAAAAAGCCAATCTTCTTGGCAAGGGAGCCAAAGTTGGTGGGGCCGGACATGGAATTGGACAAACGAATGTTGGCATTTCGGTGAGTGTCGATTTATTTGTTGAAATATCTCTAACGAACAGGGTTGCAAATAATGCATGATTAATGGAAATTATTTTCATTACCCATTAAAAAAGTAATGATTAATGCATTATTGCTTCCTCATAAAGGAAGCTTTGTTTTCGTGAAAAAAAATTTTTTCGCGATTTTTATGCCAATATGTTCAAAATGTCCTAAAACATCGAGAAATCATATTTAGAAAAAATGTCCGGATGGATGTGTATGTGTGTGTATCCTGAGTTTCAGATGTAAATAATTAATAACTCGAAAACGCTTCGAGATATCAAGCTAAAATTTGGCACACTTGTCACGTACGAATTGCTCTTCATTATGAAAAAAAATTTTGTTTTAATTATAACGGGTGTTGCGATTTTATCGACTTTTTTCGTTTTTGCAAGGATCGCGTAAACGCTCTAACCTCTGCAATTTTCAAGATATTGCACTCAAACTTTGTACAGAATTAGTATAGCTATTAAGGTTGTTTGGTATTGAATTTGAGGAAAATCCATCGAGGGATTAAAATTTTATGAAATTTTTAATTTTTTGAAAAATAGCGTAAACGCTCTGACTTGTGCAATTTTCAAGACATTGCACTGAAACTTTACACAGAGCTAATATAGCTATCGAGGATGTTGGTTATGAAAATTTGGCGAAAATCGATCTAATGCTTAAATTTTTATCAAATTTTTAATTTTTATAAAAGAAGCATAAACGCTATAATTTTTGAAATTTTTTAGATATTGCAATGAAATGTTGTGAAGAGCCAGTATAGCTATGAATATTATTTGCTACCAAATTTTGCGAAAATCGATCGAATTTGCACATTGATTACTAATATTTTTCAATAGTTAACAAAGCTTCCTTTATGAGGATGCCAAATTTGATCGCCATACTGTGTGTTAAAGGAAGCTATGTGAACTATGGATAAAGATGAGGAAGCAATGTGCAAATTTCAATTTGCAGGGTTTTTCATTAAAAAATTTGCAATCCTGCATTAGGGTGATGCAAATAAAATCGATATTTTTTTCGATTGGGTTTGATAGCTGTTAGTACTGGTGAAAAAAGTAACTCTCAAAATTTGAGTTTTGCAAAAAATTTTGAGAGGTCGCTCAAATGACTTAATGGAAATAATTTCCATTAACATTTACAACATTAACCTTAACATTTACAACATTAACCTTAACATTTACAACATTAAATGTTAATTGTTAATGGAAATTATTTCCATTAACCATTGAATGTTAATGGCTAACGAAAATTATTTCCATTAACTATTAAATGTTAATGATTAATGAAAATAATTTCCATTAATCATTAAATATCAATGGTTAACCATTAACCATTCCATTAACCATTAACCATTAAACGTTAATGGTTAATGGAAATTATTTTCTAATGCCTTAAAAAAAGTAATGATTAATGCATTACTTTTTTCATAAAAAAATTCGCAACCCTGTTAACGAATCATCATCGAATTTCAAAAATTCGTTGAAATCATCGAATTTGTTTTCATTAGGACGACATCATCAAGGAGTTTGCTGAAGAAATAAGAAAATTAAAGGCGGTTATCGTCAAGCACGAGGGAAGAATTCGCGTGCTCGAATCTGCGGTTGCGCTTCAAATGAAAGAGGAGGAGAGGAACGAGAAGCAACCATCGCCAAATCCTGACAAGGAGTATCTTGCATCCGACGAGGTCTGACTACCACGCGAATCGTATTTTTGTAAACTTTATCAGGTAAACATAAAAAGTCCCGCAACGATAAAAGAAGGAACAAAAAGAGAGCAAAAGAAGGAACTATTATATTTTGATATGATAATTTGTGTAAATATTAGGTACTAGCAGAGTTGCCCGTTTTAATCATTTCTTTTTTTTTCACTATATGATCTTTATTATTTATTGTACATCCAATCATCGCGACTTGATCGTAGTTTTACTGTCTCTGCATTTTCCATATGACAATTAAATTTTAATGGATCGTGTCCCTCATATGACGCTTGTCATTGTTACGAATATGCCCAATGGAGTACGAATGTTATTCTTCGTTTTTTTCCCCTTCTCGTGACTCTAATGTATACTTTGCGAAATAACTCTTCATATAACATATGCGAGTGCCTCACGTTTTTTTTTGTAAAGACAATATTCAGATGTAAAGTAACAAACGATAAGAGATGAATCTATATATTTGTGTATAAGCCTTGCGTGTTCATTTTAATCGCCGAAATTGCTCATTTTTACCAAAACTTATAAGGCGTAAGAACCATCATTAACAGAAGAGTGTTCCAGCTGAAATAAAAAAAAAAAGCTGATTGGTGCAGAATTGGACATCTTTCTTGTGACCTCATTCCTGAATTATTTTTATAACTTCTGGATATCGGTCTTTCTGTACTTACTTTCACACAGCAGTTCGGTGGCAAGATGAGAAAACAATTTTTCACCCGAATTTGTGAATTCCATCCAATCATGGTGGAAGAATTTTTACCAATGGCTAAAATTTTTGAATCGAGCTTTATTTTCCCAATTCAATCTCTTCAGTCTCCGTATTCTCACTTGCGAGAAAAATAAATAAGATTCAGCGCGTGGGAAGCTCATGCGATATAATTATTTTTCCAGGATGAACAGTCGCTTCAAAGCGCCCAGTTTGGGCAAACTGCCAAACGCATTGCCATTATTTACACGATACTTTTGCTATCTCGCAATTTGATATAAAAATCATAATGAAAGAAGATTAAATCGTTTTAACGAATTTTTGTAATTCGAGAGAAGCAGGATTGGGTGTTACAATTCGTCCGAGTTAAATCCCGCGTTTCGTCATCTTCCAACGGGACAATGGGCTTTACAATGAACTGTAAAAATATTGCGATTCGTTCGTAAATACTCTGAGAAGAAAAATTTGAATTATAAATTAAGGATGTTGAGTCCCAAATCGAAAATGATGAGAAAGTTCTGAAAATTTGGTATGTTTTTGGATGAAGTATTTAAGAGGTCGTGTAAAAATTTCACGACGATTAGAAAGCTCGTTATCGAACAATTAACATTAACAAATTAAATTAAATTTAGTCTTATGGAAACTGATATAGCAATAAGTTTTTTTTTTGACCTCTCAATTTTTTTATATCTACAATATATTGAAAGCAACGGAAACAAACCGAAGTTTATTGATAAATATTTTTTTTATTTGTTTAAAAAATTGTTTTCAACAAAATATTAATTATTTAATAACGAGCTTCCCAATCGTCGTGAAATTTTTACACGACCTCTTAAATACTTCATACAAAAACATACCAAATTTTCAGAATTTTCTTATCATTTTTCATTTTAACCCTTAAGGAGGTTGAAATAATGATGATAGAATTCTGAAAATTTAGTATGTTTTTACATGAAGTATTCAGGAGGTCGTGTAAAAATTTCACGACGATCAAGAAGCTATTTATTCAGTAATAAATATTAACAAGTTTCATAGGGACTCAACATCCTTAAATAGAATTTTTTTCCTTTCTGTAACTCACCGATGAACTCCGAGACGAGATCGTTGTCGCTGTCGCCTCTCATCGTTCCCGTTATCTCCTCGTTTTCCACCATCGGCAAAAACATTTGGACAAATTCCGTTGTGTAAGGTGGAGCTATCGCCTCGAGTACCTCGGTCACGAAATATCGTATCAGAGAGACGTCTGTGTCACCGCGTTGCCAGCATTGTTTTATGTAACATACAACCGGTACGACGCAACCGCGACTCAACAAATTGACCATCCGATCGATAAGCATTTTTTTCAACTCGAGCTAAAATGTAAAATATAAATATCCACTTATTTTATTGTTAATGCGAATTTTTTGCTTTTTTTTCTCTAGACTTTCTTCGAACCTGAACGAGAATCTCGAGCTCGTCCTGTTTGCTCTCAAAGAGCTGGACGAGTAATTGCAAAACTTTTGGATGCAAAAGATGATGACAACCGACGACCTCGTCGAGAACAGCGAGATGCACGGGACAGTGTTCGGTGCTCAATTTGAAGTAAGACGGCTCGGTGACGGTGCATTCGACCCAACGGATTATTCCAAAGCTCACGACCGGAAATCTGCGGATTAAAATGTTTGATAACACTTTTTTCATTGTTCAAATCATGATCAGAGTATAATTGGGCCAGGCTGAGTTTGGAAATTAGGGAGAGCTTGGAAATGTTATGGAATTCTGTGAAATGCTGAGAATAGTAGGTCGCAAAAACTATTCGGAATTTCTCAGAAATTCCACGACTTTGCCAGTTCCATTTGTGTAACTCTATGTCAAATCGACCAAGAGTTGGAATTTGACCCCTTTCAATTTCGATGAAATTTGGTCAGAAGTTTTCAGTTTTGATAAAACGAGGTTCTACTAAAGGAAAAAAATTAAAAATTTTTTTTTCAAAAGTTGTGCAAAATTCGAAATTTCACAATTTTTCAAATCTTTCAAGTTTATTTTGTTAATATCTCGAAAACTATTATAGTTACGAAAAATTGTTCTGAATTTGTCTTAAAGAGTATACTTGGGGCTACGGAAAAAAAAAAATTCGAAAGAAAATTTTGAAAAATGATGAATTTGGAGAATTTTAAATTTTCAAAAATCGTGAAAATCCAAGTTCGACATTAAACGTTTGGTTCAATTTTTTTAATAAATACTTTGTACTGATCTTTAACTATAATATTTTTCGAGATATTTAAAAAATCCGATTATTTATAAAAAAATATTTAAAAAATAAACTCAATAAAACGGAGCTCTACCAAAGAAAAAAAATTAATTTTTTTCTTTCAAAAGTTATTCAAAATTTAAAATTTCTCAACTTTTCAAATCTTTCAAATTTATTTTTCAAATATGTCGAAAACTATTATAGTTACGAAAAATCGTTCTGAATTCATTTTGAAGAGTATACTTGGGGCTACGAACGAAAAATATCCCGAATTTTTTTTTTTGAAAAATAATGAATTCGGAGAATTTTGAATATTCAAAAATGGTGAAAATCCAAGTTCCATATTTTATTTTTGGTTCAATTTTTTAAATATAATACCTTATACTGATCTTCAATGAATCTAAAATTTTCAGAGGTGTTTTTTTTTAAATATAAATTTTTGAATTTTCAAATATCGTGCAAATTCACAATCAACATTAAATTTTTATAATATAAAACCTTGTACTGATCTTAAAAAATCCTGAAGTTTTCAGGATGGTGTGTTTTTTTTCAAAAATAATTTTTTTTAATTTTTCGTAAAAATTTTTTTTTTTTGTTTTTCCTCTAAGTTAAGTAAAGTTGAGCAATCATGTAATTCTGTAATTTTGAGCAGTAACAATTTCAATTAATGACAATTAAAAAAAAAAATTTTTACCAAAATTCAGAAATTTATGTTTTTGAAACAATAACACACCATCCTGAAAATTTCAGGATCTTTTAAGATCAGTACGAGGTATTATATAAAAAAAAATTAACCAAAAATTTAATGTTGGTCGTGGATTGCACGATTTTTAAAAATTCAAAAAATTATATTTTTGAAAAAAAAAATAACGCCTCTCTGAAAATTTCAGGACCTTTTAAGATCAGTACAAGGTATTAAATAAAAAAAATTAAACCAAAAATAAAAAATGGAACTTGGATTTTCACGGTTTTTGTAAATTCAAAATTCTCCAAATTCATCATTTTTCAAATTTTTTTTTTCGTAGCCCCAAGTATACTCTTCAAAACGAATTCAGAACGATTTTTCGTAACTATAATAGTTTTTGAGATATTTGAAAAATAAACTTGAAAGATTTAAAAAATGGTGAATTTTTAAATTTTGAGTAACTTTTGAAAAAAAATGTTAAATATTTTTCCTTGGGTAGAACTTCGTTTTATTAAAAACGAAAACTTCTGACCAAATTTCATCGAAATTGAAAAGAATTGATTCCCACCCTTGCTCGATTTGACATGGAATGACCCATTTATATTTCAATTATTTACCGTATGCTCTGATAGAGCGTATTCAGCTCGGCTATGAGCTCGGTCGATCCCTTGTTGACGTTGCATATATTGTGAACTTTCTCAATCGCCTGAATCGTCGTTTTCAGCTCGTCCTTGTTTATCTTTCGGGTACTCGATTTTTTCGGTATCGTCTCGCAAACGCTCGAAGCGTATGCCAATAAATATATGTACTTTGATTTGTGCTCAGAATTTAATTTAACGCCAGGCTTGAAGAGGGCATCGACGAGTAGCTCTAAAAAATCAAAATCAATCAGTTATCATTATCGACTAAGAGAATCATTGATTTTAGAGTTTTAGAGTACCTAAAAATTGTGGATTCCTCACGAGCTCGATCGGCGGTGGCTCTGGTGCTGAATAATGACGAAATAAGATCGCTATGTCAGCGGGATTCAAACTGTTACGAGACAGCATCGAAGCAAGAGCGAGACAAGCAGCTGGATTTCCAGCTGCACCGTTCAACGCCATCGTTATTGGCGTTACGTCATGACGACTGCAATTATTTCAAAAATTCTTAATTAAATTTATTATCAACATGAGACAATCTTTTACCGTATTTTTTTTTTGCATCTCTTATGAACTAGGGTTTATCACCTACGTTGAGGGTTAAAGTTGAGGGGTTATCGTAGGTTTGGCAACTATCAATGATTTTATGACACAACACTGTGTCATCGATATACTCACTTTTGTTGTGCGCACTTTGTGATCTCCTGGGACAATCTCTTCATCATGAAACCACCCCGTGGTTCTTGGGCGAGAATCTGGAGAAGGACCTGACTGTAAACATAAGTGTGCTGTCCATGACAAACCATTTTCTAGCAAAAGAGAAAAAATTAAAATTACAATCGATATTTGCTATTAGGACGTTTAAAATTAATTATTGTCAAAATTCTCCACTAACTGCGCATTCCTGAATACTCGATTGCCAGTTCTCAGTATTCTGAAGGAATCCTGCTATCGCAGTTTTCAAAACTCTCGAGAATACTTCGATCTGTTGAGCAGCCGTTGATATGCTCGTTATTTCACCTTGAAATCCTGCATCTGATATTAACTGCCAAAGGAAAAGTTGTGATCAGCGATTCCGTTGCTTTTTACGCATTTTGTTTGAATCTAGCTAACCTTTATCGTGAAATTTAGCATCAAGCAATCCGGATATTCCTCAGCGAGTCGGTATATGAGGGATCTCCAGGTTGGATGTTGAATCATCTCCGTCAACCAAGCGGGTGTCTGGGCAGGAAAAAAAATTATGAGAAAAATGTTTTTCTTCGGAAATTGGTAATGCACTGGCAAAACGCACTTCTCCCTCCTCGGTGAAAATTTTGTCTGCTTTTTTAGGATCAAAAGTCTTGACTATCATGTCCTTGAGATTGTTCTCGACCATTGCCTGAACGTCCGTTACTTTGACACCCGCGAGAATCAGCCATTCTGCCAGCAAATTTGCCATTTGAGCGCATGCTGTGTAATTCTTCGATAGCAATTCTATTACCTGCTCAGGATTTCCACCGGCCTGAAAATACCTGTTGACCCATCAAAATGGTATTGAGAAAATAGTGAATTGACAAACACAGTCGAAGGTAATTTTGCAGAGCAAATGACTAATTTTTTCTAGTGGCAATTCATGTACAAATATTTGTGGAAGCAGTTTCCAGAGTTTAGCATCAATTTGGCTGGTGCTAAGTTCTTGAACCTCCGTTAAAAAGTACAGTAGAATTTCGATTATTCGAAGCCTCTTTATTCAAACTATGACTTGACTTATCGAAAACTGCAGTTATTTGGGCTTTGTTGGATCCGAATGATGACGATGATACAATATATATGGGTCATTCCATGTCAAATTGACCACTTTTGAACCCGACCCTTTTCAATTTGGCTGAAATATTGTTTTCCTTTTCTACCCCATTAAAAACATTTTTAAGGAAATTTTCAATTTTTTTATCCTACCCACAAGGAAAGGCTTTTTTTTAAAATGGCAATAACTTCTCCAAAAATTGACTAATTAAGAGGTTTTTTTTCTTCAAAATTTTCTTTTTTAAATGTACTTTCCGAAAAAGGATACACAACAAATTTAAGATATTAAAATCTATGCAATTTTTCACTTTTTCGAAAGGATTCATCTCTTAATCGAAGTTCGCCGTTTTTAATTTTTTTTTCACTCAAAAAATACTCCGATCAATTCCGGAAAAAATGCCACCCAACCTGGAGTGGGTCGACTTTTCCTTCTAATTTTTTTTTCGAAGATTACGAAAAGCTGACATGAGAAGAAAAAAAAATGGAAAGTCGTAATCTTCAAAAAAAAAAATTAATTTTTTTCAAAAAAGTCAAAAAAATCAGACGGAAAAGTCGACCCACTCCAGGTTGGGCGGCATTTTTTCCGGAATGGATAAAAGTATTTTTTCAGTAAAAAAAAAAAAAAATTTTAATGGCAAACTTCGATAAAAAGATGATTTTTCTCAAAAAAGTGAAAAATTTCATAGATTTCAATATCTTAAAATTTGGTTGCATTTTTTTTCGGAAAGTACATTTAATAACGAAGATTTTGAAAAAAAAACGTCCCAATTAGTCAATTTTTGAAGAAGTTATAGCTATTTAAAACAAGTCTTTTCTTGTGGGTTGGGTAAACAAAAATTGAAAATTCCTGAAAAATGTTTTCAATGAGGTAGAAAAGGAAAACAAAATTTCAGCCAAATTGAACGGGGTCGGGTTTAAAAGAGGTCGATTTGACATGGAATGTATATACAATATGTAGATATATGCACAATAAATCTGTTGTAAGAAGTATTGGTGCCCAATGTCATGGAAAATTGTGAACTTTCTGATAAAAAATGCCTTAAATTCAGTGTTCATTCCGTGTTTTACATATTCCTTTACCATGTAATATCATTTTGTCCATCATTGCTGTTCCATAATACAACTTTTGGCTAATCAATACTGATTTTTGTTCGGTTTAACTTAAAATGCTTTCTTACTCAGTGATATTTTCAGCATCTAACAAAAATAAATAAAAAACCACTGGCCTCTTCAACTGTGTAAATATTCCTGGCTCCATTATATAATCCGCCGTGTTGAATCTTTCCAAACATTGATTCAAGACTTCTTGGGGATTATCCAGGGCATCGTCTCCTCCTGGATCATCGCCGCCTCTGTTCATTTCATCCGTCCAACCTCCTCGATCGTCGTCAAACTCCATTGTTTCCATCTGAAGTTCAATATTTCTTTTAGGAGCAAAAAACAACCCACGGGAATGCCTGCAACCCGTTTTACTTACCTTAGGCATTGTTACAATTCGTATACTCCTGGATCTGAAAAAAAAACTAAATTCAAACACTGCTCCGATTCAGGTTATGTCCAATTAATATTATTATTTGATATTGCATTAAGTTCGAGTTTATCGTAAGAAAAACATTTTGGGATCGAATACATGTACATTTAGTTACGAGTCACGAAAGATTCCAAACAAATTCGATGCTAACGTGTAAACAAGGAATCCACCATTCCACCACCGCTGGAATTCAAAATGATCGCGGAGTTTGCGCAAAATCTCGCGATTACCGCTTGTCAGACACTCGGGGAAGGAAAATCGACGAAGCGAAGATCAAACTATACAATAATTACCTAAACAGTAAATTGTCGGAGCGGTAAATACCGCGTTTGTTTGTCAAACTTTCGAAAGTTGCCTACTGCAAGAATGAGGTTATGGACGGTCTTCGCAGCGCCATCTTGCACGCGAGAACGGAGACCGCACGCGCGCGAACTTGACAAGAAATTCAAACAAAACAAAAACAAAACCTCGTTCGTCGCACGCATATATTCTACGCTGAAGAAAGTTGTTTTTTTATCCCTCTTCTGGCAACGTAAGCGCGGTTCAGTTGTTCAGTAAAAGCTGTGCACGCGGGCCAGCAGGAACGAACATAACGAGGTGAACGTCCTCCACCAAACGATCGCCATGAAACTTTTGTCCATCTCTATTTAACGGGAGAGAGAGGGAGAAAGAGAGAGAGAGAGAGAGAGAGAGAGAGAGAGAACAAGATTAATTCTCTCTCTCTTTCTCAACGTGCATAAAATATATAGGTATAACTATACCTATATATTTTACAACTCTACCGGTTACGACTCTAACGATAAATTTTTACCGTTTTATAATATCCTATAAATATAAATATTTATATACCAATTGAAGGAAATGGGGCAATTATAAACTTGCACATTTCTTTCTCCAGCTGTTTTTACTGTGCTGTAGAGTTTATTCATATTTTTTAATTAAGCACCATTTTCATAATACAATTTTTTTTTTCAAATTTTTTTTTAAATTCAAAAATTTGTTTCCAATCAATTTTCACTCAATTCGATAAGAAACACATAGGTTATAGTCCATGCATTAAAACATAGCACGATACATCTCAAGAATTATTGCAGTTATACTCGTAACAGACATTTTTAAAAAATTCAAAATTTTTTGCGAATTCTTGAATCGATTTTTACGAATAAATTCAGATATTGTTGCAGTGATATCAGAAAAAAAATCGTTCTATTTTTATTATCCAATTTTTTCGAAAAATTAATAATTAGCAAGAAAATATTACTAATTTTTTTTTTCATTAGTAATTAGCGGAAACATATTACTAATTTTTCTAAAAATTAGTATTTAGTGAAAAAATACTTCTAACTTTTATTTAAAAATTAGAAATTAGCACAAAAAAATTACTAATTTTTTATAAAAAATTAGTAATTAGTAACAAAATATTACTAATTTTTCTAATAAATAAGTAATTAGTGACAAAACGATTCTAATTTTTGAAAAAAAAATTAGTATATAATTAACAATAAAACATTACTAATCTTTTTCAAGAATTAGTAATTAGCGAGAAAGATATTGCTAAGGTACCAAAAAAATCGATAGTTTATGGATAAATATTGTATTAATGTTGGAAAAAGTAATAAATAAACGAAAATTACTAATGCATTTTTAAATCGGTACTGATTAAATATTCGATTAAACCCAAATAAAATCAATATCGTTGACGAAAAAATCGATACTGCCGATCACTGTCTTGTTGGGCGTCAATGGGAGATTTTATGTGTAGAGTTTTCCGAGAGGAGAGTTTTAACCGGTATATGTAGATGTAAATGTCCTCGCACATTATAGCATGAAGCTCTTTCCCCTCTCTTTACGACGTGTATAATATATAATATACAAGAATAGTGGGAGTAGAACGGTCCGTGGATCTCGAAAGCAGCTTGGTTCGGTCGGTGCGCGCGCGGAAAGTCGTGCTGTTTGCGCCTCTAGTCTTCTACCCGTAAACGCGCCGGCTTCAGAGTTCAGCTCAGTTGTGGCTTCAGTCGCGTTTCATATCCGTGTGCATTATAACGCCGCTCGTGTGTGTTACAAATCGGAAAGTGTGTCACAATTGCCCGTGTGTTCTCTCGGCGAGGGCCTCTGTCGCCGCGCGTAGCTCTCGCCTCTAGCATTTCTCTCGAGTAGCCTTTTTTTTATTTTAAAACTTGAATAAGTGTTCGGAGAGCTGTTCGAAAAGAAGGAAAAACAAATAGAGCGTTCGAGTTTATCGACATATTCTTCAAAGTTTCTCGGGTCTCTCGTGGTTTAAACTTGTGTTCGGTCAAAATAATCGAATTGCTACGTGCTTCAGGTGAGCGTGATTTATCTCCGTAGCGCATTTTGCGCGCCTCGAACTTTCACAAGAATAAAACGTGGACATATGCTTCTTTTCGCGTATTATAATTAGACCGTGAGATCCTTCTTTCACAAACTTTTTTCATATTTCACGAGACGTTAGGTTGAAGATTAGAGAGAAATTGAAAGAAAATAAACGTGTGTCTCTTCGCTCGGGGGGAAATGCCAGGAAATGCTGTACGCACCCTCCATTTTTGACCAGTCCTGTTGCACGCTTTCCCCGCTTTTCCCCTCTGTCGTTGTCGTCGCGGGGAAAAAATAAACTAGAAACGCGTTTGGGAATGTGCAGAGAGAGATCTATATGAGTAACAGACGATGAAGAGCTTTGCTCGCAGAGTTACGAGATCCCAAGGACACGATCTTTTGTACATATATATTATATATGTGTGTATATATATATATATATGTAAGTATCGCACCTCGATTTCCTGCGCGGGTTTTTTGAAGAAAAAAAACACTGGCGAAGAGTTTAATCGAGTCTATAAGTCCTGTAGCGTGCAACAGGTGTACACGTGTTGAAAAATCTATACTCGCACGGTTCTAGCGTGAAAAAAAGACTTCGAGAGCCAGAAGCATTTTTCGTACACTATTATAAATGTCGATTGAAAAATGATTAAAATTTGATTTGAAAATGCATATTTTATTGTATTATTTGAATTTTAATATTTAAGAATCTATCGAGGGACGGATGGTTTTTTTTCTTAATTCTCTTGTAATGGACGCCATTGGAATGAGACGGTGAAACTTTAATGACAGGAAAAACTTTGTTGTTCAGATAATGGAAATTGTGTCACGTTGCAATGAGAATACCTGCACGGACGTCAGCTTTTATTTTCTCTTATCGAATACGAGCTTCGGGCAATAATACTCCTCGATAGAAGTCAACGAGGAAGGTTGAATGTTTTTTCTTTCATTTATCGTGGATTTTACCAGAGTGAGTGAGACAGATGTGATTTATTCATGGTTTTTTCAATTATCACTCTGAAATCATGAGAGTTGAAGCTATTACTTTTTTTTTTAAATTAGAAAATTTCCCTTAATTCATCGAATGATTCTTTACAAACAATGTCGAACGTTCTTGTCAATTTAATGTATTTTTGTAAAAAATTTAAGCTCAATAACTGAGAAATTTGATGAACTTGAAGTTCCAAAGGTTCGGATGAACGAAAAAGCGAACAATTTATTCTCTTACAGAATTAAATAATTAGTTATTGAAATATCTTTGAATTTTTTAAGTGTTATTTATCAAATATTCGCAAGCTCTTCGAATTTTTCGTTGAATGAATACTTTTTTCTGATTTTTCGTTCAATCGGGCTTTCGGAACTTGAAGTTCATGAAATTAGAAAAATTATGTGTAAGAATTTTTGCAAAACTGCAAGAATTTTTGGAACGTTTGAATATTTGATTAATTTTGAACTCTTCGAGCAATTATTTTCGCCTAGCGAAAGTGCAAAAATATTGAGACCACTGGCTGCAAAATTACAAAAATCAAATGCATTTGCAAGAATTTTTGAAACTTCCAAATATTTATCAAATCTGAACTCTAAGCGATTATCATCAATTTTATATCAGCCATCCTTGTCCCTTAGCGCATTTATTGAAAAAAAAAATAGAGATCGTTATCCGAAAGATTACAAAACTTTAAGCCGGTACAAGGATTTTTTTGAAAATTTTCTAAAATTTAAAACTCAATCAAATCTATCCAAATTCATGATTTTGACGTTTGCATCATTGCAATGCAACGATAATAAGTTTTTCCAATTCGTTTTGAGAGAGATTCACAGTTTGCTCCTGCATTTAAGATCCCAAATCCTTAATTGTTAAAAAAATAAAGTATTCCTTTCGCATGGAAACCATGCAAACTTCGACATCATCCTCATTCTAAAATTGCAAACTTCTTCATGGAAACTAAGCATTATTCATGAAAGAACAAAACACACAAAAATTTGAAAATTCAGACAAAACACTAAACTTATACATCTAGGAAACTTAACGAAGCTTGAATCGTTGAAATTCAACGAAAATATGTTTAATTTTTAATTCATGTGCTCTAAGCATGAGTTTTCATAGGGAAAAATTTTTAAGACTTTTTTTAAGCACTCCATTGAGGATCCAGGATCCCCAAATTTTAAAAAGAACATGAGAAATACTCAAAATACAAAAAAAAACAACAGTAACATCATGAAACATTTGAAGGGAGGTCAAAAAGGGGTTTATCGGTCGAATTTTTTTTTTCGTTAATTGCTTAAAATAAAAACTATGCTTTTTTTCATGCACTTGAAGTTTTTAACGTTCAATTGAACGAAAAATTAGGTAAACTATTTACTTAATAAATAATGATTTAAAAAAATTCGAAGATATTTCAATAATTATTTCCAAAGTGTTGACAAAGTCTCAAAATTCTGTAAAAGAATAAATTTTTCGATTTTTCGTTCGGAACTTCAAGTCCATTTTTCTTCCTGGAAAACCAAACGCAAATAGCAGTCCTCTTTTCTCCAACCTCTAAAGTGACCTTCCCTTTGACTCATTCGATCGTTGACTGTATCAGTGAACGTGCTTCTGATAAGGATCGCCAGACTTTTTTATCAAGTCGATGGGCGATAAATTTTTATTTATTTAATTTTTAATTCACACATTTGTACAGTTTCTAGCGTCGATCCCCCCAAATCCCCCTATTTCTCCCCGCTCTACGATAAGAGAAAGTGCGTGGCATTGGGATTTTTTTTTCCCTCTCTGACGCGTTATTTTTATTCGCTAAATTGGCAAATCGTCAACATGAAATCGTACGGCCTTAAACAAGCGTCGATTTTCTCGCACGAATCGTCGGTATCGTCCGATAAGCGAATTCCTCGGGTTCGATCCGACGGACGGAAATGAAAATACACGAGGGTCTCTTTCACGGACACCAACAAATTTTTTTATTATTTTCTACGCTAATGGCGGATGCCACGTGAACTTGCAAAAGCCTCCCGCAAACACGAGGACGCGCGCAATAACATTTTTCATTCACAGTCAAACAGATAGAAGAGCCAGTATAGACGTATAGGCAAGTTGATTATCTTCGCTCGGTCCAAAGTCCAACGAGGTATATATTATATAGTATACGCACTCCGGGAGTTACGCAGATGACGCGAAACAATAATGTAAAAATAAAACAAAAGTTCAAGTAACGTCAAGAGGAAAGGCCGTTTTTTTAAATTTAATAATTAAAATATATAAATATATTAATATAAAATAATAATTTTGAAATATAAATTTTCAATTACCCGACACTGGTTAATGGACAAAAATAAATTTCCAATTATTCAAATAAAATATTTCCAATTATCCGAACAATCGATAACACAGCCACACAAACGAAAAAAAAAATTCGGCCTGGGGGTCTGACTATGTAGACTGTATGTTTTCGGGGTCGCTGAATCCGAATACGAGGTTCGTTTAACCCCAGCACGTCAGGGATTAGCTATAACCTCAAAAACACTCCAAAATTAAGTTGCTTTGAAATATCTCGAAAACTATTATAGTTACGAAAAAATCGTTCTGGGTTCATCTTGATGAGTATACTTGTGACTACTAAAAAAAAAAAAATATTCCGAAAACAAATTTTGAAAAATAACAAGTGTGGAGAATTTTGAATTTTTATAAATCTTTTTTTTTATACATTACCTTGTACTGATCTTAGAAGATCCTGAAGTTTTCAGAAAGGTGTTTTTTGTTCTTTCAAAACCATTAATTTTTTAATTTAAAAAAATGGTGTAAATCCACGATCAACATTAAATTTTTGCTTACATTTTTATTATCTAATACCTTGGACTGATCTTAAAAGATCCTGAAATGTTCAGGATGGTGTTTTTTTATTTAAAAAATTAAAAGATCCTGAAGATTCCAGGATCTTTAAAGATCACTCCAAGGTATTATAATAAAAAAATTCAACAAATATTTAATGTTGATCGTGGATTTACACGATTTTTAAAAATTCAAAAATTCATATTTTTGAAAAAACAAAAACACCTTTCTGAAAATTTCAGGATCTCTTAAGATCAGTATAAGGTATTATATAAAAAAAAATGGAACAAAAAATTTAATGTTGATCGTAGATTTGCACGATTTTAAAAAATTTAAAATTCTCCGAATTCATGATTTCTCAAAAAAAAATTCGGAATATTTTTTGTTTCGTAGCCACAAGTATACTCTTCAAGACCAACCTAGAACGATTTTTTGTAGCTATAATAGTTTTCGAAATATTAAAAAAATAATCTTGATTTTGCGAAATTTTTTTTTTAATTTTGTGTGGCTGTGTAATTGGTAAAAAAATAATATCAATTAACCAGAAAATGGGTAATCGGTCTGAAAATATTTTTAATTATCCGAATAATCGGTAATGGGTAAAAAAAATAATATCAATTAATCAGAAAAATGGGTAATTGGTCTGAAAATATTTTCAATTATTCGAACAATCGTTAATTGGTCGAAAAATAATATCAATTTTACAGAGAAATGGGTAATTGGTCTGAATATATTCTCAATTATCCGATTAATCGGTAATTGGCCGAAAAATAATATCAATTTTTCAGAAAAAAGTTAATAATTTATTGAAAATTGGAGTGATAAGAGATATGTAGAGATTTATAGAGGTATATAGACATATACATATATATTTCTAATCACTCCTATTTTTTCAAAAACATATTTTCAATTATTAATTTTTTTCTGGGAAATTAATATTATTTTTCAACCAGTTACTCATTTTTCTGAAAAATTGATATTATTCTTCGACCGATTATTCGAATAATTGAAAATATTTTCAGACCAATTACCCATTTTATGATTAATTGATATTATTTTTTTTACCAATTATCCATTATTCGGATCATTGGAAATATTTTTAAACCAATTACCCATTTTCTGAGTAATTGATTATTTTTTGTATCTTCTATTTTTATTAAATTAGTTTTTTTCTGCAGTTTTTTTTATTTCTGATATATATTTAACTTTCATTTTATTTTATTCGAGGTACGGTTGATTAAGCAGTTTAAAAAAAAAATGGAATTGGAACTTTGGTTCATCATTTTTGGCGATTAAATCACAGCCAGAGGAAAAATTGTGAGCAATAAGTGAATTGAAAAATATTTTGCGCAATTCAGCGACGATACTTTGTGCTATTTTAAATTGAAAATTCCTGGTGGAATTTCACATATTTTTTTGGTTATTTTAACTCCACAAATTTGCGACATGGTTTATTGAGCAGACGGTTTTTTTTTTACATGAATTTTATTTAATTATTTTTTGCCATTAAGTCACAGCCAAAGGAAAATCCGTAAATGATAAATAAATTGTGAAATAAATTTTGATGAAATTATTTACCAAGTCTCAGTTTTTCGTTTAAAGAATAGATTTAAAGATTTTTTAATTCAATAACATTTTTTCGTGAAATATTAATTACAACGAATCAGGATTAAATTTACCAAAATTTATTGTCAATTCCAATAATTAATCTACGAGATTTTTTAAAATTAAATTGGATGTAATGGCATTAACAATACCCGCGGTTTTTTTTTTCATTCAAACAACTGGCGACGGGTTTTAATTAGTAATCAGCATTTTTTTTGCATCAATTTGAATTTTATACGTGATTATCTTTGCTAAAAATCGCCGACGACGATCGATGCCATTTTATTTTTTATTGCGCTTTTTTTTTTTAACACGATTGAACGAAAAGCTATAAACATAATAAGAATGCTCAATGATCGAAAAAAAACAATAACTCTGTACGCGTAAGAGAAGTAAAAAACGTATATAACGTGGCAAAAAATGACAACACTTTAAAACCGAATAAAATGAATATTTAATTATGGTGACGAGTTATAATTCTTGTTTATATTTGAAACATGTTTTTTATACACGTCGCATATACTTTATTTCACAGTGCAGATTTTTTTAAGGACAGATTCCTAAAATCTGACCTCAATTTGATGAGTTTACGAGTCGAATTTTGAATTTTATGGACCTTAAAACATTCGAATCCCTTTGAAGAATTATTATTTTAACTATCGTAATATTAAAAAATTAAATACAATTAAAATCATGATAGAAAAAAATATTAAAAATCGTGCAAATTTTATTTGCTTGATTTTTAATGTTATTTCTCATATTGTCGATTTCCTAAATTTGACCCTAATTTGACTAATTCAAATAAAAATCCCCTCAAATTTTATGGCATTTTGAATGTCGAAATTCCTAATCGATGATCGCCGTCAAATCTGCAAGTCATGCAATTCCTGCAATTCATTTTCAAGTATAATGATTCTAATAGTCAAGCAAATTTGATCCGTAATGCACATTATAAATTGATTTTTCGTATTATGAAAATTTTATGACACTATATTCAAAGTCCACTCGTAGATTACAAGCAAGACACACGATTTCCTCGATGGAATCTTCGATTTCGTTATCTCTCTCTATTTCTCTCCCGCTTTCATTTCTAAAGTCAGATATTGTCGTGAAATTTACAGCCTTGAGCGAATCGGCTCGTGCGTCCGAAATGCGAAGAAGAACCGAGTGAAAGTTCATAATTGAGAAAAAAAATTTCGAAACAAAAAGAAATAGTACATATGGGGCATTCCACACCGATTCGACCTGGTTCCGACCCTTCACCTCTCCGATTTTGTCCGCGTTTTTTTTATGGTTTTGCAGTACCTCTGAAAAGCACTCTAGAATTTTTTCAGATTTTTTTGGAGCGATTTGACTTAACTATAATTTTATAAATAAATTATTTTTAGCCCAAATTCAAAAATCGGAAAAAAATCTTTCTTTTTGTATGAAAAATTTCAAGCGTTGAGCCAAAGTGGGCAGGGTTTCCTTATTTTTATAACAAGCTTCTTCGTAATTTTTTTTTTTTTTAACTAGAAAGATAAACCTTAATTTAGTGGGTCCTCATCCAAACATTTTTTTAAACATTGGATAACGGCCCACTCAATTCAGGGTTCTCCTTGTAGGAATTTTTTTTTTCAAAAAGCTTATTATAAACAGAAGGAAACCCCTGCCCTAAAAACGAGATTTTTGTGATTTTTTCATATTTTTAAAATCGGGCTAAAAATAATTTGTTTATAAATACATAGTTAAGTCAACCCGCCCCAAAAAATCTGTAAAAAATCCTGAGTGCTCTTCGGAGGTACTACAAAACCATAAAAAATTGCAGACAAAATCGAAGAGGTGAAGGGTCAGACCAAGGTCGAATCGATGTGGAATGTCCTTATTCCGAATGAATCAGCAAATTTCAACAGCTGGTCATTATGAAATTTGTGGACTGCAGACTTTCGCCACATAAAAATACGTGTGAGAAGAAAAAGCATGACGTTAAAATAGTTGAGAAGCGCCGAAAAAAGATTTTTATTCGTTAAATAAATGTATCCACTCAGGATTAATTGTTTGAGGTAAAAAATCGTTAAAATATTTTAGGGGGCTCTCTATCGTGTGCCTAACATTTATAACTGCGAAAAAAGCAGCCTGAACTGAAGGAGACACTGAAAGAGACAAAGAAAGATAAAGTTCGCTCAATTTCAATAATGCAAACTTCGACATCATCAAAATACAGTCGAATGTGTGTTTCGCATTATTTTCTTTGGCATTGAAAGGAAGAGAGAGAGAGAGAGAGAGAGAGAGAGAGAGAGAGAGAAAGAGATAAAAAGCGCCTTGAAATATCAATATTGAATCTTGAAACGATGCGTGCAACATTGGCATGAAAATTGACCGATTACGACGCTATTATGCGTATTTAGAGAGAGAAAAAAAAAGAATTCGAGTGCCCCCGCCTTTTCAACGATTTCCTCCTATTCACTGAAGACTACATTGCATATTCATGATCAAACGAAGGGGTAACTTTTTTTTTTAATTTGCCTTTTACTTCCGCAGGCATTTTATCGTTTTTCGATAAATGTTTCATAAACGATTTCAATGTAGATGCGCACAATCATTGTGACAATAATAAATGTAACGTCAATAATTAATTAAGAGTACGGGTCAGACATACGATAAAATAAACAATGGAAATACGAGAATTCACGTTACAAAATCGTGCGACGGGTCAGACAGCAGAATATTTTGTGAAAAATTGTCAGAGGAGGGATAGAGTTGGGAAGTCGTTGGGTCACCAAAGGACGGATTAATGATGAAGAGGAATAATCACGCATTTGCTTATGTATGGGGCATTCCGTACCAAGTCGACCTCGCTGATTTCGTTTACGATTTTTCATATGATTCTTCCAACTCATAATAGCATTCAGAATTTTTTTCGGATTTTTAAAACCAAATTTGAGTACGTTATTATTTTTTGAACATTTTTTTCGAAAACCTCAAGGGCAGTAGTTTAAAAATCTGAAAAAATTCTCAAAAATGCAAATTTTTTACCCAAAATTCATTATGTCCGGGCTTTTGCTTCCACCTCGATTTTAGGTTTTTATGAAGAAAACGTAAGAAAAATAGATGCAGACATTCACCAACTATTTTTGGAAATTGTTGGTTAACGATAAAAATATTCAAGTCACTTTTCACGGTAGATCAATTTCTGCATCTATTTTTTTTTTTACGTTTTCTTCATAAAAACCTAAAATCGAGGTGTAAGAGAAATCCTGGACATCATGAATTTTGAGTCAAAAATTTTCATTTTTGACAACGGATTTTTGAGAATTTTTTCAGAGTTTTAAAATACGGCCCTCGAGGTTTTCGAAAAAAATGTTCAAAAAATCATAACGTACTCAAATTTGATTTTAAAAATCTGAAAAAAATTCCAAATGCTATTTTGATCTGCAAGAATCATATAAAAATCGTAAACGATATCAGTGAGGTCGGGGGTCACACTCAGGTCGACTTGACATGGAATGCCCCGTATATAGTTACGAGAAATATCGTAGCATTCGAATACGTTACAAAAGTCAGAGAGAATGAAAACAACTGCGTATACAGTGACTGTGCATTTCTGACGTGAATTAAAGTGCATTTGTTTTTTACTTTTTGCTTCGGTAGGCCAATAATTAATATTATCATCATACACTTATTCGTGAATCAACAATAACAGTTTGGTGTAACACTTTGGTGTAAATTGAAATTGTCTTCTCGTTGCATCCCTATGGAAATGAAGTATGCATTGATATAATGGAAAATATATCAGGAATGTACACCGTCGTCCAAAAGTTTGGAAACACTCGCCTCAATTCTGCGCCGCACAAAAAGTTTCACTGCTCTTTCAAAAATGAAGATATTTCAATTCAAAAAGCGGCGTGGCAGAGGGGACATGTTCAGCTTCACTTTGCTTTTTTCAAAAAAAAATTTCGATTTTTTTTAAAACTGGTATGTCCTTTGAAACATGGTCATTTTTTGGCTTTTTTTTGGCGTTGAAATTTTGTTGCACGATCCATGAAATTTTTTTAAAACTGTTTTTCGTGTGGAATGCTTGTGGGGGAGAGTATAAGTTTCAATTGAGTTTTTTTAAAAATTTCATACGATTTTTTTTCGCAAAAATATTTAATTTTTCGTAAAAAACGACCATATTTATAAAATATAGCGTAACTCGAAAACTACTGGGTTTTCGCGAAATCACTAGGATGGTAAAAAGTTGCATACAATCATTTTGGGTTCAACGAAATTTTTTCAGAATTTTTATTCAAAATTTTGTTTTTTCGGGAGTTTTTCCGGCCAACGACATTTTTTTAAATCTTAAACAATCGGGTCTTTTACCTCATCTACACGACTTTTTCATCGAAATACCTTATTTACACGGTTTTATCATCGAAAAACCCGTGTAGATGAGGTAAGAAACTCGATCGTTTAAGATTTTTTTAAATATCTCATTGGCAGGAAAAATTTTCGAAACAAAAATTTTGAAAAAAAATTTTGAAAAAAATTCATTTAATTCAGAATAATTATATGCAACTTTTAACCCTCCTAGTGATTTCATGGAAACCCAATAGTTTTAGAGTTACGATACATTTTATAAATATGGTCGTTTTTTGCGAAAAAAAAATTTGCGATGAAGGTTTGAAAAATTCAATATGTGGAATATTTTTTTAGATATATTGATTCTATTTTTTTGAAAAAGTTGAATATATCGATTATATTGCAAATATATTTTAGGTGGATAATATATTACAAATAAATCCAAAATGTAATGGCAGCGTATTTTTTAAACAATGGGAAATTGAATATATGGAATATATTCTTACATATATTTTATTCACTTCAAAATCAAGCGTGATTGAAAGTATATATTTCGATATATGATATATATTTGAATATTTGAGTATAATTAAAGTGTTTGCCACGATTTATTGTATATATATCAATCTCATGTGGTCGATATATGAACGAATATATTTCATGTATTCCAAGATATTTAATATGCATATTATAAATTATTCACAAATAGATCTTGCATACGCTATAATAAATTTGCATTCAATATATTATTCACATATCCAATATGAATTGCAAATATATAAAATATATATTCATATATATCTAGAAAACATGAGTAACATTTGCTATTTTTATTATTTATCAATAGATTTTTTTTCATTTTTTTGCATACATGACGAACAGTTTTTGATTATTTTTGTTAAAAGAACTAACAACATGTTTCCATATTTTTTACGCGTCTTCATCTTTACGACATTCTGAAAACCTGTTATTATTCCCTCAATACGCAGCTTTACATATCTTACGTAATTTTGTAATAAGCTGACAATACTCGCTATAGTCAAACTAATGTCATTAAAAAGAAAAAAAAATGCACTAGAGTTTGGCGTTGAAAAAATTTTTTTTGTTTCGTTTAAAAAAAAAGTACATACGAAAAGATTTTATTTTTATTAAGATATTGTGCTTTTTATTGATGGTATGAATAAATTTCTTGGTTGAGTTTCCCCCACATCTGCTTCAAATTGATTAGAGATAAATCTTTGAAGCTCTTCAGATTTTTATCTCGACACTAAAACCTCTCGAAAGAAAATAAAGCATATGCAAATTACGTGGAAAATATATATCAAATATATTTCGGGACATACGTTAAATATATGAAGATAAAAAATATATTTCAAAAATATATCTAAAGTCTACTGGAAATATATTTTTTTCTTTTATGAGGATTCCAAAAATTAGATTGTGGAATATATTTTAGCAAATATTATTTAGTATAGTATAGGCTCCACCATAGAGAATTATGTTTGGCCTCGGAAATGCATAAGTTTTTACTATATTTCGTTGCAGTTTGAAGCTTATTATAGGATTGCACGGTAAAAAAAAAGGGGAATCATGAGAAATTAGTCTTGGATAGTGATGATTGGATTGAAGGCCGAAAGAGACTCTAATCGGACTTCTCCCGTCTCTCTCGCTCTCTCTCTCTCCCTCTCTCTCTCTCTCTCTCTCTCTCTCTCTCTCTCTCTCTCTCTCTCCCTCTCTCTCTCTCTCGCTCACACACGCACACGTTGGTATGTGCTATTAGGCGGTCAATCATTTGTGGTCAAGGTCTCGTAGGTAGAATTCAATGAGAATTTTCAAGGGGAGAACCTGAATTAGAACGCTAAAAAAGAAGTCTAATTTTTGCAATTTTATTCTCGATTGGAACGAAATGAATATTGTCGAAACTTTCATGATATTTTATTATATGTTTTGATAATATCTAACAATTTTTTTTGTACAAAAATTTTTGTTTCTCATACCAAACGTTCCAAATAGCGAGGAATGGCCCAGTCGAATTTGGTTTTTTTTTTTATTTTTGAAAAATAATATATTTAAATAATATATCGTTGCAATACACCAAGATTTTTTTTAAAATCATGCATTTATGCTTATGCATTTCAAAATATATTTCAACGATTTTTTGGTCTGAAAAAACTTTACGATTAATCAATTTTATTTGATTTATTAAAGAAACTTAGAGAAGCTTGGAAAACAAATTATTTTCGTAAATTAAACAAATTGTGAGGCTCTGAAAAAAGATGAAATTATCACAACACATCTCCATTTTAGTTTCAACAATTTCTTGAATATTAATTAAATCTCTTGAGGTTACAGAGAAGGTTATAACGTAAAATTACAAAATTCTTTTTTCAGCGTCGATACCTTTTGAATATTTCAGCATGTTACAAAATCAATATTGTTGGACTTGAAAATTGCTTCGTAAATTCGAAATATTTTATAAGACAGCCCGAAAATTTCGAAATGGTGCAATCGGAGCCGAGAAAAAAAATTACAAAAATAATCTGTTTTTAGCTTTCACAATTTTTTGAATAATTTAAATAATAATAATTTTTTAACTATTAAGAATTAATTATCGAACATTATCGAGGTCTTTAAATTTTCCGTTTCAGGAATAAATTTGTCGACTTTCCATTCAGCTCAACGTTCGGAATTTTAAGTTCATGGTTTGTTCACCTGTAAAATTTTTTCCTTTGTCACGTTTTGCGGTTATCCGTAATTTTTTTAACCATACCGGCTACAAAGTTTCAGAATATTGCGTAGTTTAAAAAATTCGTCTACGTAATCGACTACGAACATGATTTATATTAATTTGTGGATAAGCTTTATCGCAGACGTTTCTTCACGGTCATTGCTTGAATTTTATATTTTTGCCCGGCTGTGCTCGTATCTTACTTATATAAGTAATGCAATCTATTCATATTTATATATTAAGGCGGTTCCAAAAAAACTCGTTTTGCCAAAATGTTTTTCTCATCGACATGTCTCTACCTTTTTTCCGAAAAAAAGATTTTTTCTTCCGTATTGACACTAAAATTTAACCAAAATAACAAAGATAAACTAATTTCAAAAAAATGTTTAATTCAAATATCACAAAATTTCGTTTAGCGTTTGATTGGTTTATGACCAATCAAAATTTTGTTCTAATCATATTTTTTCAAGATCAATTCTACATTTTTCATTCATTTTTATTGCATTATTTGGTTTCTCTTTCTCAAACAATAAGTCATACAAATCCTGAGGAATGTGCGACAATATTTAATAAGGTTTTTGCAAGTAAAATTTTGCATCTTGACTTTGAACTAATTAATTTTGTAGTAATGACGTTCTCAATTTTTGGGGAATTTATTCAGAAACTAAATAGAGGAGGAAACTTAAGAAAAAATACATTATCAAAAATTACAAAACTGGGTTTGTGGAAAATTGAGGCCCATAAACTCGTTTGAAAAAAAAAAAATCGCAAAGGATTCAAGATTGACAAGAACTTTTGATTTCTGACGAACAATTTATGCACTGGGGAATTTTGCAATATCTGAATTTTAAAATTCTCACAAATTCCTTTTTCGCCAAATACATAATAACGTTAATTTGCTCGAAGCAAACAATATCGTACAAGCCTTCGTTTTTGACAGATCTATTTTTTAGATAAAACAGTAGATAAATACAATTTAAATTTTAGATAAATAAAATTTAAAAGTAAAAAGTAAAAAAAAAAATTTATTTATTCAAAGCACTCTAATCTACATAACTATTATATTCGATATTTTATCGACTCCAGACTCAATCATTACAAATTCTCGCCACAATTTTGAAGCAGACGACTTATCATCAATGAAACGCCTCTTTCTCGTATATACTTTGTACTTTACATTTAAGACCGAAGTAATTATCAGCGTCTCCTTGATATCGCTAAATCGTCGAATTTCATATACTTTTTTTTTCGTTGAGGAATGTATTTTTTATTTTGTCTTGTTTCGAAGAGGCGGAGTTTTGCGTGGCGAGCCCTCTCTTTTATGGCGTATCCGTTCGTTGGATACGTTGGATACGACTCCGGAGATAGTGAACGGGAGTTCAAAGTCCACTTGGAACACACGCGAGTTTTTTCTCAAACACACGCGATTTTTTTTTCTCCTTTTTCGTATCTCTTCCAGAGTACCGTATTCCCACAAGCAAGTCTCTCGCCACGAGCGAGTTCGTTACTGCGATCGATCGAAAATTCGTCACAGCTTTCTCTGGTGATAGAGATTATCAGAAATATCATCTTCTTTCGCTATTTTTATGCATAAATAATGAAACCCTGCTAAAGTAAAATTGCGAATGAAGATTTTGTGGTTTTGGAGGAGAAAAGAGTCCCATAATATTTGAGATTTTATACAATTATTTATCCATGATTTTTTGCGCTATTTGTAGATTTTTTAATGACATGTTTTTCTTCCTCAAAATATAGACTTGAAGTTCTGAACGTTCAAATGAACGAAAAATCGAATAACTTAGTCCTTTAAAGGACAATTTTAAGGCCCTTTAACACTTTATAATTAATGCGTTTGATTTAAGGTGGTATTCTGAAAAAAGGCGAAAATTCTAATTCTCATTTGAAGCAACAATTTTTTGTTCAGTGAAATTCGAAACAAATTGGGTAACTCAATCGCCTCCATTCTTGATTATCGGTAATCGAAGACATAGAAAAGAAAATATATGGGTTATTGGAGAAGCCGAAGAAAAAAGCGAGAGCGATAAATCGCGCATTGCGGTCTGCATTACGGTCTTGAAGACAATGATGTTGATGTTCTTTTTGCAACAATTACACCACTTGACGTTAAGGTCAACTAGCCAACGGTCTGCTCGGTTCTTGGATGTATAGATGTATATGAGGCATTCCACGTCAAGTCGGCCACCCCATTTTTTGAAATCACCAAAAATCGCATACAAATTTTTGTAAAGTAGTTCTAACTGTCGAGAAAATTCGTGATATTTTTCAGATTTTTATATTACACATTTTAGCCGGAAAAAAATACAAAAAAATTTCTTGTTCTATTTCGTAACTCAAAAATTATTCATCGTATGAAAAAAAAAGTACAACACGAAATTTAGGATTTTCAACGTACTTTTCACTGAAATTTTTTACGAACTCCTCCCAAAGCTCTATATGCCATTTTCGGAGCAAGTGAAGTTTTGATATTTTTTTTCTCAGAATTGACATCTTCGATTTGTATGTAGTTCTGACAGTTTTTTACGTGATACATTTACAGACTATAAAAAAATTGGCTTAGTGGAGAATCCGTTCCTTCTCATGCATTTTTCATCCCAAATGAATACACAAATTTCTCTGTGCATTAACAGGGTTGAGACTATCCATAGATATTTTTTAAAGCCCGCATTTTTGTTTATCTTTTGTACTTTTTCAATTTTTTTAACTTTTTTCATTTTTATTTTTTTTTAAATATCTTTTTGTACATTTTAATAAACTTTATCAATGGACCCATGTACACCGATAAAGTCTATTCAAATTAAAATGCAAGGCTACTCACGTCTCTCGATTGCAAAAAGCAATTAATTTACCCTCTTTGGATACACCGACGTTTCTATGGCCAATGAGTACTTTTTTAGTTCAATGCGGGCATGATTTTTGGGAATGAAGCAATTATACTGCTTTGTTCCTGGAATCGTCTTCGCAGTATCAAAACAAAATGATTTTATTATTTTTTCCTGTCTACGATTAATAATGATAAGATATCAATATCTACACTATTTCGTTAAATCACTCTATAATGATAGATTCTATCAATAAAAATGCATTTGAAATAATGGATGCTCTACTATGCCAACTTTTCTATAGTCTGTAAATATGTCAAGTAAAAAACTGTTAGAACTACAGACGAATCGAAGATGTCAATTCTGAGAAAAAAAAGATCAAAACATTATTTGCTCCGAAAATGGCGTATAGAGCTTTCGGAAGAGTTTGTAAAAAATTTTAGTGAAAAGCACGTTGAAAATCCTAAATTTTGTGTTGTACGTTTTTTTTCGTACGATGAATAATTTTCGAGTTACAGCATGGGACAAACAAATTTTTTGTATTTTTTTCCACTTAAAAATTGTAATTTAAAAATCTGAAAAAAATCACAAATTTTCTTGATAGTTAGAACTACTTTCTAAAAAATTGTATGCGATTTTTGGCGATTTTAAAAAATGGGGTGGCTAACTTGATGTGAAATGCCTCATATATTAGGGTGACAATATTTCGATCTTCATTTTTAATTCCAAATCTCTAAAAATATATTTCATTTCGAGGCAAGAAAGGACTTTAACCCACTTAAGGGTCAGCACCACGCTGGTGGTCGAAAAAAGACCCTAACTGACCATTTATTATTGGACCAGGAAAAAAGGAATAGAATTCCATTTCAGAGAATTTATTTAACACACATTGAAGTATGAAAGAAAAATTTATTATCATTTTAGTTTAGGCAGGATTAAAAAAAAACATTTCCCAGGGCTTTCCTCTGACGAAAATTCTTTTATTTACCCAACGTACAAAAATCTCGATGAATGAATGTCGATGATCCTATAGTGTATGTTTTTTCAAGCAAAACCCAGGAACTAGGATCGAAAGATTCGGCGAAATCGTTGACTCTTTTTTTTTCGCGCAGAACTTTGAAGTCTGATCTCGCCAAACATGATCCAAGTCCACATGACACACCTCTCTTCAACGTCCCACTCGCTTTAATCGCGTCATCGGATTACCAATCGCTATATCTGCTCGATCAAAGTTCGATAACGATTTTTAATTCGTTCATTTCGTTTTTTCATGATTGCAGTGACAACGAGTCCACTTGAGACATGGCGGAAGCCCATTCTGCCGTTGCCTTCAGTTTTTCGATAACCCACGAGGGATGGGACGTGAATTTCGATCGAGAGGTTCTCGATCTCATTTGGCAATCTGGCGTGAGATCGTGGAAAAAACGATATTTCAGATTTCGCGTGAGTTCATTTTTTCCCAATCTTCAATTTTATCCACGAGGAAACAAAGATGCCTTTTGAATCTCCTCATCTCATTCAGATTGAGAGAAATTTATTATTCCACTTTTTTTCTTTCTAGAATAACTTGAAGACCGGAGTCTATCCAGCTTCATTGGGAAGTCTATGGCTGACAATTGGCATCGTCACCGCTATACACTTTGCCGGGTACAAAGTTCCATACGACCTCGTTGGAAAAGTTGCTCCTTATCTGTCCGGGTAAGACTGTCCATGGTCTGGGACTGGTTGTCTTTTTTTTTCTCTTTGTCTCCTTCGTTGTAAAAGGAGAAAAATGTCTCTCCATCGAGCTTGTAGTCACATTTTGTTTTATCCTCTTTGTTGTTTTTTCCTTCAAGGTCATCGGTACCTGCTCATCTTGCCGGATCAATCGTCGTTGGTCTTTTGCTGTGGCTCGTGACGATATACACTCTCCGTTATGCCCTGAAATTATTACTCATATACAAAGGATGGATGTACGAGGCCCGAGGACCCGGTGGTGTTCCATCCATGACTACAAAATTATGGATTATACTGGTTAAATTGTTGTCAGGATGGAACAAACCGATGCTGTACAGCTTTCAGGGCTCCTTACCGAGATTACCGTTGCCCACTGTCGAAGACACCATGCAAAGAGTGAGCTTACACGCTGTCAATCGTCATTTGCATGTAGAATATTATTCTATGACGCTAAGGCAGACGTTTGATTCTCGAATTTCATCCACAACGTTTTCTACGATTTTAGTGTGCTTCGAGATTTTTATGTCAGTATGTTTAAAACGTTCCAAAAAGTCATGCTGACCTCGAAAAATTCAAATAAATTTAGCTAAAGAACGTTTCAAGTGATTGAAATGACTTTTGTAATCAATCTACTGGAATCTACCTTTCTTCACTTGGTGCAAATTTGATCTACATTGCAAAACCATTTTAAGGGATTTTTCATTTTTCGCAAAATATCTCTGGGTCCGTTAACTTTCGTAATTTTTGTTGTTCGATAACGACAAAACCCTGTAAATTGGACATTTGCACATTGTTTCCTCATATTTATCCACAGTTCGCACAACTTTCTTTGTCACAAAGTATGACGAGCAAATTTAGGTTCCTCATAAAGGAAGCTTTGTTAAGGATGTTGAGTCCCAAATCGCAAATGATGAGAAAATTCTGAAAATTTGGTATGTTTTTGGATGAATTATTTAAGAGGTCGTGTAAAAATTTCACGACGATTAGGAAGCTCGTTATCGAACAATTAACATTAACAAATTAAATCAAATTAAATGTAGTCTCATTGAAACTGATATAACTTTGCGATAAGTTTTTTTTTTGACCTCTCATTTTTTTAATATCTACACTATATTGAAAGCAACGGAAACAAAACGAAGTTTATTGATAAATATTTTTTTTATTTGTTTAAAAAATTGTTCTTAACAAAATGTTAATATTTTAATAACGAGCTTCCTAATCGACGTGAAATTTTTACACGACCTCTTAAATACTTCATACAAAAACATACCAAATTTTCACAATTTCCTCATCATTTTTCATTGTAACGCTTAAGGAGGTTGAAGTAATGATGATGGAATTCTGAAAATTTAATATGTTTTTACATGAAGTATTGAGGAGGTCGTGTAAAAATTTCACGACGATTAAGAAGCTATTTATTGAACAATTAACATTAAAAGATTTCATAAAGACTCAACATCCTTAACTATCGTAATACATGAGTTATCAATGTGCAAATTTGCCAAATTCTTTCAAATTTGTTTCTTGCCTAATTTGATTTTTGCCAAATTCAATGGCGAACAACCTTGATCACTATTTTGAATCTGTATAAAATTTCAGTACAATATCTCGCAAATAATCGGAGTTAGAGTGAGCTATTTTTCCAAAAAACCAAAATTTGATAAAATTTTAATCATTCGATCGATTTTCGCCAAATTTAATAACCAACAACCTCGATAGCTATATTAGCTCTGTGCCAAGTTTTAGTGCAATATCTTAAAAATTGGACAAGTTAGAGCGTTTACACTATTTTTCAAAAAATTAAAAATTTCATCAAATTTTAATCGCTCGATGGATTTTCGCCAAATTCAATAGCGAGCAACCTTGATAGCTATACTAGTTCTGTACAAATTTTCAGTGCAATATCTTGAAAATCGTGCAAGTTAGAACGGTTACGCTATTTTTCAAAAAATTAAAAATTTCATAAAAATCTAATCTTTCGATCGATTTTTGCCAAATTCAATACCAAACAACCTTAATAGCTATTCTAATTTCGTACAAAGTTTGAGTGCAATATCTTGAAAATTGCAGAAGTTACAGCGTTTTTGCTATTTTCGCAAAAACGAAAAAAATCGATAAAATCTGAACACCCTTTAGAATTAAAACAAAAAAATTTCATAATGAAAATCAACTCATGCTCGACAAGTATGCCAAATTTTAGCTCGATATCTCGAAGCGTTCTCGAGTTATTAATTATTTACATCTAAAACTCAGGATACTCATCCGGACATTTTTAAAAAATGTGATTTTTCGACATTTTGGGACATTTTGAACACATTGGCATAAAAAACTCAAAAAAAAAATCAAAAGCAAAGCTTCCTCCATGAGGAAGCAATATTAATCAGGTTCAAGTTTTTCGTGCGGACAAACTTTATAATAAGGATTTGAAAAGCATCGTTTCAGATTTGTATTCTCGCCTAAAATCAATACCAACAGATATTTTCTCTCTTTGACAGTATCTCCGAAGCGTGAGGCCACTTCTGGACGACGAGAATTACTCGCGTATGGAGAAGCTGGCGAAAGAATTTCAGACTGGCATAGGCTCGAAACTCCAACGTTATCTCATATTGAAGTCTTGGTGGTCGAGCAACTATGTGTCTGATTGGTGGGAGGAATACGTTTATCTGCGCGGAAGATCGCCGATAATGGTCAATTCGAATTTTTACGGAATCGACGCGATCTTGATGTACCCGACGAAGATCCAGACGGCTCGTGCAGCGAGCATTATTCACTCGTGTCTGCAATACAGACGTCTGATCGAACGACAAGAATTGGAACCGGTCGGTGAAACAGACAGCAACTCGACTATTCTTTTTTTTTCGGAATACTTGTTTTCAGAGCTGGGCGGTACTTGAAAGTACTCGGTACTTGCAAGTACTTGAAGTACAGTACTTGCAAGTACAAAGTACTTAAAAAGTACTTCAAGTATTATACTTACATTTTTCAAGTACTTCCTGTACTTGAAGTACTGTACTTGAAAATAATTACTTTTCTGTATTTGAAGTACTTTTTTCAAATACAAGAATCAAGTACTTTTGAATGTGTCTTGCTGATGGTTGCATGTGAAAAGACTTTGAATATGGGTCATTCCATGTCAAATCGACCAATATTTGGAATCGACCCCTTTCAATTTCGATGAAATTTGGTCAGAAGTTTTCGTTATTAACAAAACGAAGTTCTACCAAAGGAAAGAAATTTAAAAATTGTTGTGCGAAAGTTATCCAAAATTCAAAATTTCACAATTTTTCAAATCTTTCAAGTTTATTTTTTAAATATCTCGGACACTATTATACAAGGGAAAATTGTTCTCAATTCATCTTAAAGAGTATACTTGGGGCTATGAAAAAAAATATATTCCGAAAAAAAAAATTCAAAAATGATGAATTGGGAGAATTTTAAATTTCCGAAAATCGTAAAAATCGAAGTTGCCCATTAACATTTTGATTCAAGTCTTTTAATATAATACCTTGTACTAATTTGAAAAGTTCCTAAAATTTTCAAAGAGGTGGTTTTTGTTTTTTTCAAAAATATGAATTTTTGAATTTTTAAAATTCGTGTAAATCTACGATCAACATTAAATTTTTGGTTACATTTTTTTCATATAATACCTTGGATTGATCTTGAAAGATTCTGAAAGTTTTAGGATGGTGTTATTTTATTTCAAAAATTTAAAAATCCTGAAATTTCCAAGATGGTGTTTTTTTGTTTTAAAAATATACATTTTCAAATTTGGTAAAAAAAATTTTTTTTTCTACAAAACTTTTAAATAAATTACAAAATTTGTTAATAACGAAAACTTCTGACCAAATTTCATCGAAATTGAAAGTGGTCGATTCCAACCCTTGGTCGATTTGACATGGAATGATCCAAGTACCAGAATCTACGAGACGTACCCGAAAACTTGAAAAGTACTTGATATTTGGTACTTGATTTTTTCAAGTACTTGTACTTCAAGTACTCGTCCTGACGAGTACCTCAAGTAACAAGTACTTTGTACTTCAAGTACCACCGGTACTTGATACTTCAAGTACTTACGGTACTTTGTACTTGATACTTGAAGTACTTTCAAGTACTTTGCCCAACTCTGTTTGTTTTCATGTACTTGAAGTTTCGAACGTTCAGATGAACGATAAGTAAGAAGAAGTATTTATTCAACGAAAAATTAGAAGACCTTGCAAGTGTTTGCTTTAGCAAGTACTTTTGAGATAATTTAACAACAATTTTGAGACTTTGTTAATACTTTGGAAATAATTCTTCTACTATTCTACAAGAATTATGCGACTATTACAAATTCTTGAAATTATTATAAATAATCGTTTTAAGTATTTGAAGATATTTCAAGCGCTATTTCCAAAGTATTATCAAGTCTCAAAATTCTTCTGCAAAATAATAAATTCATCGATTATTCGGTCATCTGAACGTTCGGAACTTCAAGTCCATTTGTTTTCTCAGTTTGAAATCAATATTTATTGTCAGAAAGCTCGATAATAATGTCGAGTATTTTTCCGGTTTTTTTTTCTGATTTTGAGTGATTTCACAGATTCTTTTGCAAAATTTGGTGCCCCTTTGCTCGTGGCAGTACGAAAGGCTATTCAATACAACGAGAATACCAGGATTGGAAACGGACAAAATCGTTCATTTCAACGACGCTAAACACATTGTGGTTTATAACAAGGGACGATACTACAAAGTTCTCATATATCACAAAAATCGGATTCTACAGCCTTGCGAGATCGAGATACAGATGCGTCATATACTGAATGACACGTCGAAACCGTCGCCGGGTGAAGAAAAACTCGCTGCCTTGACAGCGAGCGAGAGAACCGCATGGGCGCAGGCAAGAATGGATTTCTTTGGGAAGGGCATAAACAAAAATTCTCTCGATCTCATCGAGAAATCGGCGTTCGTCGTTGCCCTCGATGATATCCCGTACGAGTACGATCAGGAACATCCGGAAAAGTTGGATCAATATGGACGGATATTGTTACACGGAAAGGGTTGCGACAGATGGTTCGACAAATCTTTCACCCTTTGCATCGGTACTAACGGACGGGTAAGCGAATATCAATCTTAAGGATGTTAAGTCCCAAATCGCAAATGATTAGAAAATTATGAAAATTTGGTATGTTTTTGGATGAATTATTTAAGAGGTCGTGCAAAAATTTTACAACGATTAGGAAGCTCGTTATCGAACAATTAACATTAACAAAATAAATTAAATTAAATGTAATCTTATGGAAACTGATGTAACTTTGCGAAAAGTTTTTTTTATAACCTCTCAATTTTTAATACCTACACTATATTGAAAGCAACGGAAACAAAACGAAGTTTATTGATAAATATTTTTTTTATTTCTTTAAAAAATAGTTCTTAACCAAATGTTAATATTTTAATAACGAGCTTCTTAATCGTCGTGAAATTTTTGCACGACCTCTTAAATACTTCATACAAAAACATACCAAATTTTCAGAATTCATTTTCACCCTTAAGGGCAGGCTAAAGACCCTCTCTCTCGCTCTCACACGACCCCTATCATCCTTTCTCTCTCGCACTCGCACGAAAAATGTCGGTATTTAGCCTCCTCTTAAGGAGATTGAAGTAATGATGATAGAATTCTGAAAATTTGATATGTTTTTACATGAAGTATTCAGTGGGTCGTGTAAAAATTTCACAACGATTAAGAAACTATTTATTGAACAATTAACATTAAAAGATTTCATAGGGACTCAACATCCTTAAGTAGGTTCTATCGTTTCTCATGCGTTAGATAAATTCCAAGTTTAATTGTTTAAAATTCGTATGAACCTTCTTAACGATCATACTCAACTGTGGGTAAAATTTGAGAAAGTTTGAGCGTCTAGAAATCGAGTTATTTCTTGTAAAATATCGTCTTTTTTCGTAACTTCCCGTAAGACCTTATGTTAAAGTTGCGATTTTAAACCCTGAATATCTCGATTACCAGACGATGAAACCTTCTCAAACTTATTACACATTATAATACGACGCTCAAGAAGATTCACGCAAAATTTCGAAAAATTATCTTGGAAAAATTGTATCTGATGATTTTGTCGTTACTTTGTATATACTATTATGATTATGGCGATAGAAACTCCTTAATTTCTCTCCCTCAAGAATATTTGACATAAAGAAAAACTTTCTACAATTTGTACGGTCAAACAAGAAGACCATTATATGATTTCCGGAACAGTTTAGAATGTTCGATTGACCTTTCATAATGTCCTAATTGCTAAATTAACGGTCTGACAAAAAAAAGAAAGTGTCGCAAGAAACAGGAGGGCCATTCCATGTCAAATCGACCACGAGTTCGAATCGACCCCCTTCAATTTCGATGAAATTTGGTCAGAAGTTTTCACTTTTAACAAAACGAAGTCCTACAAAAGGAAAAAAATGTAAAATATTTTTTCCGAAAGTTATGCAAGATTCAAAATTTCACAATTTTTTAAATCTTTCAAGTTTATTTTTTAAATATCTCGAAAACTATTATAGTTACGAAAATACCTTTTTGGGTTCGTCTTGAAGAGTATATTTGTGGCTACGAAAAAGAAATATTGCGAAATTTTTTTTTGAAAAATGATGAATTTGGAGAATTTTGAATTTTTTTAATTCGTGCAAATCCACTTTACACATTAAATTTTTGGTTCAATCTTTGTTATATAATGCCTTGTACTGATCTTAAAAGATCCTGAATTTTTCAGAAAGGTGTTTTTTGTTTTGTCAAAAACATGAATTTTTAAAAATCGTGTAAATCTACGATCAACATTAAATTTTTGGTTAATTTTTTTTTATACAATACCTTGGACTGTTTTTAAAAGATCCTGAAATTTTCAGGATGGTGTTGTTTTGTTTAAAAAATTTAAATTTTTGAATTTTAGTAGAAAATTTTTTTTTTTTTGTACCAAAACTAAAAGATCAGTCTAAGGTATTATATGAAGAAGTAGATTTGCACGATTTTAAAAAATTCAAAATTCTCAAAATTCATCATGTAAAAAAAAAATCGGAATATTTTTTTCGTAGCCACAAGTATACTCTCCAAGACGAACCTAGAACGATTTTTTCGTAACTATAATAGTTTTCGAGATATTTGAAAAATAAACTTGAAAGATTTAAAAAATTGTAAAATTCTAAATCTTGCATAACTTTCGAAAGAAAAAAAAATTAAATTTGTTTCCTTTGGTAGAAATTTGTTTGATTAAAAATGAAAACTTCTGATCAAATTTCATCGAAATTGAAAGGGGTCGATTCCAGCTCTTGGACGATTTGACATGGAATGATCCAGGAATGTAAGGTTGTTACATTTTTTTTCATTAACGTTAAACTTTTCTCGGTTAACGATTAACGATCCTGCTGGATCCGTAAACAAATGGCTCTAATTTGTAACATGATAATTTCCCGGTAAATTGGTAAAACGAAATCCAAATTAAAATCCAAATTCATCTAATTTCGCACTATTTGATCCTTCAAATCGTGCACAAACTATTTTTAAAATTTCCGTACTTGTTGGCTTGAAAATACTCCAAGGACTGCCTTAAGCATTTTTGGCTCTGAGCCATCAATGTTATAATTTTATATTCCGATTCGTCGACGAGCTGAATGACTCTTTTTTTTCTTTACAGATTGGATTCAATGCCGAGCATTCGTGGTGAGTAGACTATAGGCATGTGCTAGACACCTGTTGAAAAAATAAGGCAAAAACGTGCTCATTTGTCTATTTCGTTGAGTCTAGCCGCCGGCGAAGTATCAGCGGAGAATTCTCTCTATCCCTCGCTGTCTCATACTTATGATCTCGCGTGTCAAGACAGACTAGTGCAATAAAAAGAAAAAACAAACGAAATAATTTTTTTTTAAACAAGCTTTTATTAGTTGTTAATAAAAAATAACTAAAAAGTTAAAAATAAAGTTATTCCGATTGGAAATTAGTTTTCAAATACAAGCGTGTTATACCCTCTTTTTTCTCTTGCTGTTAAAATGTAACACGCTTTTATTGGAAAACTTATTTCCAATCGGAATAACTTTATTTTTAACTTTTTAATTATTTTTTTATCAACAACTAATAAAAGCTTGTTTAAAAAAAAAAATTTCTTTTGTTTATTTTTTACTTTTTAGTATTCATGATGTTAAATAACTAGTTTAGTAATGTATATCTAGTTTCACATAATTTTATGCAAAAAAATTGTTTCGCAAAATTTTTTGCACAAAAATTATTTTGCAACATTTGTTAGACAAAATTATTTCACACAATTAATTTGCAACATTTTTCTGCAAAATTTATGCAAAAAAAATGTTTTCAGAAAATTTTTTGGAAAAAGACTGTTGCGCCAAATTTGCGTAGAGAAATGTTGTAAATCGATTGCTTAAAACCATTTTGTAAACAAAATTTGGCAAAACAATTTTTTTGCAAACAATTTTGCGAAAAATTTTTTTTGCAAAAAATTATGCGAAACATTTTTTGTTGCAAAACAATTTTCAAGCACATTTGTAATAAAAATTTTGCGAAACAATTTTTTTTGCAAAAAATTTGCCAATTTTTTGTGATAACATTGCATTGTCATCCGATTTACATATGCATGACAAATTTTAACTCAATCGGACACCGGGAAGTGGGTCAAATTTAACTTGCAAGATTTGATTACAGACACCGGGACAGGTGAAAGTAAATAAAAGCTTGTAAAAACAGTCTATCTCACAATAATTATTATTTACAAAGGATTTTAAAAAATCTCTGAGAGAAATTTAAAAAAAAAGCAGACAGCGCGATTGAATTCTTCGCTGTTACGGCTAGCAATCATGATTATGTTATTTAAAAATTCTCAATCGAAGCGATAACTAACTGAGCAGGGCAGATGCTGCAGTGATGTCGCACATGTGGGAATTTGTTCTATCCGAGGAGGCCATTTACACCGTGTAAGAATCCCGTCAACGAGTCAGAGTTTGACGTTAACAAAATTTATCTATTCCGCCTATTCTATTTTTTTTTCCGAATTGCTGTTCTGTACACTATTGCGCTTACCTGTCTCTTTCTGGTGCAACAGAAAAAAAGAGAAAAAAAAACACTGAATTGACATTTGATCCCTGAAGTTCTGGTTTCACGTTGGTTACAATTACATCAAACCGGTTCTACCTCTGTCAATGTCTCGTGTCTCATTTAGGTGGGCAGATTCCTATGAGCTTCTTCGTATAACAATCTCTCTAATCGGACGTACAGCGATCCAACAAAATTTGGATACTATTTTTTTTTTTTTTTTTTTTTTTTTTTAATACTCAATTTACTCAATATTGTCTCAAATGTGCTCTTTTTGTCTTTGCATTTTATCAGGGCGGATGCACCTGTGATGGGAGCCATGTGGGAATACGCTATCGGTACTGACGTGGATACTGGGTAATTCCTTCTACTGCTTTATTTTTTAACATCCAAGAAAAAAAAAAGAAATCCCAACGAAAGAAGAAGAGAAAAAAATCTCGTTCACGCTCTCCCATATCTAATCGAATGTAAGACATACAAAAAAAATGTTTCGTCGCGTCACGATGCACTCTGTCCCGGGATTCACGTCACCGTTCGTTCGTAAATAACATTATATATTTTAATAAGCTTCCTCCAGTCGTTCTTCAGCAGTCTGCAACATTTACTTTTTTTATTCGAACTATTGCTTCACTTATTTTCTCTCTCTCTGACTCAGCAGATCATAAAATTCATCAATCTCTCTGCATCTACAGTATTTTTCCTCTGTATCTCTCATGGAAATAGAATATATCTGGAATGTATTTGATATATTTCGAAAAATTGGATATTCAGTATTTATCCTCGAATATACACTATCGGCGAATAGTTTCCGGAGAAAACTTCAAAAAAGGTCTGGAACGTTTTTTTTAAATGCAATTTCGCCGGAAGTCAACGTAAACTAATTTAACAAACGGCATTTTGAAGGGGAAGAATTCGGCTTCATTTCCTGTTTTTTAAATTATTTTTACAATTTGTTTTTAGATTGGGACTCTATTTTGAAAAAAAAAACTGTTTTTCGCCTTCTTTCTCCCTCTCTTCGGATGCACCCATCTTTCTAGAGGACATTTTTTAAATACATTTTTACGATTGGATTCATAAAGGGAAAAATTTGAGCTTCAATTTACTTTATTTTGAAACTGCGAGCGATTTTTTTTCTACAGTTATTCGGTTTTTTGTGAAAAAAAAGGAAATTTGGCAAATCCCGTATAACACAAAAACAAAGAAGATTCATGAAAAATTTTAGGATAGCAAAGAGTTGCGTCTGTTTTCGTTGATTTCAGAGAAATTTTTTCAGATTTTTTTTCCAAATTTTTGTTTCCTCTTTTTCTGGGTCGGAGCTCAGATCATTCAATTACCGGAACTCGAGAACTATGGGATTATTGATAAAATTTCGAGACGGAAAAATACTTTATTTTCCCATTTTCAACACATTGGAATTTTTTCAAAAGCTTTAGTTCTATTTTCGGTCGAAAAAAAATTTGGAAAAAAAATCGGAAAAAATTCCTCTCAACTCAACGAAAACAGACACAACTTTTTGCTATCTTGAAGTTTTTCATGAATCCTCTTTGTTTTCGTGTTTTACGGGATTTTTCAAATTTCCTCTTTTTTCACAAAAAAACAGAATAACTTTGGGAATGAAAATCGCTCAAAGTTTTAAAAAAAAGGAAATTGGAGCTCAAACTTTCCCCTCTATGAATCCAATCGTAAAAATGTATTTAAAAAAATTCCTCTAGAAGATGGGTGCACCTGAACAGAGGGGAAAAAGGCGAAAAACAGTTGTTTTTAAAATAGAGTCCAAATCTAAAAACAAATTGTAAAAATAATTCAAAAACCAGGAAATGAAGCCGAATTCTTCCCCTTAAAAATGGCGCTTGTTAAATTAATTTACGTCGACTTCCGGCGAAATGGCATAAAAATCGTTACAGAACTTTTTTGATGTTTTGTCTGGAAACTTTCAAATCGTTTCAGAGATTTTTGATACCTTTCCAATTTGCAGGATTATTTAATAAAGCTTTTAAGTATTTCAAATTTTTTAATCCGACCATTCTGGAAGTACGATATTTTACTTTTTAATCAAGGATATCTCCAAAAAGCTATAAATAGCCAAGAAAATATTATTAGTCCTTAAAAAAACCAATACCTCCAAAATGGTTGGATTTTGAAATCCGATAAATTCAGAGTAAGCCTTTGAAAGTATTACTATTAATTGACAAAGTTCCAAAAACGTTGGTCATGAAGAAAAAGTAGCTGAAATACTGGAGAGGTTTGATGTTAATGTTCAAAAGATTCGATACGTGAAATATATTATTGCATAATTTTTTTCCATGAGGGTAATTCAAAATTCTTGGCATTTTTATTCCAGTAAATGTAGATGCGTGCACGTAGAATACTATAGAGACTGCTCAAGCTTTCGCAATCATAATTTTCGTGTCAGTAAATGTATTCTGTGATTTAATCGTTTTTAAAAAATAATTATGCTTGTCTCATTGAGACTCACTCTCATAAATTCACAAAATGTTCTTCCTCTTTGTGATCATGTTCACAGTCTTCATTAATCGCAAGCTATATATTTCAAGCTTTGATCTCGAATCACTGGCATTATCGATACTGATTGTAATTTATGGTAATTCAGATACAAGGACGACGGTCACACGAAGGGAACACCGGAATTCGATCCACCGGTTCCGTCGCGCTTGCAATGGGATCTATCTAGTCCATGCATCGAGGCCATTGAAAATTCTCACAGAGCCGCTGACAAACTATTGAACGACGTTGAACTTCGTATTTACGTTCATAACAATTATGGCAAAGGTTTTATGAAATCATGCAGAATGTCACCGGACGCGTATATACAAATGGCACTTCAGCTTGCTTATTATCGTGACGCTGGTAGATTCAGTTTAACGTACGAGGCGTCGATGACTCGACTCTACAGAGAGGGCAGAACCGAAACTGTAAGGCCTTGCACTATTGAATCCACCGCGTGGGTCAAATCCATGGAGGATTCAACGGCAACCGTAAGAAATTATAATCGAACGAGAGATTATTAAATTAGGGGGGACCGGGGACAGTTGTAACAATCTGTATTTTGGCTTTTCCTGGGCCTAAATTATAATGCTTATGTAAATCACACATATACCCCTGCATAGAGCATTTAATGGTCTCCAAAATGGTTCTATGTTGAAGGCTGTAACTAGAATTGAAAAAAAAGTATAGGCCTTTATAAAAAGTGTAAGAAATTGTTACAACCGTCCTCAACCCCGGGGCAGTTGTAACAGTCGATGGGGACAGTTGTAACGGTCGATAAGGCTAGTTGTAACATAAGATTTTAACACAAAATTATATCTTCCATTGTGACCAATATTATATAATATTACTACAACATCAAACATTATCACCGGGATATATATTACGGTCACAATGATAAAATCTTAACACATGGAAATAGTCGTATGGAGTTGATTTTTTAAAATCGTGAAAATCCACGATCAACATTAAATTTTTTGTTTTATTTTTTTTATATAACCTTGTACTGGTATTAAAAGATCCTGAAATTTTCAGAAATGTGTTTTTTTTGTTTCAAAAATATGAATTTTTGAATTTTGGTAAAACTTTTTTGTTTACCTCTAAATTAAGTGAAGTTGATCAATCATGTAATTTTGACTGCTCAAAATTACAAAATTACATCATTACTCAACTTAGAATAATTCATATTTTTGAAACAAAAAAAACACCTTTCTGAAAATTTCAGAATCTTTTAAAACCAGAACAAGGTATTATATTTAAAAAATTGAACAAAAAATTTGATGTTAATTGTGGATTTTCACGATTTTAAAAAATTCAAAATTCTCCAAATTCATCATTTTTTCTCGGAATATATTTTTTTTCGTAGCCTCAAGTATACTATTCAAGACGAAACAAACGATTTTTCATAACTATCATAGTTTTCAAGATATTTCGAAAAAAAAATTGAAAGATGGTTAAATTTTGAATTTTGCATAACTTTTGAAAAAATAAAATTTATTATTTTTTCCTTGGTAGAACTTGGTTTTATGATAAAACAAAACTTCTGACTGAATTTCATCGAAATTGAAAGAGGTCGATTCCAACTCTTGGTCGATTTGACATAGAATGACCCAAGTAACAGAATTTACGAGACGTATCCGAAAACTTGAAAAGTACTTGATACTTGGTACTTGATTTTTTCAAGTACTTGTCATTCAAGTACTCGTCCTGACGAGTACTTCAAGTACCGCCGGTACATGATAGTTCAAGTACCTATGGTACTTTTTACTTCATACTTGAAGTACTTTCAAGTACTTTGCCCAACTCTGATCTGTACAATTGAAGGGAAAGAAATGTTCAAATCTTCGTTATTAAACTTTTTCAAATCTGAATTTGAAAAAATGTTTTTCATGTATTTCTATACTTCACAGGTCGAAGAGAGGCTCAAGCTATTGAAAGCTGCAGCTGTGCAACATCAAAGAGGTTATCAGGACGCCATGTGCGGGAATGGCATAGACAGGCATCTATTCTGTCTCTACGTAGTTTCAAAATACTTGGAGGTGGATTCACCATTTTTAAGGGTAATTTTTGTAATTATAATGTGAAAAATCTATTTGAATTACTGCAATATCAACGTTGTAGCTTTAGCAAAAATGTTAATTTTGTAAAAAAATCATGAAAGTGTAGAATTAGGGGTAATTAATTAATTTAGTGACTTTTCCGAAAATCGATGGGAAAATTTTTTTTCGCCATGTCCTTATTTATTTAGTTATAAACAATGATATTCAGATGGGGGAAACCGAACTTTTCTATTAACAAATTTTTTAAAAGCGAAAAACCGTAACAACCGAAAAGTCACTAAACTAACTAATTACCGAATTAGGCGCTTCACTTCTAAATGTATGCTGCAAAAATAAAATTCGAATATTATAGCGTTTTAAATATTTTTTTTCAGGAAGTCCTCAGCGAGCCATGGAGACTTTCAACGTCGCAGACTCCACACGGACAAACGTCCAGATTAGATTTGAAAAAATATCCGAATTGTATATCGGCAGGAGGTGGATTTGGTCCGGTTGCCGACGACGGTTACGGTGTATCTTATATAATTGCCGGGGAGGATCTTTTATTCTTTCACATATCAAGCAAGCGAAGTTCAAATAAAACGGTGAGCATTTTCACGCCAATGAGTTGTATTATGGAAATTCCACATCTTCAATGATTGTGCTTTTAAATTCTGCCCGCAAAATCTTTTTTTTTTGCATATGATCATTGTTATGCAAATGTATCTCGTCAAAATATTGATCATTCGACTTTGATGAATTACAGAGTGCCTCGAGGTTCGCACTACGAATAGAGGAGGCTCTTGCGGACATGCAATCACTGTATATTGCTCAGAAGAAATTGAAGTCACAATGAACGAGAGAGAGAGAGAGATAATAAAGTGTGTTATTGAGGAGCGAGACTCTTTTACGGATATCAATATATCATCGCGATAGATCATTGTAAATATACTAGTAACAATACCGTAATGTTGTCGACGCGTGTTTGACGAAAAATTATGTACTTGAATATTCGAGCGTTCGGTTGAACGAAAAAATTGACAAATGTATTCTTTTAACGAAAAATTGAAAGACTCCGCTCATACTTGGTAAATAAATCTTGAAACTTATTTAATTATTTAAAAGAATTATTTACCAAATACTATCAACGTTTTTTCATTTTTCATTAAAGCAATGCATTTGTAGATTTTTTCGTTCCACCGAACGTTCGGAATTTCAAGTACATGAAAAATTCTGTAATTGTTTTGAAATTTTAGTCTTTCGATGTCATCGAAAGAAGGCAATGTCTGCAATATTTTGCAATTGGTAGCTTCATATTCATCGGAAGCAAATCCTTTTTTTGTTTGTTTTATAAATATTACACAACTATGGACTAGTTTGAAAAAATCGTCAACAGCGTGAATTCTAAAAGTATCACACTGTCGTCCTTTGTACTCGTGAATTTCATGGATTCGCGCTAATGGACTAATTTGGACAATTACTCTTCGCGAAACTACGATCTTCCAATATTATTCTATGCGAAATTTAGATACGAGAATTACGGATAGCAGCTTCGCGTGGGTTGTTTTTTTTTTTTTTTAATTGTTCATAGGCCTCAAATGAATTTTTAAACGCGAATCTTCATAATTCAAACACTCTAGATGTAAAGATATAACTGCGAAGCAATGCCATGAACCCTACGTGTGCAACCTATCAATGCAAATTATTTTAATATTGCTCTTACGCTACCATAAAATAGATATTTTATACACGGGATATTTTACGTGATGATTGTTCTATATTACCACACCGAATACATTTGTTGATAGAGTATCGACACGTATATATATATTTATTAATATTAATGGTATTGGTGCTTTTTAGACCAATTGAAGTTTTCGGGTAGCGTTAAATATAATCATTGAACGTCAAGACGATCCCAGATAGACTTTTGAATGAGAGGAGAGAAAAACGAAGTTGTATATAGGATATTCCAATTGAACTGAAACAACGTTAGGACCTCATTCTCTTGGATTTGTTTCATAATTTTTCTACTATTGTAATGAGACTAAAAAGCACTACCAATTTTTTAAAGAATTTTTCTGTCATTCATGTTTTTCGAATAATTTTTTTCTCGAATACAACAATGGCGGAAGTTAGAAATCTAAGAGAATTTACTTTTCCTGAGAATCACAGTCTTTTACGAAAGTATTAAAATACTTGAATATTCGCAAACACACATTTTTTAAAAAGCTTCAAAGAAATTGATAACTACGTTTTTCATGGTTGTTAAAAAAGATTTTTTTAAATCATTTTTTTTTCAATTGCATATTTTATTGGAAATGTGAGTGTATTTCAAAAATGAGCCATTTATTATTTAAATCTTTTTTCAATGTAAGTATTTTAAAATAAGCATGTGAGCCTCGTAAAAATATAATTTTCCATTCTGGTTCATGGCTTATAAACTTCGAAATAAAATAAGGGATTTTTGTGAACTTTAACAGATTTCACAATTTCGGCGTTTGTATTTCAAAGAAAAAATCATTGAAAAAAAAATGGTTGATAGAACAAATTTGGAAAAACTGTTTATGTTGACTTGGAATATGCATATACATTCGTAACGAAGGAAAAATGAACTATGGATGATAAAAAAGTGTGACTGCAATAAGTGAATTTGTCGCCCATTGCCAGACGAAACTTAAGTTGTATGATTAGTAAGTAATATGTACAGAATACTTTATCAATTTTGAAGTATAGACAAATATATATATAGATATATAAATAAAATTGACAATCAAATTTCTTTTCCTATTTTTGTTTTTTATGTTTGTACCTTTTGCAGCTTTTTACTATCGTTATTCTTGAACGAGTGACTCTCGAGATATTTCTCACGCCCGCGATGTCTTTGCCGGTTTGAGATTACGACGTTTCTAATGGTCGAATGTAGAAATCTCTTGTTTATGGTTTCCTTTGGTTTTACCCAACCACTCGGACCCATGAACTCTGCTCTTCTCGCACCAACTTTTGCCTCTTCCATCAGAGCCTCTGCTGCGAGTCTTAAAAAGATAAGCACATTTTTGTAAATCATATTGATAAAACTCATTGATATTTTAATCGCATACATTATAACAATGCCTTATCATTTCTAGGCTTATTATTATATGAGGTATTCCCGCTCAACGATTGAAAGCTATTGTTAAAGAATTTTTTCGATTTTATTTCGCGCTGCGCCAAAGCTCCAAGCGCTGAATACGCAAAAAGTTTCAAATATAACTTTTGGTGTATTTTAAAGAGTATTATAGTAGGAGATCTGAAAATTGGTGTACAATACATTTTTAAGCAACACTAAAACATACTCGAGTTTCAAGAAAATTGAAAGAGGTCAGCCTAACAGGGGGTCCCGTTGAGCAGCAATACCTCATATACATATAAGGGCTAGAAATTTTTTTTTTTTTTCAAAATTACCTCAAAAAGTAAAAATTACACAATTTTTCTGAATGGAGTCTATGATGAATAATTTTAACGTCAAATATTTTTCATTGATTGTTGGTTACAATATATATGGGGGATGCTTTCTGCTTTTTTTCATCATCTGTCTGTTTTGATTCGAGCAAAATTTGGCTCATCCTGTTTGATAAGTTCAAAAATAATTCTAAAATTGAGACAATTTCAAAGGACCCATTATCGAGATGTTAATTGAGAAATATTTACAATTTTTAATATTTTCTGCTTTTTGATAGATATATTTCTCCAATGATTAGTTGTAGACATTTGTCTAGAGAACTCTTTTAAAATCATGCACTTGAAGTTTCAAACGTTCAATTGAACGAGAAATCAGAAAAAGTTCAACGAAAATTCAAAAGAGCTTGCAAATACTTCATAAAAAATAATTGAAAAAATTCAAAGATATTTTAATAATTATTTCCAAAGCGTTGACAAAGTCTCAAATTGTTCTGCAAAAGAATATATTTTTCACTTTTTTGTTCACCCGAACATTTGGAACTTCAAGTCCATTTAAAATCTTGAATCTCCTTTATCAAAAAAGAATGCTTTACCATTTTTATAATGAATCCAAATAGCCTTATAATTAAAAAAATGATACTTTTTACCACTCCAAAATGCCAAACTATGGAGCTCTAATTCAACAAGGTTTTAGGGACAAAATCATCAAGTATGCTAAAAAATGTTATTATCGACATCATAAGATATATGTAATATATTATCAATATACATAATTTATACGTGATTGGTAACATGATATAAAAATATATATTTATAGTATATTATACTCGGATCACAAAATACTTATTATTCCAACTATATAGCGATTATAATAATAAAATAAGTAAATTATGAAATACCTGTTTAAAGTTTCGTCGTCCATAACTGGATTAACTGAATCACCCTCGTAGAAATGATTTTATCGTCAATAAACTTCATGCATTCCTTTCACACATTTTCACGACACTTACGAATTCTGAATTTTTGACATGAGTAATTTATTAATTAACCATTGTTCATATGTTACGAAGGTTATAAAACAACATTGAGAACCTAAATGAAGTTAGTCAAGGATAAAGATCGATTAAGTTCGATATTCGATTCGACTATCCCTAGGAAATCGACATGACGGTTTTTATTTTTCCCCTAGATTTTCGGCGCGCGCGGTGGTGGTTTTCTAGTTATTTTACATTGCGAAGGAAACCCCTCTGCCCTTTCGACATTGTCAACGGCAACGGCTATGCCGTATTCGGGATCGATTTGCACGATTTTCTTATTAAAATACGGTATTTAACGACCGTTGGACCGAATTGAAATGTCCTTGACGTATTAATTATCGATATTTCGCATAATTTGCGATCTTAGAAGCTTCTCGCGAGCTATAAAGTCCCTCAATAACCGCTTTCTCACAATCAAAGCCACGTGGTTCTTCGGTTTCTGACATTTTGAACTCTCACAGGTATGTACCGTGTGTTCTCTCCCGGCGCGCGTCCGTTGTCTTCGCATTTTTACTGCCGAAATCCTATTTCAATCATTAACTTGATCGTAATTGCATGAAATATAAGAACAACGCTCGCACTTATAAATCATCTTTCTCAGGGGGGCTTTGAGATTTTCGATCTATAACGAGAGATTATGCCTATATATACTGTATTATTTCCCGCGAACAAAATGCGCTCTAGAAATATCGATTCTTTGTTTCAAAGGGAAGAAGGCATGCTGATACAGAATGACGGAGTTCGTAGACGGTTGGATTCTCGGTCACACGCTCGGAGAAGGTGCTTATGGAGAGTAAGTACAGATAATTGGGTTTTTGAAATAATTGATTTCGATTTTTTTTTTTTTTTATAATATGCTTCGAATCCTTACACTTGAAGATCCATAATCTAGCGTGAAACCGGTTTGATTTTTTTGCAACATTTTTTTTCGCAATTTTTTTGCAAAATTCTGTTTGCATTTTTTTTTGCAAAATTTTTTTTGCTTTTTTTTTGCAAAATTTTTTTTGCTTTTTTTTTGCAAAATTTTTTTTGCTTTTTTTTTGCAACATTTTTTTTGCATTTTTTTTTTGCAAAAAGTTGCTTTTTCTTTGTGCCTTTGAAATTTTTTTATCATTCGCTAATTCTGCGTCAGGGTGAAACTTGTAATAAACAAAACGACTGGCGAAGCGGTCGCCATGAAGATGGTCGATCTGGAAAAACATCCGGATGCTCATGAGAGCGTGCGTAAAGAAACTATGATACACAGACTGTTATCAAATTCGCACATAATACAGTATTTTGGACAACGCAGCGAGCCTAAAATGGAGTATATTTTTTTGGAGTACGCATCAGGCGGCGAGCTGTTTGATAGGATAGGTACTAAATTCTATATTAAGTTTGTATTTTTTGTCGATTAAGAAATTTCATGGTTGCTACATATTTCGAAAACTGGCAAGAGTCCACAGAAAAGGGGTAATATTGACCCTTAAATGCTGACGATGGGTCATTCGTGTCCGGGCCAATATTTTCCGTTGAGTTTTCTCATAGACTCATGCGGGTAAAAATTTAAAAAAATTTCGCGTTCAACAATTTATTATCATTTAGTTAAGAGTTCAAAGAAGGCTCATGAATATTTTCAGATTTTTCAAAAGTTTTATAATTGTGAAATGAGCGAAAGACACAAACGACCCATCGTTAGCTTTGGCGATTGCTGAAAATATCGTTAATGAGGGTTAAATACTTCGGTTTGGGTTAGTGAATCTTGAACCGATTCAAAAATTTTGCAAATTTATGAACTGGAAGACCAGAATGTTTTGCAAAAGTTCTGCGAAAAGCTGCAAAAGTACGAAAGTTAGTTTACAAATGTTTTTAGAAAGTTTGAGATGAAGAAAAAATAACTAAATCATCTATCCTTGTTGTCTGCAAATTCGTGAAAAAAAGTTAAGCTTGGTAATTAATTACGAAAAAGTATCCATTGGAGCACCCAAAAACAAAAAGGGCTCAAGGGAAAAACAAAAGGGTGTGCTATACTTTTTTCATAAATCTCATTATTCGATGATTTGGAACATTTTAAGCAAACTGGCATGAAAGTCTATCATTTTAAACAAACTGGGAAATTTTTTTTTTCCATGAAAAAAAAACTTTTTTCATCATGAAGCAAAATGTGCATTGTCATTGCATTGTTATTGAGAAAGTTTGATAATTTCAAACATAACTTTTTTGTATCTATCAGTGGGCTCCAAAAAAATGTCAATATTTGGTTGGAAAACCTAAAGAAAATTTTCATCTGTGCAAAGCAACCATGAAATTTGACTGTGAGAATATTCAATTAAAAATAAGCAAGTAACGAAGATGTAATCTTTTTTTGCAACAATCAATACAGAACCGGATATAGGAATGCCTTGTTGGGAGGCCCAGAGATACTTCAGACAATTGCTCACGGCTGTGGAATATCTTCACAGTCGCGGAGTAGCCCACAGGGACCTCAAACCCGAGAATTTGTTGTTAGACGATAAGGATAATTTAAAAGTAACGGATTTTGGTCTCGCAACCGTTTACCGTTGCCAAGGAAAAGAGCGCTGTCTGGACAAGAGATGCGGAACTCTGCCGTACGTTGCGCCCGAAGTTTTGACGCGACCTTATCACGCGGAACCGGCTGATGTATGGTCTTGCGGAATAATATTCGTCGCCCTCCTCGCTGGAGGTAAAATTATACGATTCATCATTTTCATAAGCACAACCTTCGATGAACGTAATCATGTCTCAACGTAACATCGACGATTCATTGTAATCAGGCATCATTAATTAATGATTATAAACTTACGTCCTTATTTAGTTTCTAAATGGTCCGTATGTGAAATATCTAGAACTGCCTTGGGATAAAGCCTCGGCAGACTGCCCGGAGTATGTTGCATGGCGCGAGGGAAAATACATGTCTTTAACGCCTTGGAAAAAATTGGATAATGTGGCACTCGGATTGATTCGTAAAATTCTCATTCACGTACCATCCGCGAGATACAAGATAAAGGATATCAAAGAGCATCGCTGGTACCTCAAGAATTTCCGCAGAGGTACGATACTATTTAAATTTAACAAATTGGCAGTACTTTCTTTATGGGGAGTTCTTTTTCAACCGGGCCACTTTTTTTTTCACCCTCTCCAATTTTTTTCAAAATCTTCCAGTTTGAAATATTAGTCAAAATTAACGTCTGCGATTTTTTAAAGAATTTTTTAAGTGTCCGTTCAGGATTTTCAATTTTTCATTCCGAACACTGTATCTCAAAAAATATTCATCGATCAAAAAAAAACATAAGAATAAAAACTTTTTTATTTTTTCCATTTGATCGAAAAAAATTAAAATCATAATTTTTCGGCATTGAGAAAATTGAAATTTGGCAAAAAAATAAGAATAACATTTTTTTAAACCTAATAACACACTTTCGATTTCGGTACAAATTTTACAGAATGTCTGTCATTGGGTAAAGAGTCTGCGAAAAAAATTTCAAAATGGCACCTGCAATGAAAAAAAAAATAAGAACCCTGCAAAATCTATATGCAAGATTATGAAATTATGAGTTACGAGATTTCGCAGGGTTTTTATTTTTTTTTCATCGTAACCATTGCAGGTGCCATTCTGAAAGTTTTTTCGCAGACTTTATCCAATGACAGACATGAAAAAAAATAAAACCCCTGTGAAATCTTTATGCGGTTATGAGATTTCGCAGGATTTTTATTTTTTTTCATCATAACCATTGCAGGTGCCATTCTGAAAATTTTCTCGCAGACTCTTTACCCAATAACAGACACCCTGTAAAATTTGTACCAAAATCGAAAGTGTGTTATTAGGTTTAAAAAAATTTTATTCCCATTTTTTTGCCATATTTCTTTTTTCTCAATGCAGAAAAATGATTTTAATTTTTTCCGATAAAGTGGAAAAAATAAATAAGTTTTTATTCTTATGTTTTTTTTTGTTTGATGAATATTTTTTTAGATACAGTGTTCGTAATGAAAAATTGAAAATCCTGAACGGACGCCTAAAAAAATCTAAACAAAATCACAGACGTTTCTTTTGACTAACATTTCAAACGGGCAGATTTTGAAAAAAATTGGAGAGGGTTAAAAAAAAAGTGACCCAGTTGAAAAAGAATTTCTCATATGGGGTATTCCATGCGTAGCAAGACCGGTTTTGGTCGCCTGTCCCAAAATTTTTCGTCCGTTCATATATCGTTTTCTTATATCATATAAAAACATTTCCATGTAGTTATGAACCCCAATTAAGACTTGGTTTTTGTTAAGTCCTGATCGAAAGATAAAAACTGTCCCTTAAATGTCAATACAGCAAAAATTAAATCTGACCAGCGATTTTTAACCGGAAAAAAGCGCCCTTTTCAATAAAGCTAATGGAATAGTAATCCGATTTGTAAAGAAAAATGTATAGCCAAAAAAACGGAGAAAAAACCGTTTCTATTTTTTTTCGGCCCTTAGGGTCTACTGAATTTCATCAAAAATTTAACTGAACATAGTTCAACACGTGAGAAACATTCGGTAAAATTTTCAGCTTGCCTTTTTTCTTTGTTCACTGGCAATTAAATGTGTTGTTACTCCGTAAATAGTCGACGCTTCCTTTCCATCGGAACTCGTTCAAGACAAAACTTATTAATTTTATTGCCAGTGAACAAAAAATAGCGGCAAGCGGCCGAAAAAAAATATAAACGGTATTTTTCTCAGTTTTTTGGCTGTCAATTTTTTTCTACATATCGGATTAATATTCCATTTGCTTTCTTGAAAAGAGAGCTTTTTTCCAGTTAAAAAGCACTGGTCAGATTTTAATTTTGCTGTATCGACACTTAAGTGACCCACAATTGAAGGTACGTTAAATATTTTGTTTTTTATTTTTGATTAGAACTCAACAAAAACCCACACTCAATTCCATAACTACATGGAAATGTTTTTATATGATATAAGAAGATGACATATTGATGGACGAAAAATTTTGAGACCCGCGGCAAAAACCTGTCCCGCTACCCCTGGAATACCCCATATACTTTTTCCGCTATATGAAACCATCGACGGTTTCTGATGGTGAAATATTGAATGCCTCCACTAAATCTTTTAATATTTATTTCCAAAGTCACAAAATATGTTCATAAATTTTGCACTATACAAAATTCAATTTTGGATCCTACGCTCCGCTTTTCATCGTTGTCTACAATCGAATCATCATGGTGACTCCTTGGTCAGGTACTGAGTGACTCTGAGTATAACGTGAAAAAAATTACTCAAGGCGACTCGGTACCCAACCGTGAGGTCATCAAAAAGCATCCCTCGCTGGAACGAGAACGAGAGGATGGGACAAAAAATTAGCTTTTACCTTTACTTTGGTAATACAGCTCTATGATTAAAATTAAAGCTTCATAAAGCTAGATTACCAAAGCAAAGAGTATTGGCTCGAGCAACGTCGATAGCATGGAGCAACGAACATGGAGGTCTTTTTATTTTTATTTTTTCCAATCCAACGGACAATTGTCAGCCGACATTTTCTGCCGTCCTCTCTTTGGTTATCTAGCTGTATGATTGTTATAATTCATAAAGCTAGAATACCGAAGTGAGGACGACAGATACACATCACTTGTCCGATCGACGCGGAGAATTCATCGAGCACGAATAATGGGATTCGTTTGGCATTTTCATATTTTTCGTTTTTTTTTTTTTATAAATAAATTTTTTATATCCGATATTGCAGATTGCAGCGAAGATGGAAGAGATCGCGTCGACGGGCCGATTGCGAAATTTATGCGTTCCGACGACGAGGAAAATTTGACGAGATTGTGCCTTTCGCAGCCCGAATTACCGGGAATCGAGAACATCGGCACGGTTCAAATTAATCTCGAGGAAAGACCGGGTTTCTCATTCTCGCAGCCAGCTCACGTCGAGGATCTTCTATTGTGTACTCAGCTTCAAGCTTTGCAAAACACCCAAACGAGTCAGGTACGCTTTTCCTGATAATTCTCTTTACAATTTAGAATCGACCTGGATCGATATCGCGATTTTATCAGGTTTTTCATTCAATTTTTTGCAACCTTCCTTTTGCAGAATACTTTCCAACGTCTTGTCCGTCGTATGACGAGATTCTTCGTCAAAACCGATTGCGAGGCGACCGTTAAGATTCTGGTTAATTATTTGGAGAATGAAAATTATAATTATCGCATCAGTGATGTTGGCATCGTAAGTAAACGATCAGTTTTATCACTAATTAGCAAACTATTGATAATGATTCTGATAGTTTCCAGAAATAGCATGGAATACCCTGTTAAGTTCATTTGGAGTATTTCCAATACTTTTGGGAGCGAAATAACAAGTTTTCGTTTTTCTTAGATCACAGTTTCGACGGTCGATAGAAGGAAGATGCCTCTAGTGTTTAAAGCGATTATCGTTGAAATGGACGGCAAGATATTGGTCGATTTTCGACTCTCGAAAGGATGCGGCCTCGAGTTTAAACGACGTTTCGTGAAGATTAAAAATTCGCTGAATGAAGTTATTATGAAAGGTCCGGTAACTTGGCCTATTGCCGTTGCAACCAAAACCGTGCCTTGACGAACTATGCGCGTTGTCGAATTTTCAGACACACGCCGACAGTTGTAATGTTTGAATCACGTTTACCAAATAAAAAGTATTTTTTTTGTATATTTAAAAAAAATAACAAATTTTGGTATTCCATTGATTATCGCAAGTGTCGTAATCAACAACTCCCATTAGGAAACTCCAACAACAATTCAGCATTCATTATCTTTATTTACATTGGAGATTGTTTTTATACGAAAACTTCATCGTTCTCTTTTGTGTGCTCCACAAATAAATTGATTCATTCGTATCAGGTAAGAAACATACGTTCATATGGGGTATTCCAAGCCAAGTTAACGTTTAACTTTTGCACTCTTGCACTTTGTCTATGATTTTTTCTGCGATTGCACTAAACGTGCAAAACATTCTACATTTTTTCAAATTTTTTAACGTCCTCAAATAATTTTCTCGGATTTTCTAATTTCGCTGTTTTTCTCGGATTCAGCGTGTGCAGGTACTAAAATAGTTTCATAAATTGTTTTTGCCATGGAGAAAGAAACTCGTAGAGGAAATAGAATTTTTCCATTATGGTTGATAAATTATGATATGAAAATGCCGGCTTTTGAGATTTTGTTTAAATTTGTTTACAATCTAGCGTATTTGTTTTAGAAAAACAAGAATTTAAAAAAGTGCGGCTGCTAGAAGTCTAATTAAAATTGGAGGAGCATTTTACACTTAGTACAAAGGTAGAAAACATAATGAACCAAATCCAAGAGTTGGTCGAGTTGGCTTGGAATATCACATATGTGATTGCTAAAATTATACCAATAGCGTCGGTAAAGGTTTTTTTCCGGGCCACGCTTCCTTCGCGTATTTCTTCTTTCTTGGTTCGTGAGTGTGTGGCTCAGCGACTCCCGTGATTTCTGCCATGTGAGGCGGTTCAGTTTGCATTTGATTCGGCGTCATTTCGACTTCAGGCGCTGGATTTGGCAGAGCTATGCCCAAACGTGACGTCAGTGATGTAAGAGCCGTTGAAAATGGATTGCTCGGCATGGAAGCGGGTGTGAATTGCTCGGGCGGTAAATCGTGATAAAGCTGCGTCATCGCTGACGTTTGATGAGAATGCTTCAGGGTATTGTGACTTTCTTCCGTTAGGGATATCAAACCACCCTCTAATCTCATTCTCTGTAAAAATAAAAAAATAAGTTCATGATGTAATTTGTATAATTCAAAAGAATGACATTTTTCCTTATATTATTTATAATCAATAGGGGACAAAATTATAGAGATTTTTATTTGAAATTATGTTATACTCGAATTATGACTATTCCGAAACTCTATAGATAAATGAAAACAAATGTAATACCTTGCTAGGAACAACTGTCGTTTGTACAAGATTGCGAAAACGGCCGACCGATGGATCAACGTCTTCCGGATTAATGACTTCCTCGTCGTCGTTGAACGTAATGCCTTTTTTCTTGCGTTTTCTCGTTGGCTTGTGAACGTCGTCGTCATTTATACCGAGCATCGATATTCGCCTGTTATGCGCCGTATTGAATTCCGTAAGATTCTGAAAAAATAAAATAAAATAAAAAAGATAAAATCCACTCTGTTCCCAATTATTCAGGATTTTATTTGACCTACGTCAAGTTCAGTTTCAGTCTCCGGAAGCCCCAAAAGTCCACCGGCGTCAATATCATCCGATGATTTTTCCAACTCTTCTATTATGGCTCTGTTTCCGCTTTGTGGTCTCTCTCTGATAATATAGTATCTCGTGGAAGCTCCAAAGTGAAACGTACTGTCTATAGGCAATTGAGTTGGTTTCTGGGACTCCAGTCTCATGTTTCCAATGTAAGTTCCATGAGCTAGTTACACATTTTTTATCAATCATCGAATTTACGAAATATTCGCAGCAGAGATAAAAAACGTTCCACAGCATTTACAGGTCATCCAGGATTTTTTTTATCAATATTCAATTCAATGAAATATTAAGATTTGAAAAATTGACCGTGCACTCTTTAAATGAAAAACTAGCATTGGGTAAGGTGGATCCGATATAAAGAGTTATTGTCTAATGCTGAAAAAAATTTATCGCAAGGATTTATTGTAAAATGAATCAATTTAATTAATTTACAAGTGTATGATAGTGGCTTGTTTTATTTGTTGAAATATTTTTTTCAAATTCAATAAGTAATATACTTGGTATTAAATCAATAACTGCACAGCAAGAAGTTACAGTTTGTTACAGTTTTACAGTTACAGTTTGTTTCTTATTAATTTTTATCAGTAATACTATTTTTTTTTTCATTTCAATGTCTAATTGGCAATAATTTATGGGTTTGAAGTTGCAAACGTTTAGATGAATGAATAATCACTGAATTTGTTATTTTACAGAACAATCTTGAGTCTTTGTTAATGCTTTCAACATCATTCGTGAAATGTTTTCGAATTTTTGAAATTAGCAAATATTAGCAAGCTTTTCTAATTTTTTGTTAAATGAATACTTCTTTTTCGTTTATTTGAACGTTCAAAACTTTATAATAATTTCAAGTCGGCTGCACCATTACAAGCATATGCAAATATAAAATTCAAAATATAAATATGCCAAAATATAGACAGCAAAATATAAAATTAAATGCAATATGAAGTCTTTAAAAATTAACTTACTGCTGCCAAGATCAACCAGGAAAGCTCTGTTCAGATGTTTGTGATAAACCAGAGCCGAATGAACTCTGGAGCAAGAGGCGTGATCGATACAAAAATCATTGAGTTGCTGATTTCTACCAAAGAGATAACATTTCTTTTCGTCCACCATTAATTTCTGCAAAGAATAATCATTGTATCGTTGCATGTTTATGTATACAAATAAAACCGATAAAAGGGAGAAGGAAAAAATTGTTTTTACCTGTATCAGTTTGTCGCCTTTCAAAACATCGAGGTGCAATCCTACCGGAGGTTTGCCGGCCCTTAAAAAAGACAACAGTCGTCTAACAAATCTCCCCGTGGTTGTAATTGAACAATCGTAATCCCGCGATTGTTTTTCGGTCACTTGACTTTTGCAATAATGTGAATTCGATGAGAAATTTATCATGAAAACATCGTTTACTCACCAGTTTGGTACTTCGTAATGGTTAGCCATTTTTCAACACTGCATCAATCTTTGTGTACGCTTCATCACAGTATTTGCTTGACGTTACGACGAATAAATTTTCAAACTTACACTCATTATCGTTATTTTTTTGAGAAATTGATTTTTCTCAAAATGTACACAATTATAAAGACGATTGAATTAAAAAAATATACACTTTGGGCTTTTGACACTGAACAATATCAATTGTGAGGTTGGAAATGATAAAAATACTTGTTTAACCATGGAATACACAGATGGCGCTGCGAAATTTCTTCTCAGTCGATAATTCAGGAAATGACGTGTCCGAAAATTCCGCGGAGCCCTTTTTTCCCCCCCATATGTTATATTTGACAGAAACGTGAAAATAGAGAATCGACACAAAAAATTTTCATCAGCTAAACACGATCAACCGTCATTTAATTGTTACAAGTTTTTTCACAACAATTTTACAAAGTTAACCTTGCAAATATGATGAGCTTACGGGATAAGCAGAAACGTGAGTGGACAATTATCTCCTTAGATAGAATTTATCATTTTAAAAATCATGGTTACGAAATCAAGTATTTTTTCATAATTTCTCTTTTAAATATTTCAAAAATCATTGAAATTTCAGATGCTTTGCAGCAAATGCTGAATCTAAATCAACCGGAATCGAAGGTTAGCGCAGCTGTGCCAACGTGGAAAATTTTGATATACGATCGTGTTGGTCAGGACATAATTTCGCCGCTGATATCCATCAAAGAGCTCAGAGAACTCGGAATAACATTGCACATGTGAATATACAATACTAATAATAACGTAATATCAGATGAGATAATACAATTATACGAGATATAATAAATTAATTGAATATGCTCAAGGTTCAAAAAAAAAAAATTTCAAGGATAATGGAATTATTTTTTTTTTATTCTCAGGCAATTGCATTCGGACAGAGATTCCATTCCCGAAGTACCGGCAATATATTTTTGTGCTCCGACCGATGAGAATCTCGGCCGCATCGGTCAGGATTTGCAGAATGGCCTGTACGACATATATCATTTGAATTTCATATCTCCGATCTCCAGACAAAAGATGGAGGATCTTGCAGCCGCGGCTCTTTTATCAGGAGCAGTGGCCAATATTCACAAGGTCTTTGATCAGTATCTCAATTTCATAACTCTCGAGGATGATTTGTTCATTCTCAGACATCAAAACAGCGACGTTATCTCCTATCATGGTAATGAAAAGGAAAATACACAACCGGCGAAAAGTTTCCAGAAAAATCTTCAAAACAGGTCTCGAACGTTTTGTTATGCCATTTCGCCGGTTAAACTAATTTAACAAGCGGTATTTTCAACGGGAAGAATTCGGCTTCATTTCCGGTATTTTTAATGATTTTTACAATTTGTCTCTTCAGGTACACCCATCTTCTAGAGGAAATTTTTTTAATACATTTTTATGATTGGATTCATAAAGGGGAAAGTTTGAGCTTCTATTTCCTTTTTTTGAAAACTTTGAGTGATTTTTTTGTCCAAAGTTATTTTGTTTTTTTGCGGAAAAAGAGGAAATTTGAGAAATTCCGTATAACACGAAAACAAAGAGGATGCATGAAAAACTTGAAGATAGCAAAAAGTTGCGTTTGTTTTCGTTAAGATCAGAGGAATTTTTTCAGATTTTTTCTCATTTTCTGGGTCGGAGCTCGGATCATTCAATTACCATAACTTGAGAACTGTGGGATTATTGATAAAATTTCAAGAGGGAAAAAAAACTATTTTACCGTTTTCAACACAGTAAAAAAATTTTTTTTCGCGATTTTTATGCCAATATGTTCAAAATGTCCTAAAACATAGAGAAATCATATTTGGAAAAAATGTCCGGATGTGTGTGTGTGTGTGTGTGTGTGTATCGTGAATTTCAGATGTAAATAATTAATAACTCGAAAACGCTTCGAGATATCAAGCTAAAATTTGGCACACTTGTCAAGAACGAATTGCTCTTCATTATGAAAAAAATTTTGTTTTAATTATAGGGGGTGTTCAGATTTTATCGACTTTTTTCGCTAAACGCTCTAACTTGTGCAATTTTTAAGATATTGTACTGAAACTTTGCACAGAGCTAATATAGCTATCGAGGTTGTTCGCGATTAAATTTGGCAAAAATCCATCGAGGGATTAAAATGTTATGAAATTTTTAATTTTTTGAAAAATAGCGTAAACGCTCTGACTTGTGCAATTTTTAAGATATTGCACTGAAACTTTACACAGAGCTATTATAGCTATCGAGGATGGTCGTTATTAAATTTGGCGAAAATCGATCAAATGATTAAATTCTTATCAAATTTTTAATTTTTATAAAAGAAGCGTAACGCTATAACTTTTGAAATTTTTTAGATATTGCAATAAAATTTTGTGAAGAGCCAGTATAGCTATCAATGTTATTTGCTATCAAATTTGGGGAAAATCGATCGAATTTGCACATTGATCACTAATATTTTTCAATAGTTAACAAAGCTTCCTTTATGAGGAAGCCAAATTTGATCGCCATACTGTGTGTTAAAGGAAGCTTTGTGAACTATGGATAAAGATGAGGAAGCAACGTGTAAATTCCAATTTGCAGGGTTTTTTTTCCAGCCTCAATATGAGAAAAAAAAATGTGAAAAAAAATCTGAAATAATTCCTCCGACCTCAACGAAAACAGACGCAACTTTTTGCTATCTTGAAGTTTTTCCTGAATCCTTTATTTTCGTGTTATACGGGATTTTTCAAATTTCCTCTTCTTTCACAAAAAACCGAATAACTTTAAACAAAAAAATCGCTCAAAGTTTTGAAAAAAAGCAGATTGCAGATCAAACTTTCCCCTTTATGAATTCAATCGTAAAAATGTATTTAAAAAAATGCCTCTAGAAGATGGGTGCACCTGAAGAGAGGGGAAAAAAGGCGAAAAACAGTTGTTTTCAAAATAGAGTCCAAATCGAAAAACAAATTGTAAAAATCATATAAAAATGAAGCCGAATTCTTCCCCTTTAAAATGCCGCTTGTTAAATTAGTTTCCGTTGACTTCCGGCGAAATGGCATAAAAAAACGTTCTAGACCTTTTTTCAAGTTTTGTCCATAAATTTTCCGCGGTTTGTGTATGTCGCGATTGAATCAAATTTGAACGAAATTGGCGTCAAACCAAAGTTTCGTTGGAAATTAAATTTTCAGCTATCAACAAGGGCGACACGAAGGACACAGAAATGGAAACGATGACGGACATCGTTGTAGACAGTCTTTTTTCCGTTTTTGTGACACTTGGCACTGTCCCGATAATCCGCTGTCCACGTGGCAACGCGGCCGAGATGGTGGCCAAGAAATTGGACAAGAAGTTGCGTGAGAACGTATGGGACACGCGAAACAATTTGTTTCAGGGCGAGTCAACAGGATCCGGACATTTTAGGTGAATTGGGAGCAAGATGGATCAATGATAGGATCGATAATCGAGGATTTTATTTCATCCATGAAAATCTTCAGTTTTCAGAGACCATTGTTGATCGTTCTCGATCGGAGTATCGATATGGCAACGCCACTTCATCACACGTGGACTTATCAGGCCCTGGCGCACGATGTCCTTGAATTGGCGCTAAACAGACTCGTCGTCGAGGAGAACGTCGGCAGATCGCCCGCAGGTGGTGCGCGTTCCAAGACACGCGCCTGCGAACTAAATAACACCGATCGTTTTTGGTCCCAGCATAAAGGAAGTCCCTTTCCACGTGTCGCAGAAGCCATACAGGAAGAACTCGAGCAGTATCGAACTTTCGAGGACGAAGTTAAGAAGCTGAAGACCTCGATGGTAATTCAACAATTAAAGTTTTATAGACTTGAAGTTCTGAACGTTCAAATGAACGGAAACCCGAATAACTTATTCCTTCAAAAAACAGTTTTAAGGCCCTTTAACACTTTGGAATAATTATTCAAATATTTTTCAATTAAAAAAATGATTATTTACCAAGTATATGCCCAGCTCTTCTAATTTTCGATTCAACAAATAAATTTGTCGATTTTTCGTTCAACTGAACGTTCGAAAGTACATAAAGTACATAAATACAACTTCAAGTACATAAAGTTTGGACGATCAGAGCGGTTTTTATCTGCCCCGAATGTAAAACTACTTCAAGGAAGATACAGATTTGCCAAATGGTATAATCTTTCTAAATGAATAATTAAATGACCAAATTTGCTAAATCAAATCTATGAGAGGTGGGAAATTTATCATCCTGAAAATTCTGACTGAAAATCCTACTTGTATAAGCCTTGAAAATGTAATTCATCTTGAAAACTTTGACGATGCCATGAAACGTTCACACGTTTCTTTTTCCAAACTTCAATGTTGCATTCCAAAAGAATAATGAAGATGGAATTCGAGACAATTTTTATTACTTAATACTTGAATGAAAAATTGATATTGCGTTGTTGACGAAATGGAACGCATTTTTGGCTTAAAAAATATTTGAAATATAAATATTTCAGGGTATCGACGGTGAGAGCGATGCTGCTTATTCTCTAGTGGCAAATAATACGGCGCGTTTGACGAGCGCCGTTAATTCATTGCCCCAACTTCTGGAGATGAAGCGTCTAATCGATATGCATACAACGATAGCAACCGGAATATTGAATTCCATAAAATCACGGCGTCTCGATACATTTTTCGAAATCGAGGAAAAGATAATGAGCAAACAGACGCTCGATCGCAGTATTATCGACATTATTAATGACCCTGACACCGGGACCCCCGAGGACAAGTTACGACTTTTTATAATTTACGATCTCTGCAACAATATCTCTGACGTTAGTAGCAAATTTATCGATCAAACATTCCGTTCGATTAACATGAAAAAAAATTGTTGGGTCACACTATGTTTTATTCGTAACAGGCTGAGTACAATAAACACGAGGCGGCACTTTCTAATGCTGGTTGTGATTTGAATCCGTTGATGCATATCAAGCGATGGCGGTGAGCGATTATTTATAATTTTTCGAATTATCAATGCAATGAACGAAGCTGTTTGTTCCATACACTCAAAGATCCGAATGTTTCGCTGAAGGAAAATCGACAAATGTATTTTTTTGGTAAAAAATTAGAAGAGCCCAGCAGTACTTTGTAAATAATTATAAAAATGTTGGTCATTATTCTAAAGAATTATTTACCAAGTATCGTCGGGTTTTTTTAAAGTTTTCATTAAAGTAATACATTTGTAGATTTTTCATTCAGCCAAACATTCGTACCCTTAAGTACATTATTTTCCGATTTTATTTATTTATTTATTTATAGTTATCTTTTTTCTCGGCAGGAGTTACACGAGGATTTCCGGTGTGCAGAATAGTTACGAAGGAGGTGGCACAAAGACGGTCAGTATGTTTTCGAAGCTCATGAATCAAGGCTCGTCTTTTGTCATGGAAGGCGTCAAGAACTTGGTAGTCAAGAGGCATGTGAGTACTTCAACGTTATTTAAGGTTTATGGGGGCATAAATATGATCCTTTAATTTTTTTTTTAATTTTATTGCTTGAAACAAAAAAACCGTTCGATAGATCAAATTGAAACTTGACAGGGTTTTTGTGGGTATATTGAGCTGTAAAAGTCACGCTCAACATTAGTCGTTTTGTCAATATTTTTAATTTTGCCGTTGATTTTCAAAAAAACCATAAATAGCCCTTTTTCTCCTGTTTTTTCAAATTCATGGCAAGAATGGAAAATTTTTTCTTTCCAAAAAACCATCGTCAATCCTTGCCGAGCATTAATTCAAGTTTTCGAAACCTCCCTTTTAATTTTTTTGCGATCATTTGTTACTGAGATATCAATGGTCAAACACAAAAGGATCCTTTTTCAATAAAATTCCGATATCTCAGTGAAAAATGGTCGCATCAAGGTCTCAAAAAGCAAATTGAAGCAAAATAAACAAGCTATCCGGTCCACGCAATGGTTTAACTGGAAAAATTCTTTCCAAGTAACTGCAGCCAAAAAAAAGTAATACAAATTTGCCAATTTTTTTTTCTCGTTATTTCTAAGGACTGCGTGAAACCTGTAGCTTTGATTTTTTTTTGCTGAAAGATCCTAAAACTAGAAACTTGAAGCTTCAAGTTGCTTTTTTTAAGACTCCGATACGACCATTTTTCACTGAGATATAGCATTGTTAAAAACCACCAAAAATTTAGGAAATTTTGTTGATCCCTTAATTTTTTCCAGTAGTGTAATTTATAGTTTCCTCGTGAAAAGTTCCTGAAAATTCCCATTCTTTCCGGTTGTCAATTATACGCGGTCCTTTGAAACTTCAGAGAAACATATTCAGAATATTTTTTGAAAATTTCAAGCCTCCGTTAATAACTCTGTTTATTTGTAAACGTGTTTGGAATTTTTGTTTCGAACAGAATCTGCCAGTGACGAAAATTGTCGACGAACTTATGGAAATGAGACAGAGTTCTCAGATCGAGGATTATTCTTATTTGGATCCGAAGCAACTGAAACAAGTTGAACAGATCCCAAAAAATAAAACGACATTCCAAGATGTTATTGTTTTTATTGTTGGCGGTGGAAATTACATAGAGTATCAGAATTTAGTCGATTACGTCAAGGTTGGTACCCCGAGTACTTTTATTCGTCTATTTTATTTTTCATTTGCATAATATCGCATTTTACACGTATATACCTGTACATTTAACGTAGCATTGAATGATAAAAAAAAGAAGCCGTTTCAAATGTTTCAGCAAAAAACTGGCAGCGGTGCTAACAAGAGGGTCGTTTACGGCTCAACGACGCTCATCAATGCGAGACAATTTCTCAAGCAGTTGTCACTCTTAGGACAGGAGGCCCATTGATTTGGCAATGAATTTAATTTTTTATTCGTTACATCGTGAGAGTCCATCTTATTTTTTCTCACCGCGTCCATCGAGATATTGAGCGGCTCTCGACCAATATATTTGTATATTATTTCTTAAGGTTAACGAGAAACTTTGACCGTTTGGTGTTAGCTCAATATCGGCAGATCAGATGTGCGGTGAAATTTTTGGAAAATACATTATCGTGTGGCTCACGAGGGGAGAAAAAAAAAGAGAAACGACAAAAATGGCAATCGAGACTTTTTTCATTCGAATTTCAATCGTCCTATTAACTCCCAATAAGTGAATGTCTACAAATAATCTTTTAAATTTTTCTTTGTGCAGATTGTAAAACTCACCAACGTTCAATTGGTTGATTTTGGTGGATTTTTTTCACGATTCGTGCTGCAAAAGAAAAGAAAAAAAGAATATTTTAGAATAATACAGACAACATTGCTCTGGGACTCTCCGCAGAGTCCAGAAAGAAAATAATTTTGTACCGAACAATTACATCTAAGTGTATGAAAAAAAAAAAACCGATAAATTTTATCTTGCTTGTATTCTACCGTTTCATGCGTACAAATCTTGGTACATTCTGAGACACATTATTCAATCACCACAGTTTCATACGGAATATATGCATATAATTTATATTTATAATTTAATCATTATCATTCACATTCGTATCACAATCAACGGACGTTCAAGAGAATATTTATTTTACATCCATTTTTCTTTCTTGGTTTTTTGCATTTTAATATGCGATTGTGCATTTGTTTTCTCATGACCCTTTAATTTCATTTCTCCTCGGTTTTCTTAACCCTTTTTTCGATCTCTATTTTTCTCCCTAAAAGATCATACTTGATATGGCAAGAATCAGGCTCGTGATCTGAATCCGAACTACTGCAATCACTATCGCTAGAGTCATCGTAAGATCCGAGTCCCGGCAATATCCCGATGCACTTCAAGCCCGCCGCCGTTTTTTCCTCGATCGTCGCCTCAGATTTTTCATCGTTCGAGCTGCCCTCGACGTTTACTATTCTGCTAACGTCGGGACTCGACGTTTCCATATCGTCAATTATCTCTTTGGTATCTTCCGTTTCCGATATCTTTCTCTTCGTTCCTCTGGTCTCATTGCCTGAAAATTGGAGGATAATTCATACGTATGTGATAAACGATGGCGATTTTCAGTGAAATGGAAATTTTTATAAAAGATCAGAGAAAAAATCATTTCACACTTTTACGACTGAGAATGAATTTTCATTTTTAAATCGTTCGAGGGGTTGTTGAAAAAGCTACGTGCGAATTTCAAATTTGCAAAATTTTTCTGCAAAACACTACTGGCGAAAAGTTTCCGAAAAAAACTTCAAAAAAGGTCTCGAACGTTTTTTTATGCCATTTCGCCGGAAGTCAACGTAAACTAATTCAGCAAACGGCGTTTTAGAGGGGAAGAATTCGGCTTCATTTCCTGTTTTTAAAATTATTTTTATAATTTGTTTTCAGATTTTGAAAACAACTGTTTTTCGCCTTTTTTTCCCTCTCTTTGGGTGCATCCATCTTCTAGAGGAAATTTTTTGAATGCACTTTTACGATTGCATTCATAAAGGGTAAAGTTTGAGCTTCAATTTCCTTTTTTTTTAACTTTGAGCAGAGGAATTTTTTCAGATTATTTTTTGACCGAAAATCAGAGGAAAAAAATTTGGGAACAAAATTCCTGTGTTGAAAATGCTAAAATAAAGTATTTTCCCCTCTTGAAATTTTATCAATAATCCCATAATTTTCGAGTTATGGTAATTGAATAGATAAGTAATTAATGACAAAATATTACTAATTTTCTCCAAGATTTAGTAATTGGAGAGAAAAATATAGCTAAAAAACCAAAAAAATTAATAATTTGTGGAGAAACGTTGTATTAATTGTGGAAAAAGTAATGAAAAAATAAAAATTACTAATGCATTTTTTAATAAGTACTGATTAAATATTCGTATTAATAATAACATACGATATCGTATGATATTCGATACAATAAATGCTAATGTATAAAATATTCAAAAGATCTAGTTATTATAAAAAATGAAACAACTTTTTTAAGAGAGTTGTTTGAGCTTATAATCATGACTCAATCCGTACACACGAATACGTAAATATACACAATACTTTTCCACAAATTACTGTTTTTTAAAATTAATTAGTAATATTTTTCTTACCAATTATTATATTTAGAAAAAAACTTGGTAATATTCTTTCGCTAATTACTAATTTTTTGGAAAAAATTGGAAATATTATGTCGCTAAATACTAATTTTTTAGAATAATTAGAAATATTTCGTCACTAATTACTAATTTTGTTGGAAAAATTAGAAATATTTTGTCACTAATTACTAATTTTTTTGGAAAAATTGAAAATATTGTCTTGACAATCACTAATTTTTTAGAAAAATTACTAATATTTTTCCACTAATTCCGATTTTTTTTTTTAAATTAGTACTATTTTTTGACTAATTATTAATTTTTCGAAAAAATGATTAATATAATCAATATCGTTGACGAAAAAATCGGTACTGCCGATCACTGGCTCCGACCCAGAAAATGAGAAAAAAAATGTTGGAAAAAAATCTGAAAAAATTCCTCTGAACTCAACGAAAACAGATGCAACTTTTTGCTATCTTGAAGTTTTTCATGAATCCTCTTTGTTTTCGTGTTATACGGGATTTTTCAAATTTCCAATTTTTTCATAAAACACAGAATAACTTTGGAAAAAAAAATCGTTCAAAGTTTTTGAAAAAAGGAAATTGAAGCTCAAACTTTTCCCTTTATGAATCCAATCGTAAAAATATATTAAAAAAATTTCCTCTCGAAGATGGGTGCACCTGAAGAGTGGGAAAAAAAAGTTGAAAAAGAGTTGTTTTCAAAATAGAGTCCAAATCTAAAAACAAATTGTGAAAATAATTTTAAAAAACAGGAAATGAACCCAAATCCTTCCCCTTGAAAATGCCATACAAAAAATGTTCCAGACCTTTTTTGAAGTTTTGTCCAGAAATTTTTTGCCGGTAGTGTATAATTTTTGAAATTATTATACTTTATTGATTTTAGCGGATCACAAAAACTCTTTTGACGAGTAACTCCAAGCTCAAAAGTTTTTTTTATTGAATTCTCAACTTACCAGGTGAGCCTTTGTCTTGCTTCTTCACTATCGCACCGGCTAATAACCGTAGTTGAGAATTTTTTCCACTGAAAGAAAAATTACAGCATATTCTCTGCAGGAAAATTGTGCTATCGTTGTTCCAGATTCTCACCTCGTTCCCAATGTGTTTTTAGCAGCATTCTGAGGCTTCAATTCTTGCTTCAATTTTTCGTCCATGGATTTCTCCTGCAGAGAAGCCACTGCAGCTTTGAATTCTCTCATCTCTTTCTCCTCTTCCATGTTTTTTTTTCGCTCTTCCTCCAGTTTTGTCCTGTCCACAAGATCTAGGAACTCCACCTCGTCGTCGTCCAGGCCTTTGATCATGTTTTCTGCAAAGTACGAAAACAAAAAATGATTACCGCGTAACACAGTGAAAATCTTTGAAAAACGCAAGATGAATACTCACTTAATTTGTGAGCTTCCTCGAACTCAATGTCTCGCTTGTTTTTCTGTTCCTGAAGTCTGTCGAAGAGGGTTCTTGGATCGTACTTTTCCTCGGGAGCATCTGGAACAAACCAAATGACAATATTGATAAGTTTTCTGTTTTCCCTTAATCGTTTGAAAAGCTTTCACCTTACCTTGCGGCTGATCCGCTGTTCTCACGCGATCCCATTCTTCCTGACGTATTTTCCGCTGTTCGGCTATTTCGGCCTCGGAAATAAAACCAGAGCTCATCCTCACGAATTTCAACAAAATCAAAACGTACACTTTACTATCTCACCCTGACGTTTCTATAAAAAGCCACTAATATTAACAATGAAATATTCCAAAGTCCTCGAAAGGGCAAATAATATTCGCTAAGTTTGGGAAAATGTCGATTGATGAGAATGTTTGGGCACTGAGATTATTGAAAATTTTATCGTAGTAGTAAAAAACACTTCTCTTCGTTGACGAGAGAGAATGGAGCTACAGCTCTATTTTACCAACTGAGTCTCAACACTTTTTTTTTTGCCTAGTTGGCTCGTCCTCTAGGGACCTGTGCCACTCGAGTCTCTGCACTTGATTGAGCAACGGTCGATAGCAACAAAAAAAAAACACCGTATCAATGTCATCGCGCTTTTTCCTCCGATTCAGTTGGTTTAATTAGGTGGACAGCAAGTTTACGAATTGTTTATGCAAATCGCTGCATCGCTGTCATTTCAAAATTTCAAGTCTTAAGCAAGAAATCTATGTATTCTTCAGTCGAGAAAAAGGCAGCACTGTTTTACCGACCGAACCTCGATAATAAACAATTGCGCCCTCTCACGAGTGTCACGCCAAGGAAAAACAGCAATGGCGGATGCATGAATCACACGCTTGTGTTTGGTACACACTACACATACAATTCGGGTGTAGCGAGTTTACAAATTTTTAGGTGTGTCACCGCGTCTCTGGCCCATTTAATTTCCCTTTACGTGTTAATCTTAAAAAAACGTGAATCTCTTGTGCGCACGAGTTATTAAACGGTGAGTGGGAAATATTTATTATCACTCGAAATGTCAAAATTCACTGTGAAATATCGTGATATTCCATGGTTACGAGTACTGGAATTTTTATGTCTAGGGCGTGCCAATTAACACTCGCTTATTCGCCTTTTCTCGCGCATTCACTCCGAATATCTTTCAAATTGATTACGTTGATATTTTAATTTTTTGTTTTTATCATTATGCAAAGATATCGCTGAAGGATGAATTATGGGAAAAAATCGCCCAGCATGGGCACACCTTCCATATACTCGCACGTTACGACGCGAAGCAGCGCCAATCTCAAATCATCAAGATCAGTCAAAAGCGTCAAAATACCTTGGTATCAAAAACCGATTCTGGCACATTCTTTGATAATCATCGATATACAGAGAGGAGCATTCCTCACGAGTGTTTTTTCACTGGTAAGTTTGTTTCTACTACGGTTTTTAACAAGCAGCCGAAAGTGCCTTTCTGCTCTCGGCATTTGCCTCTTCTTCTGGATCAAAGCATTCAATGAAAATAACTACGCTCCCATCTGCAAGGATATGGATTAGACTGATTAAAAAAAAGCGACTATTTTTTGTTTTTCGAAATAACATATTAAATACTTTCGGGAAGGTGAAAAAAGATGCCTGTTAAAAGCAGAGCTCTTAATATAAATATTCAGATATGTCTCATGGCAAATTTCTATTTCCCATTTGAATAACGCGGGAAAAAAAAATTTTTAACTTTGGAATTTTATATCTCAGCTTCGAGTCAATGTACCAAAATGATGGACACATTCTTGTAGAGAATTGAACGCTCTACAAGAAAGATATCTTATGATTTTCAGATAAACTTACTCCTTCAAAAGTTATTCAAGGTTAAAGTTAAATTTAGAGTAATTTCACTTTTTTATTTTAGTTTCTTGCAAAATATTAAAACTTATTACTAAATAACGTAAAATATTTTTTGAAAATTCTATAATCTGTAATTTTCCTCAAGGAATGGAGTCAGGTTACAATTTTCAACAAAGAAATACTATTTAATATTAGAAAAATTATTATTAGAAAAATTAGATCTTACATATGGGGCATTCCATACCAAGTCGACCTGAGTGTGACCCTCGACCTCGCTGATTTCGTGTACGATTTTTTATATGATTCTTCCAACTCAAAATAGCAGTCAGAATTTTTTTCAGATTTTTAAACCCAAATTTGAGTACGTTATGATTTTTTGAACATTTTTTCGAAAACCTCAACGGCCGTAATTTAATAATCTGAAAAAATTCTCAAAAATCTGGTGTCAAAAATGAAAATTTTTGACCCAAAATTCATGATGTCCAGGCTTTCGCTTTCACATCAATTTTAGGTTTTTATGAAGAAAACGTAAAAAATAATAGATGCAGAAATTAACCAACTATTTTTTGAAAAAAGTGAAACAATTTTCAAAAATAGTTGGTTAATGATAAAAATATTGAAGCCACTTTTCTTGGTAGATCAATTTCTGCATCTATTTTTTTTTACGCTTACTTCATAAAAACTTAAAATCGAGGTGAAAGGGAAATCCTGGACATCATGAATTTTGGGTCAAAAATTTTCATTTTTAACACCGGATTTTTGAGAATTTTTTCAGATTTTTAAATTATGGCCCTCGAGGTTTTCGAAAATAATGTTTAAAAAATCATTACGTACTCACATTTGGTTTTAAAAATCTGAAAAAAATTCTGAATGCTATTTTGAGTTGGAAGAATCATATAAAAAATCGTAAACGAAGTCAGCGAGGTCGAGGGTCACAAATGCCCCATATACATTTCTTGTTTCATGCTTTTATCTCAGTGTAAGATATCCAAGCTGACTGCAAAATGAATTGAATTTGTTTTGAAAATATCACTAATGCTTTTCGAAATGTTTTATTTACCGTATGATTTTTTCGAAGTAGATGTAACACTATCGCTGGCCCAACAATGAAAGTTATAGAAAAAACTTGGAATTTTTTAAGGATCTTACAGTAGTAAATGACGTAGCAGAACGTGGTATTACATGAATAGAAGAATACAACAATTGCATAACAAAGAACGAAGAGGAACTTCAGTATCTTCTACAAGTCGTACAAAAACATTGCCAACGATTCCCGAATTGTAACAAAAAATCCTTGAAACAGTAATCAGTTCTGTAACAACTTTTTCACTTCAAATGAAAAATGTATTTTCAAAAAGTAATGTTAAAAAAAATGTATATGTAAGATCTAATTTTTATAATAATAATGTTTCTAATATTAAATAGTATTTCTCTGTTGAAAATTGTAACCTGACTCCATTCCTCATGGAAAATCACAAATTATAAAATTTTCAAAAAAGATTTTACCCTATTTAGTAATAACTTTTAACATTTTGCCGGAAACTTAAAAATAAGTGAAACATATTCTAAATGTAACTTTAGCTCTGCTTTTAACAGACATCTTTTTTCAAGTCCCTGAAAGTATTTAATATGTTATTTCGAAAAACCAAAATAAGTCGCTTTTTTGAATCAGTCTAATATGGATTTTTTTAATTCTCATTCCAGTGCCTTGCATTATTCACAATATCCACCGCCGTTTTTGATATTTACTGCTTGGCGGAAGCTGCGCCTGGCTCTACTCATTATGGATACTACCTGATATCGTATGAATTTGTTTATGTTGGCAATGTAAATGGTAAGTCACCCAATGCGCAATTATTCAATTTTTCAACAATTTTCCGAACAATTCTCATCAATAACTGATATTATTATCTAAAAATATCTTATTTGTCTTTAACAGTTCGCAACACTCTCATAGTATTCGCGCTCTTCTCACTATTGGGAGGAATGGTGATTCTCGTAACGTCAATTATGTTGATCGCTGCTCTGCGCAAGGAATACGAGAAAAAAATGGTACCATGGTTGTACAGTTTCGCGGTTTTCACGATATTTCGATTTCTCGCATTCCTATTCTTCTGTATCGTGAACGATTTGATATTCGCGTACAACGTTATGATGTGCCTTCTTTGGATAGTCTTCATATGCTTATCCATTTACGGCTGGCTCATTGTTTATTCGCTCCACATCGAACTTTCCGATTTAACGAGACTCGAGGATCTCGCACATCTCAGGGTAAGCTCTCATCAGAATTTCTTTCCAAATCGACCGATTTTCGATTTGCTCATTGACAAAAAATAATCCAATGAAAAAAATAACAATTTCAGATTGGCACGATGCAATCCTTAAATGCATCGACGACTCACTCGATCGCTGGTTCACGGCCAACGACACCGCACAGTACTGTGTCGACAATGCCCGTGAATTAAGACTCTGAGTAACGAAAGGAGAGACAATTTTTTTTTATTTTTACGTATTTCACGTATCCATTTTTTCATATTTCACTGCCACACGCGATTCCGTTCTTTCGGGATATTTGACAAACAGAGTTGTGAAAATAGTAATGTAAAAGTAATGCATTACCCATTGAACAATGTGTATTGGAGTCCATTACAAATAAAAAAGTAATGTGTAATGTGTGCATGTTCCATTACAAATGAAAATAGTAATGTGTAATGGATGCATGTGCCATTACAAATGAAAAATAGTAATGTGTAATGTATGCGTGTTCCATTACAAATAAAAAAGTAATGTGTAATGTATGCACGTTCCATTACAAATTACAATTTTTAATAAAAGTAATTTACAGTGGAGAATATTCCATTACAAATAGAAAAATTGCCGTGCTCGTATTAGAAATTTGCACATTGCTGTCTCATTATTTTATTTCGCTCACTAAAAGTTCATCCACAATTATCACAAATGATCCATAAAGTTAAAAAAAAGAACATGCACATTATTTAGGGATTCAATAAAGCGACAAATTTTGTATCAGTAACTTGTAATTTTTATTACATTGCTTATAATTATGGGTAACAGCGTGTAAAAGCAAGTTCAATATAAAGTTGGATAATTTTTGGAGTTGAGTACATTTTCGTACTTCATATTTAACGATGAACTGTCTGTTTTTTTGTTTCTATTTTTTAACTTTATGGATCATTTGTGATAATTGTGGATGAACTTTTAGTGAGTGAAATCAAATAATGAGACAGCAATGTGCAAGTTTCTAATACGAGCATGACAATTTTTCTATTTGTAATGGGACATGCATCTATTACACATTACTTCTTTTTATTTGTAATGGAACATGCATACATTACACATTACTCTTTGTATTTGTAATGGAACACGCATCCATTACACATTACTTTTTTTATTTGTAATGGAACACGCATCCATTACACATTACTTTTTTATTTGTAATGGCACATGCATCTATTACACATCACTTTTTTTTATTTGTAATGGGAAATGCATCCATTACACATTACTTTTTTTAATTGTAATGGAACAATCATTCATTACACATTACTTTTGTATATTTTAATGGTAATGTAACCCATTTCACATTATGCAGTGTGTAATGGGTAATAAATACAGTAATGCATTATCAAAGTAATGCATTATTTACAACTCTGTTGATGAAAAAGAAAGAACAATAATAATTGAAATGGGGCGCTTCCTTTGCAGGCCCTTCGCGTTTAGGGGCTAATCGAGGTAAATATAACGCGTAACGTTTACATCGCATGTACATAATCTCCGATATGATATTTTTTTGAGATATCGTATTTTCCGTCCGAATTTTTTTTTACGGTTTCACGACAGCAATGTTTACCGAAAAAATGGTAAAAGTTCATTGTAAATGAATGCTTCTTTACATATTATATTGGTATGCACCTGAAGTACGATTTTTAAGTATATTTAAAGAATAATCGTTAAGCTGTATTGTGAAACAATTATTGACAAGAGTCGTAGAGATATTTTTAACGAAATTATTGAGATTCTCATAATCCGTCCAATTTTTTTATACAATTACTATTATAATACTAGATATCATAGAAATTGTATTGATGAGTAATTTTTGAAAATTCATCACGAGTTACGTAGAATGACGAATGTTATATCGAGTCTTTGGAAGATGTTACAAATTTTTAACTGTTTACAGATAATCGTGACTGTTGAAAACGGCACGCACAGTTTTGTAGTATTTAAAAGTATATGCTGACATTTTTTATTGTGACAATATTTTTGTTCAATAAATTCAACGATTTCGAAGGTTGTTGAGACTTTTGGCGGAAGTATCGCAGATCAGTTACTGGACAACAAAAATGGGTCCGGTTGCTTTTGAACACATAAATTTAATTTTTCTGGCTCGTTCCAGCTCGTTCTTTGGTCTCCGTCATTGGTAAATCTCTGGTAAATTTTTTATCAGGCAAAAGTACGTCCAACGATCTCGACATCAATCGTGATTTGTTCCGAATTTTTTGTCTTCTTCTTGTCACCAGTATTCTGTCCGATCGACCCGATTCGGCAAACTCATCGACGGAATTCACTATCGGCGAAAAATGATCGCGACTCGCGAGTGTCTCGAGCGAAACGCGCGTCATTGTCTCAAGATCATCCTCGAAATCGTACTCCGGATACATCGTCTCGAATGGAGCGTTGACACTGGATTCCACCCGATCTCTTCGTATCGGTCTTACAACCGTGTAAATCATCGCGCAAACGAATAATATCGCTCTACCGAGAAGAGTAAGTAGAAATATACCGATCGCGAGCAATATTTGTACGACGATGCTTATTGTACCGGTCACGAGATACATTGCTATCGCGAGACACATTTTTCGTTGTTTTTTTTTGTCAGAGAAATTTACGCTCATATCTCCATAATAATGGAATTTATTGAGGGAAGAAGTGTCAAAATATCTGACATTGCTGCTGTTTTTTTTTACAAGATCCATTCAATTAATATTTTTATTGTTTTCCTTCATCGGATTTCGTTGTTTTCTGTTTTCTAATCGGTAAGCCCTTTTAAATTTTAAGGTGGACGTTACTCGTGTTTCCTGGTCACTTTTTATTTTAACATATGGGTCATTCCATGCCAAATCGACCAACAGTTGGAATCGACCCCTTTCAATTTTGATGAAGTTTGGTCAGAAGTTTTCTTTTATCATAAAACGAAGTTCTCTCGAAGGAAAGAAATAAAAAAATGTTTTTTCGAAAGTTTGAAATTTCAGAATTTTTACAATTTTTCAAGTTTATGTTTTAAATATCTCGAAAACTATTATAGTTACAAAAAAATCGTTCTGGTTTCGTCTTAAAGAGTTATTTGGGGCTGAAGAAAAAAAAATCCGATTTTTTTTTTTAAATGATGAATTTGGAGAATTTTTGAAATAAAAGTGAATATTTACGATTAACATTAAATTTTTTGTTCAATTTTTTGTTTAGATAATACCTTATGCTGATCTTAAAAGATCCTGAAATTTTCAGAAAGGTGTTTTTTTTCAAAAATATGAATTGATGAATTGACGAATTGAAAATTGTAAAATAACATGATTGCTCAATATTACTTAACTTAGAGGTAGAAAGAATTTTTTTTACCGAAATTTATAAATTCATATTTTTGACCAAAAAAACACCATTCTAAAGATTTCAGGATCTTTTAAAATCAGTATAAGGTATTATATAAAAACAATTGAATCAAAAATTTAATGTTGATCGTGGATTTTCACGATTTTAAAAAATTCAAAATTCTCCACAAAAAAAATGATGAAAAATGATGAATGTGGAGAATTTTGAATTGAATTTTGAACTTGAAAAATTGAAAAAATGGTAAAATTTTGAATTTTCCAAAAAAATGGTAAAATTTTGAATTTTCCAAATAAAATTGAAATTTTTTTTCCTTTGGTAGAATTTCGTTTTCTAATGTTATAAATGAGAACAAAATTGAAAGAACCTTAAAAATTGGGTTTTTTGTTTTCTCATAGAGAAAGCTTTGTGGCAATTTTTGATTCGAGGTTTGAGAAGTGGACTTACGATTCCAATTTTTTTTTGTTTATTTTGTTTTCTCAAAAATGTATGTTAAGGCACTATCTTTTGCAATTTGAAATTTAAACAAATTAAATAACGTTGGGAGCGCCACAACTGACCCAAATTTGGAAAGTATTGATTTTTAATTTTTTTTTTCGCTTAACTTTTTTCTCATTTATCGAATGTAATTAAAAGGAAGGAGGGTAAATTATAAAAGAGTTGTTCCAACAGATTGCAACAAATGTTTCTGGGATAAATAATTTATTCATGTCACCTATGAGCATATATTTATGCAGTAGATATGAGATTACAACGAATTACAAAAAAAATCGTGAATATTAGAGTGAAACAGAAAAAAAGGCGACGACGATTGTAGTCTAAAGAGCAGTTTCTCATCGGTTGAATTTTCCTCTCTATAAATATGATCAAGTGATAAAAAAATCGTGGACAATTGGTCGCGTTCACAAGACGCATTATCCAGAATTGAAGTTATTTTACTTTCAATTTTCGTTTTCAAAATCTGCCTCCACCGATTCAAACAGATTGAAATTCACGTACCAGTTGCTTCTTCATTGGACAATTCTATGTCTCTATCTGTCGTAAAAAAATACTAAACTCCGTGCAAAAAATGAGATTATTTTACAAATCCATACAGGAATTATATTACAAATAGCAACTCCGGTTCCGAAGCAATTTTTGCAAATTCAATGCTTGTGCGTTTTCATTATGTACAGAAAGATCGAATTACGGAGACGTCGATGACGAATAAAAATAGAAATTATTTTGTCTCGACGATTTTTCATATTTTCCATTACCGATAATTATCGGAAGATAATTGCGGAAAGAAGTTTCCAGAAGATCCAAAGAATTATCGAGAGTAAAACGAGCTTGAGCGTCTCATGCATCAATTGCAATCTGTAAAATTATAGAAAAACAATGAAATTTTAATATAATTGCACTTATATCAATATCAATTCTTCAAAGATAAATCATTTATGAACAATAATTGAAATAGATTATTCGGACTATATTTTTTACTCCAATCGATTGGACACTTTTTTGTCTACTTTTTTCAAAATTCAAGTTATTTGTTAAAATTTAAATTATTGAAAAATTTGTGATGAAGAAATGCTCGAAACAACATTTTGTTTTGCAGAGATGACTCAAGAATGATTGAAGATAAAGTTTTGATTTTTTTTTATAATGAAGTTATCAACTTTTTACACAAAATGAACCGATGCGGTATGTAAAAAAACAAATTGTTATTGTTATTACAACAAATGTCGTTCGTTTTTTGATGCTTTTCAAATTTAAGCCGCTGCTTTGTCAATTTTTACGTTTTTTTTTTAACAGTTTGAAGTTCAATCTGTGGAGGAATTTTCTGAAGAGAATGGAGTTTGGAAATGAATACAGATTTTGACAAAAATTGAACATTTACATCGTTTTCAACTCTTTAGATTTCGAATTAGATTTTGTTGTTTTAGGAGGTTCAGAATTTATTGAGAATTGTTTTATTTGTAACAGGAGACTTGAATCCCGATGAGGAAAAAAATTCCTAATGTAGAAATTAAATTTCATCGATTAGGTTTTGCATTAACCCAAATAATCGATTGCAATAATCCAATTTGAAAATTTCAATTATTTTTCATGTTTCATACCTCTTAAATCTTTTTCGGCTGGCTTCTAACGTGCTGAGATCGTCCTTCATGAGATATATTCTGACGCCCATCATATAATTTCTAAAATATTTTTGCCAGTCCAATTGTTTGATGCTGAAGCGAAAATTTTGCTGATCCTTCGCACCGAGACGCTTCCACATTGATTGAACATTGTCGTTCGTAAAGATCCAATCACGTATGCAAAACCACGTCACGACGTGAAGAAATTTGTCAATCTTTCTGTACATCGTCATGAGTCTATAGAATCATCGTTATAAAATTAGTAATTGAAATAATTCTTTCATTATTGAAACCATCGAATTTTTTAAAATTGAAAATCTTTTCACTCACGTTGGCTTGCGTCCCATACAGATGAGAAAGAAATCTCCCAATAATCCGGGTATGTAATGGGAAAATATTTTTCGGAGTATGTACGCAATTTTGTAGCTTTCGAGTGCAAGTGACATGGTCCATTTTATATCGAGAGGTGGAAATTCTTCTCCATAACGTAAATTAATGGAACGATAGTCCGCCCACGTTAGATCCGATTCCACGTTTGCGACGTAATTGTAAATCAGCATATTTTCGTCTCTTCTGTTGATATAATAATCGTCGAATAACGATGAATTAAACATTGAGCATTCAGATTTTTAATTCAGATTTTTAAATACAGAAACAGATTGACATATTTGCATCTTCACCGATAAAAAGTAGGATTAAAATAAAAACGAAAGTACAATTTTAAATAATCATTGTAAAATTTTATCCACCGTCCAGATTCAATGTAACTTTGGATTTTCCGCTAAGAAAAATTAAAGTGGAAAATTGACTGAAAATCGCTCAAGACGATATTGCACAAAATTTGGACATTTTCGAATTAGATTCGAGGTTGATGATGTCATTGCTTTTTCGTAGACAAATTTCGATTTCCTGCAAAGCTACAGTATTTAATTACACTTTAATTACAGTTTGCCCATTCTACAGTAATTATATTCAGTTTGTAATCTAGAAAACTTTTAAAAAACGTACAAATTCGAAATGCACATTACGTTAATCATTTTTAGGTATTTACGGAGCTTTCTCTATGAGGAAGCCAAAAGTGAGGAAGCTTCTTGCTTATAGAGAATTCGTGACTACAAAAAATGGGAACAAAAAAATATTGAGGGTGGGCAAATTTCGAATTTAAAAGACTTTTGAAATCTTAGTTGACTCCGCTGACTTGACCACAGCGCAAAAACTTGGCAGCGAAGACGAAAAAGAAAGTGGTACCTGTTTGGCTGATTAGCAACGTCCCAAGCGCTTGTTATCAGTGCATTTACGGTATAATCGGCGGGTACGACGTTTGCCTTGGCAGCACTATTACAGTGCATAGTCTTAAGAACTCCGCTACTAACTCCAGCAACAGCTCCCGTTGGACCATACATGTTGTCTATCCAACCAGGTATGGGCTCGTGTGCGCAAGAAATCACTGTAAAAAAGCATAAATTTCCTCTACCTTTTGATAAATAACACATTTCATGGTTGTTTCTTAATTGTTGAGGAAAAGACTGCTGACTTTGAAACGAGCTGCAAAAAATATCAACGTGGGATCTTCAAGGAAGGTCGGAAGAATCCGATCAAACCGAACCCTCTGATATAAAAAGTTATTGGTTCACTAAAATCGCTGCAACTTTTTTTATCCTGGAAATATCGATTTCTTCCTACGCTCACTCGATTCGAAATCATTCAAGCTTCAGAAATGTTACTCGTTGAAGTGGAATACTCAATCTTTCAATTTTTCAGAGATATTCAAAGTTGGAGCGGTTTGTGACTTTGCGCAGAAATTTATTTGGATACATTTTCACCGAATCTCAAAGTTCCAGCGGTTGGATATGAAAAATTGAAAAATTGAAATACTAGAACAAGCGGTATTTTTCTACAAACAGGAGATAAAATTAATATTTTGACATTTTTAATTTTCGGAAAGGTTGAAAATTGCGTCGTATGAAATTTTTTTAAAAACTGTTATTCATGTAAAAACTTGTGGGGGGAGTATAAGCTTCAATTTCGTTTTTTAAAAGTTTCGTACGATTTTTTTTCTCTAAAATATACAATTTTTCATAAAATCGACCATATTTATATAGAATGTAGCGTAACTCTAACACTATTGCGTTTTCGTGAAATTACTAACAATAAGACGTTAAAAAGTTGCACACAATCATTTTGGATTCAATGACATTTTTTCAGAATTTTTTTTTGAAAATTTTTCCTGCCAACGAGATAGTTAGAACGTTGAGTCCCAAATCGCAAATGATGAGAAAATTCTGTAAAGTTGGTATGTATTTGGATGAAGTATTCAAGAGGTCGTGTAAAAATTTTGCGACGATTAGGAAGCTCGTTATCGAACAATTAACATTAACAAATTAAATTAAATGTAGCCTTATGGAAACTGATATAACTTTGCGATAAGTTTTTTTTTTGACCTCTCAATTTTTTTATATCTACAATATATTGAAAGCGACGGAAACAAAACGAAGTTTATTGATAAATATTTTTTTTATTCGTTAAAAAAATTGTTTTTAACAAAATGTTAATTATTTAATAACGAGCTTCCTAATCGTCGTTAAATTTTAACATGACCTCTTAAATACTTCATACAAAAACATACCAAATTTTCAGAATTTTCTCATCATTTTTCATTTTAACCTTTAAGGAGGTTGAAGTAATGATAGAATTCTGAAAAGTTGGTATGTTTTTACATGAAGTATTCAGGAGGTCGCGTAAAAATTTCACGACGATTAAGAAGCTATTTATTGAGCAATCAACATTAACAAGTTTCATAGGGACTTAATATCCTTCAAAAAAAAAAAATTCAAAGAAAAATTCTGAAAAAATTTCATTGAATCCAGAATAATTATATGCAACTTTTTACCTTTTTAGTGATTTCACTAAAACTCAGTAGTTTTAGAGTTACGCTACATTTTATAAATATGGTCGTTTTTTGCAAAAAGTTGAATATTTTTGCAAAAAAAAATCGTATGAAACTTTTTAACTTCCGCCCACAAGTTTCATGGGTCGTGCGCTAAAATTTCAACGCCAAAAAAAAAGCCAAAAGACGACCTTGTTTCAAAGAGCCTACCGGATTCAAAAAAAATCGAATTTTTTTTTTGGAAAAAGCGAAATGAAGCTGCATATGTCCTCTTTGAAACGCCTCTTGTTGAATTGAAATATCTTCATTTTTAAAAGAACAGTGAAACTTTTTGTGCGGCACGGAATCGGGACGAGTATCTCTGAACTTTTTGGACATGTAAATGTCAATTGATGAATCTTACCCATTGCTGGTCTGAATATTCCCATGTTGAGACCACGACCCTTTCCCTTAACGACGTCTTCGGCGAGTGCCTTGGTGAACGCATAAGTGTTCGGCCATTGGCCAAGAATCTTTTTTGTTATTTGCTTGACATTGTCATCGTTCAGCTCGCTTATCATTGCTTTCACGGTTTCATACGTGAAGGGATGATGATAAAACCTTTCCTCGATTTTCGGTACATGACAATTGGCGTAAGCCGTTGAAACATGGATGAACGCCTGTGACAAGAAAAAAAATATAAAAGCTAAGAAAAAACTTGAAAAACGAGAAAAAAATGTACAAAAACTAAAAAAAAAAAACTTCGAGTCAATATAAGTGACTCGATTCTTTGGTCAATAGATCTTTTGACTCTCGGGCAGAATCGGAATGAATAATTCGCAAATTCAAAAAGTCCAAGAGACGGCAAAACCTCCAAAAGATCATCAAAGTTTGAAGAAGCAAAAAAAAAATCCGTCGTGTTTTTTCTACATTCTCTCTTTGTATTTGTCAGGAAGTGCATGAAACAAAGGTCTCTCGGGTCACGACCTTTCTTCCATGTTTCTTCTTCTTTGAATACGTTATTTGACATTGTCAATACGAAACTCAAGGAGAAGAATACTGATAAGAAAAAATACTCCAAGTGTCCCGCAAAAAGCTGAGTCTGCGAATTTTCTTTGGTCTCTTGCGTTAGTGTTTATCCAGAATATGGAATATAAACTTGTAGTCCTAGATCATTAGTAAGATATAATGAATCTTCAAGGCAAAATCTAGAATTTCTTGAATTGTGGAGAAGGTCGTGAAGTATAGTAGGAGAAAAATCAATATTTGGCTATTCGGATCTATCCGAGAAGATACAAATGAATCCCAATTATTCGTCATCGGGGATTTTTTTCCTTCCTCTTCATTCATCGCCTGAAAATTCATTCCATACGCGCCTCTTTGTATTTTTCATTAACGACCTTTTCTCGGTACTAGATAAGTCGCAAGTATTTTTTTTTTCCATGAAAGCTGGGATTGTCCGGCGTTTTTCTGCCAAGTCCAAACACGCCTGTCAATCGTGAATATCCAGTGAATTCACGATTGATAAATCAATCTACATTGTCAAAGCCAAGGTTTTTATGGAAAAAATGTCCCCGAGTGTTCTTCGATCAATACATTTATTTATTCACGTTTGCTTCGCGCAGCTCGATTTAATTTATTAAAATTAGTTTTTTGCGCGCAAATTTATTTCTCGCCTGAAAACCTATTAAAACGAAAATTCAGCGACGCATACTCGATAGAAAAAACTCTTAAGCGATGTTTATTCTCCGCGCACAAATGCGCAATTTTCATGCATAGAATTTGAAAAATCAATGCGTATTTGAGGAGTTCTTTTTCAACCGGGCTACTTTTTGTTCACCCTCTCCAATTTTTTTCAAAATCTGCCAGTTTGAAATATTAGTCAAAAGGAACGTCTGTGATTTTTTTAGATTTTTTTTAGGGGTCCGTTCAAGATTTTCAATTTTTCATTACGAACACTGTATATCAAAAAATATTCATCAAACAAAAAAAAACATAAGAGTAAAAACTTTTTTATTTTTTCCATTTCACCGAAAAAATATAAAATTATAATTTTTTTGCATTGAGAAAATTGGAATTTGGCAAAAAAATGAGAATACATTTTTTTTTAAACCTAATATAACAGTTTCGATTCCGGTACAAATTTTACAGGATATCTGTCATTGGGTAAAGAATCTGCGACAAAAATTTCAGAATGGCACCTGCAATGGTTACGATGAAAAAAAATAAAAACCCTGCGAAATCTCATAACCGCATAAAGATTTCGCAGGGTTTTTATTTTTTTCATGTCTGTCATTGGGTTAAGAGTCTGCGAAAATAATTTCAGAATGACACCTGCAATGGTTACGATGAAAAAAAATAAAAACCCTGCGAAATCTAGATACGGTTATGAGATTTCGCAGGGTTTTTATTTTTTTTCATCGTAACCATTGCAGGTGCCATTCTGAAATTTTTTTCGCAGATTCTTTACCCAATGACAGACATCCTGTAAAATTTGTACCGAAATCGAAAGTGTGTTATTACGTTTAAAAAAATGTTATGCTCATTTTTTTGCCAAATTTCCATTTTCTAAATGCAGAAAAATTATGATTTTAATTTTTTTCGATAATGTGGAAAAAATAAAAAAGTTTTTATTTTTATGTTTTTCTTGTTTGATGAATATTTTTTGACTAATATTTGAAACTGGCAGATTTTGAAAAAAAATTGGAGAGGATGAAAAAAAAAGTGGCCCGCTTGGAAAAGAACTACACATTTCTGGAGGGAGAAATTAGTTTATTAATGATGGGGGCTCATTCGGTATTGTATAATATACGAGCGACATTGCGCTATTGTAAAAACTTTAGCTCTTGTCGTGACATAACTAACGCAACACGTTTATCGCTCTATATTAGCTTTGCAAGAAATAATCCACGTGCCGTCATGAAAGATCACGTACATTTCTTGTCACGAAATTTTCTTGCATACGTATATGTACATCGGCTTTGACCCCATTTTTAATTAGAGATCTAATTATGAAATTCATCATACAAGCTTTGTCAAGTGAATAAATGATGAAGATGGCGGCATTTATTTATGAAGGGAAAATAAAAAAGGATGTTTATCACTCACTTTCAGTCTTTCCATGCGTTTGCATAGATCAATCATGTCGGAAATGCTGTCGACGTTTATGGCCATTGCTATATCTATTTTTTCATCGAAACGAACAGTTGCTGCACTGTGAAAGACTATGGAGACCTGAGGAAGAATAAACATAATTTATGGAGTTATACGCAGTTAGGATTTTCAAAATTCGATTTTTTTATAAATTTTATTTTGTAATTATATAGTATTTTAATGGTTATATGCTAACTATTAACAAGGCTATGTCTGATTCAATTAAATATATTTTTGTTATTACCAAATATTCAGTTTGTCAGAAGTCTAGGACTGTTTTACTGCAAACCTACTGGGCCAACATTTTAAATAAAGATTTATTAATGACTAACAAATTTTTGAACAGTCAAGGAATATTTCAATAAAAGTGCGAACTAAATATATTTCTTAACTATAAATGAACAGTTTTCTCAGTTATACATATAATGAAGTATATGCACAGAAAATTTCATGTCAATCCGACAAATATTTTCGAAGTTATAGGAATATTTGTAAATCCGTAATTTACTATGTGTAAAGTGCTTTTGAAACTTTGAACGCGTTTTTCTCAAAACTGTTTTTAAAGTCGGTGACTAAGATTTCTCAAAAACGGAAACCGATCAATCTCAAATTTTTACACAACCTTTATAAATATATATTGTAGTAATTAATAGAAGGTTTTTTTTTATCGTTAAATATTTTTCATTTTATAAACAATTTAAAGCAAAAATTTTCATCAAAAATCGAAATTTTTCTTAGGAGCCTCGATTTTGTTAGAAATAGATATTTTGCTTATTCCTTCGATTACATACTAGATTATACCCTATATTAACGCATTCTTTTTTATTTTTTTATTTTGGATTATTCAATCCAGAGACATCATGCCACCGCAATACGCCTCTTTTTTAGCTACACCGGTTTCACGAATCATTATTTTTTAATATACAAAATTTCAACATAAAGTTAAAAGCTACAAAAATATGGATATAAATGTTTACGTTAATAGATTAAAATGTCTTTCCAGATAAAATTCTTGAAAAACCGCTTTTTTTCGACCTCCTGACTGCGTATAAAACCCCTTAATAAAAAATCATGCAAATTATAAATTTGCACATGACGCTTATTTTATCATGCAAAAAGTTTGACCATGGACCGGGAAAAAATGCGGTACCTTTCTGCAAGTCTCGAGGTCATACCAATTTTCAAATAATAATTCCGAACACTTTGAGATTTCATAAAAAAAAATTGCTTTGTGGATTATCCTTAAATTCAACACTAGCCATACGCTTAAGGATGTTGAGTCCCAAATCGCAAATGATGAGAAAATTCTGAAAATTTGGTATGTTTTTGGATGAAGTATTTAAGAGGTCGTGTAAAAATTTCACGACGATTAGGAAGCTCGTTATCGAACAATTAATATTAACAAATTAAATTAAATTAAATTACATGTAGTCTTATGGAAACTGATATAACTCTGCGATAAGTTTTTTTTTGACCTCTCAATTTTTTAATACATACAATATATTGAAAGCAAAAGAAACAAAACGAAGTTTACTGATAAATATTTTTTTAAATTTGTTTAAAAAATTGTTCTTAACAAAATATTAATATTTTAATAACGAGCTTCCTAATCGTCGTGAAATTTTTACACGACCTCTCAAATACTTCATACAAAAACATACCAAATGTTCAGAATTTTCTCATCATTTTTTATTTTAACCCTTAAGGAGGTTGAAGTAATGATGATAGAATTCTGAAAATTTGGTATGTTTTTACATGAAGTATTCAGGAGGTCGTGTAAAAATTTCACGACGATTAAGAAACTATTTATTGAACAATTAATATTTAAAAGTTTCACAGGGACTCAACATCCTTAATCGGCTTGTATATAAATTTTGAACTCAATAGATGCTAAATGAAGAAATTTAAAAAATTCTTCAATAATTCATAAGCATTTTTTCAAATTCAATTACAGATCCCCCAAAATTTTTTAAAAAAATTTCGACCAAATTTCCCCTGATACATTAATCAAAATTTTTGTATCACAAAATCGTTAAAAAACAAAGCTTTTGTTATGAAGAGGTAAAGACAGAACAAATAAAAGGAAAAGTAGAAATAGACATCAGAGACGTTGCATACATAATCATCGAAGACGTAAGAATGTCTTGTCACTGTGTTACGAACATTATGCGATCGAGAAAAGATCAATGTTCGATCTTGGCGGCAAGCTATACACAATTTCCCTTTACAATTTAATATATACCTACCTATACCAAGAGAAATATAAGAACGAGGCGAAAGTCTCCGACAAAGATCGTCGATCATCGATCCGAGAAGAAACGTTGACTCTCTCGTCTTGTCAATAATAATCTCGTGATATAAAAATAATATCGCCCATATCTTCGGCAAACTTCGAGGACATATAAATTTTCTTACCTCTTGAATGAGACGCTCGCGATCGTCCGAAGAAAGTCCGAGTCCTCGAACGCTGCAGTCTCCGGACATTGCCACGATTTTGTGACGAAATTTTGGCACTTCTTTTCTCAAGCGATCGTACAACTTTTTCCAGCAAAAGAATTATGGAAGAGAGCCAAAAAAAAAATAAACAAATGATAACCACGTCTCTTTTCATCCGTACTGAGAAAACAATGTACGAAGATTTGTTAACTGTTAACAAATGTGAAGGTGAATATGCCGAGATCAATTATTTTTTAACAGTTAATAAATTAAATAATTATTTTTTAACAGTTAAGAAATATTTAAGTTAAAGTGCCAACTAAATATATTTCTTTACTACAAACAGTTTTTTCAGTGCATAAGATCTGGATGGACACAATCGAGACGCTTATTTTAACCTTTCACTCACCGGATCATTGAAGATCGTTTCGATCCTGTCCTCGACGTTTTTGTCCTTTTTTCTCCGTATCAGAAGATAAATCGTCGATAAATCGGGACAGCTTCGCAACAATTTTTCAATGAGAACTTTGCCCAAAAAACCAGTCCCCCCTGAAAATTCATTTGATCTCGTGAGAATGTGACATTTTTTATTCTCGCAAATGATTAAGGGGACCGATTCAGCGTCAAAACGCCGATTTTTGAACACGAATATATAAATGTTCGTTGAATACGTGAAAACCTGACCAATGGTCCATCATTTCCCGTATCAAATGAAGACATTTTGGACGCTAGAGTTGGAACCCTTAAGATGCAACGGTTCTCTCATGAATCTTGTTGGATATGTCTGAAAAGAAATCCCATGAAAGTTACTGCACTTAATATTAATATTAAATACTTTCCCATAGCGTGATAAGATTTTCCATCTAAAATTCACGTGAATCAAAATTTTTTTTCTCAAAATTTTATAACTCAGCGGCATTTTATGCTATCACATTGTTCTTGGTCGCGATTTATGCAAAATTAAACGGTCTTCAAAAGTCCCCTTAACAGCGAAAGTACGGATCACTAAAGTTGATTTTTACCCAAAATTCTCGTTTTTTTGCTGTCATCTCCGAAATCCTTAACTTTACTGAAAAAATGTAAAGGAAAATTTTGATGGAAATTTAATTTTCTACAAAAAAGGTCCTCTGGACCTAATTGCTAAAATTAATATTTCTTGAGATATTGAGATATCAACAATTTAAAAAGTTTGGTTCGATAAACCATACAAATTTTATACCACAAACAAGTTAAGGTTCAATATCTCAAGAAATATTAACTTTAGCAATTACGACTAAAGGACCTTTTTCGTAAGAAATTAAAATTTCAACAAAATTTTCCTTTACATTTTTTCGGTAAAGTTAATCATTTCGGCGATAACAGCAAAAAAACGCGAATTGTGGATAAAAATCAACTTTAGTTATTAATATTATTAATAATTATTAATATTAAGGGCTGTAACTTTCAGGGAATTTCTTTTCAGACATATCCAACAAAATTTCAGGTGGGAAGTGAGAAAAAAAAAATAGGTCAATAAAAAAATCGCCCTAATATATGTTTATGTTCAAAAATCGGCGTTTTGACTCTGGCTCGACCCCCTTAAGCATTGCGGAAGAAAAGAAGTAATCCTCGGGCAAGAAGAAAACAAGGCGATCGAAACGGAGGAAGAAAACAAAATATCCGTACGTTTTAAAGCAGAGATAGTAGGGTGCGGATTAAAGAAGCAAAACGGTGAAAGGGACTCGCTCTCTCTCTTGAGTTGAGAAACAAAAAATAATCAGTCAATACTCTTTTTTCGTCGTAACGTTATTATGATCGTGGCAAACGACGTGCCGATCGCCCGCGACCAACTTTCGCCGCGCGAAGAATTGCGTTTGAAATACACACTCTATGAGTCTCGTACGATTTATGCTTTGTGATAGAAGCAGAAGAAGTTTTCTATAACCATCCTTTTGTGTCGGGCATTTATAAATCCAATGAAATTTACCGGTTATGAAGACGCTCTGACCGGCGTAAAAATTTTGTATCCTCGTTCCGCCGCAGATCGTCTGTCCATTGTCGTCGATATTTCTTCTTGTTTCGTTGTCATTGTTGTTGTTGTTGTTGTTGTTGTTGTTAGTCTCATTCCGGATTGCCTCATAGACATTGTCGACCTATAAAAAAAATTAGGAAGCCATTAAACACTATCAAGAAGAACAAAATCTTGCAAATTGGGAATTTTCTCATAGCTTTCCTATTTTCATCCATCGTTCACCACACCTCATTTATTGGCAAGGCCTTGAATTCCTCTATGACGAGTTATTTATTTGTAGCTTTCTCTTGAAGCTACCTCATAACAATAATTATCTAATCTGTCAATAATATAACAATAATTAACGAACACAATTTTTTGATCACTTAGATTACTTAGCTCACTTGGCACTGGGAAAAAAGTTCAGTTAAAACAACTAAATCCATTTAGTTGAAAAAAATTTAGTTGATTCAATATTAATTTGTTTGAAATAATGAAACTATAATTAATTCAACAAATGGATTTAGATAGATTAGATGGATTAAGATAAGAGGTGAACACAATTATTTGATCAATTTCCAGATACAGTTTAGTCCAATTTACACGTTACTGAGTTGCTGTACAGAAATATTTCGTTGATTTCTAGTATATTTTAACTAAATGAATTCAGCTGTAACAAAAAAATAATTCGTATTTTCAATCACACAATTTATTTGGTACAAAGATATTTGTTTGATTGAACCGAAACTTTGCCCATTCACACAACGATTTAACTGATTTAACTAAAACTTCCACTGTATCTTTGTTGAATTACCAAAATGATCTCGTTGAACGTCCGGAAACAAATATTTGGTTGAGTCAAACAAATTTTTACATTTTCAACAACATTTTTTTCTCAGTGTGCAAAATTTCAAATTTTTTATGATCTTTATCCTTTGAGGGATCCTTTAGAAAACCAATATCGCAGAATCAACCAATTACAAAATTTTTCAATGAGTGAAATCCAACTTCGAACTGTTCTCGACAAAAAATTTGCGCTCGATTGCTAGAAAATTATGGAAATTAGAGCATTCGCAAGCATTTTTTTGAAAATTCCAAAATTGTTATCGAATGTATGGAATTGCTACATTCAATACAATTTGTCCTTGGCATCAAATCTCTGCACAAAAAAAACGAATCAAATGTTTTGTCATTTTGAAAAATTTGCACTGAGTAAAGGTACTTTAGTCTACTTTAGAAGGCCAAAAAAGCAAATTTAATTTTTTTTCCTAGCTCCGTTATTAGATATGGCTATAAAACTGTTATTACGACATTGTTTCATCCTTCGAAAATACAAAAAAAAATTATTTTTGATTTTCATTCTTTCAATAATTTATAGAAGGCGCCAAAGTCGAAAATGTCTTGATGCATGGCCGACAGTTAATCTCAGGATTGGCAAGTCTGAGCAAAAAAATAAAAAAGCATTTTAAAGAGGAAGATTCTTACACAACAATTTACCACCGTTAATGAAAAATCCATAAAAAATGGCGGATGTTTGAAATGAAAATTAAAAATTGAATTTTTCACAATTTATTTCAAACATCCGCCATTTTTTTAAAATCGATTTTTCATTCACGGTGGTAAATAGTTGTGTAAGAAACTTTCCTCTTTAAAATGCTTTTTTATTTTTTTGTTTCAGACTTGCCAATCCTGAAATTAACTGTCGGTCATGGGACAAGACATTTTCGAAGACTCGACTTTGGCGCCTTCTATAAATTATTTAAAAAATCAAAATAAAAAAAATATATTTTTTTTTAGTAATTTCGAAGGATGAAACAAGGTTGTAAAAACAGTTTTATAGCTATGTCTAATTAATGAGCTGAGAAAAAAATCTTAAATATTTGCTTTTTTGGGTCTTCTAAAGAAGCACCTTACTTCATTCATTAGCAAGGCCTTGATATCTTCTATGATGAACAAAAATAAACAAACACAATTTTTTCATCACTTGTTGAAAAATTTCTATTTTTTCATTATCTTCATCCTTCGAGCAATCTTTTCAAAAACCAATAACGCAAAATCGAGCGATCGCAAAACTTTTTGATAAGCTAAACCCTCTAGCAATTTTCTCCGAATACAATTCTAACTGTTCTTGTCGTAGATTGTGTCTGGAAAAAAAAATTGAGCTTGATTGCTAAAAAATTGCTAAAACTAGAGCGTTCACAAGCAATTTCTAAAAATTTCTAAATTTTTATGGAACAGGACGCTTTGTACGATTATTGCTAAATCCAATACAATTTGTCTTCGTCATCAAATCTCTGCACAAATAATTCAATCTTGTAATTTTGAATATTGAGTTTTGTAGTTTCGAAAAATTTGCATTGAGTTAAGGGAGGAGGGTAATTAATTTTAAAAGCATTTTTCGAATTGATTGTTCAAGGCATTCTTTACACATATCAATTCGAATAGATTTCTCGGTGCTTTTGGACATTTTGAGGACAAGATAAAAAGATAGAAAAAAAAATTTCTCCCACAACGAAGCTTCCATCATGAAATAGCAAGAGAAACAAAATAACGTCTTCGTATTTGAAGTCTTCACGAGCTTCAAGATTACGTGTCTGCTTGTTCTCTCAACGCGATGATTACTCCTTGTTAAACTATCTGCGTGTTTCTATCGCGATACTCGGAAGAAATGTTTCGTTACGTTAGGAAAGTTTAACCGGATACATTGCATGACAAATCTCGGAGGAGAGAGATTTTACGCAACCACCTTAATAGCTCAGCTTGGGTGAAAATTATTTCGCGCTATTAGTGCGTCGTATCTATTACGTCGTCTATTACGAGAATCGGTAAAATATTACAACTTTTTAGTCACGGAATAATAAAGAAGTAATAATTATCTCTCGATACTTATGATTGGTATTTTTTAAAAAATCCATCTCTCCCACTCGAATTTTTCGAAACAATTCCTGCGTTTGCAAATTCATTTTCCCAAGTATTTGACTGGATTTTCAAATAATTTTCCGGACGAATGGCGATTTTTGAGTAGAAATTATATCGATGCTCGTCTAGTCCATCAATTTTTCTTGATGACTACGATAAATTTTCTATTTTTTTTTAGTACTGACTTCGTTTGAGGTCACGTATCCTCCGATATTTCCGGTTTCCAGCAGCATTTTGTTTAATTATACCGATCTTTTCACCATAAAAAATGCCCGATTTTCGGTTCACTGTCCAAATGCGATTCAAACGCACTTTAGCATCGATTCGTGTGAATTTTGGTTTTTTCACCCTTTTCACGCGCTTTTTCGTTGATACTCAAAAAACTGATTGACGACAACGATATCCCTTTGTTTTTCTTTCGTCTTCAGATGGTAATAAAAAAAAATGTATTTCTCGCGGGAAGGTTTGAACTCGTCACGAGTTGGTCGTGCACTGAACTCTCTTTTCGCATTTTATCGTGTTATCCTTGTCGTTGTCGCGGGGACGAGAGAGTAAAAAACGACGAGAGGACGAAGAAGTCGAGGGGAAACACGCGAGAGTCCCCGCTAAGTAGTGACAAATTACACTCACGTCGTCATCGTCATGCGTCGTTTTATTATTGCATCTTCTTTCTTTTTGGCCTCGACGATAATCAATCACGACTTTGATGACGATTTCGATCGTGCCTTTCGGGGGATGATGCCACCCCCTCTCCTCTTTCAACCTCCGAAAGGTGGGACAGAGGTCCCAATAAACGATAAATCAATTAAATGGAGATTGCGAGTAGACTCGCAATCGCAATGTTTAGGATCGTTCAATACAATCGACACGACAGATTGAAAGAGGAATTTTTTTTTTTCATGCCTTTAAGGTCTTTTAAGTAAGTTTCTTGAATGCTTACGGTCAAGTCAATAAAGTATCAGGATTTGAAAAATTGTTCGTTGACTCTTGCCAAAACTTGGGCGATTAGGGAGCATCTGGATAAAAGTGTTCCTACTTAAGATATAAAAAAATGAGTAACAGTAACTCAATAGCAAAATAATTCAGTTTGGAAAACTCACCCCGATTTCGCGCCGCGCAAAAAGTTTCACTGCTCTTTTAAAAATAAAGATATTTCAATTTAACAAGCGGCGTTTCGAAGGGGACATGTCCAGCTTCATTTTGATTTTGCCAAAAAAAAATTTCGATTTTTTTTTTAACCCGGCAAGCCCTTTGAAACGTGGTCGTTTTTCGGCTTTTTTTTGTCGGTGAAATTTTGGTGCACGATCCATGAACATTTTTTTCAACTATTTTTCGCGTGAAAAACTTGCGGGGGTTGTATAAGCTTTAATTTCGTTTTTTTTAAAGTTTAGTACGATTTTTTTTCGCAAAAATATTCAATTTTTCGTAAAAAACGACCATATTTATAAAATGTAGCGTAACTCTAAAACTAGTAGGTTTTGTAAAATCACTAAGATGGTAAAAAGTTCCATACAATCAATTTGGATTCAAAGAAATTTGTTTGGAATTTTTTTTCAACATTTTTTTTCTTCAACATTTTTTCTCCCGAGATATTTTCGAGAAAAAAAAATTTGAAAATAAATTCTGAAAAAATTGCATTGAATCCAAAATAATTATATGCAACTTTTTGCCCTCCTAGTGATTCCACGAAAACCCAGTAGTTTTAGAGTTACGATCAATTTTATAAATATGTTCGTTTTTTGCAAAAAGTTGAATATTTTTGCGAAAAAAAATCGTACGAAACTTTAAAAAAAACAAAATTGAAGCATATAATCCTCTCCACACGTTTTGCATGCAAAAAATAATTTTTTAAAAATTTCCTGATTCGTGCGCCAAAATTTCAACGCCAAATAAAAAGCCGAAAAATGACCATGTTTCAAAAAAAATCGAAATTTTTTTTGGAAAAAGGGAAATGAAGCTGCAACTTGAACCTATTTAGTTACCCTTCGTTTTCCAAAAAGTTGACGTAGGTAAATGCGAAAGTAACTTAAAAATATCTGAAAGGGAGAAAAATTTTTTTTTCGTTTTACTCAATTACTTTCTAGATTTGAAGGATTTGCGCGATACGTTTTCGGAAAATTTTTAAGCCTTTGAAGTAAAAAGCCCTTTAACTCCTTCAAGCCCTATTTTTAAGCCCTTTAAGCCCTACTGTCGATCATAGAAAGCTTCCTGGTTTTCTGTGCCAGGAAGAGAACGAAATTGTTCGAAAAAAAGACTCACAGTCCTGATAGGCTCATCCTGCGTCACGCACTTCATTTCCGGCGCTTTGGCGAAAATTATTCTTTGCCGTCGATGGAGAAAAGGATTTAAAAAAAAGAGAGGCACAAGGATAACGCGACGACCAACGTCGACGTTGGCTAGTAAACTGGCCCCGGACACGCTCGACACACCTCATATATCTGGCTGCCGGGAAAATCATTTTTTTTCTCGTCAATGATTTTTTTTCTGAAGTTTGCCGTCTTTGAACTCGTCTTACAACGGCCAAATTCTGTCCCTCTCCGTCTCTCTCTCTCTCTCTCTCTCTCTCTCTCTCTCTTGCCGTTGTCAATAAATCTCGTCGTCGCCGCGTTGTTTGATTACAGGTGAAAAAGTTCACTCATTTCAGAAATGTAAATGCCTTGTCTATGCGATTGTACAATCTCAATAGGCGGAAATACTGCGCTATGATCTTTTTTGCTATAATTTTTTTATCCTTAATTTTCTCAAGGCCACAAAGTTCAGGATTATCTCGCATTAAATTATTCGAGAATCCAAGCGCGGATGTGTTTTCACACGTGAATGCAAAATAGTTATATGCTAATTCGTTGATCTAAACGCAATGATTCTTCCTGCGAGTGCAATCGATAATTTGACTAATTGCGAATGAGTAATCGAAAAATCAATTAAATACGCAATCTGCAGAAGGTCGAAAAAAAACGACTTTACAAAAACTTTTTCTGAAAAGACATTTTAATTCATGAACGTAAAAATTTGTATACATATTTTTGTAACTTTTTTAACTTTATTTTGAAATTTTTCGTTTCTCCGGGAAATCCTCTTAAAAAAGGCATCTTGCGGTGAGCACGATATCTGTGAATTAGATCAGCCAAAATAAAAAAGTTTTCGTTAATATAAGGCATAATCTAGTATTTAATAGATGGAATCAGCAAAATATCTATTTTTAACGAAATGGCGGCTTCGCAAATAAAAATTCGAATTTTTATGAAAATTTTTGCCTTAAATTGTTTATAAAATGAAAAATATTAACCGATGAAAAAACCTTCGATTAATTACTTAAACATATATTTATAAATCTTGTGTAAAAATTTGAGACTGATCGGTTATGCCGTTTTTGAGAAATCTCGCTCACCGACTTTAAAAACAGAGTTTTGAAAAAAACGCGTTCAAAGTTTCAAAAGTACTTTACACATAGTTATTACGAGTTTACAAATATTTCTATAACTTCTAAAATATTTGTCGGATTGACATGAAATTGTCTGTGTATACACTTGGGTCATTCCACGTCAAATAGTTGGAATCCATACCTTTTAATTTCGATTAAATTTGGTCAGTTTTCTTTTATCATAAAAGTTCTACAAAAGGAAAAAAAATTAAAAAATTTAGTTTGAAAGTTATGCAAAATTCAAAATTTCAGCATTTTTTCAATTTTCCAAGTTTATTTTTTAAATATTTCCAAAACTTTTATAGGTACGAAAAAGTCGTTCTGGTTTCGTTTTAAAGAGTATACTTGGGGCTACGAAAAAAAAAATATTCCGAAAAAAAATTACAAAATGAAGAATTTGGAGAATTTCGAATTTTAAAAAATCGTGTAAATCCACGATCAACATTACATTTTTGGTTTAATTTTTTAAATATAATACCTTGTACCGATCTTGAAAGATTCTGAATGAATTTTCAGAATTGCTTTTATTTTAAATATGATATTTGGATTTTGGTAATAAAAATTTTTTTTTTACCTCCAAGTTAAGTAAAGTTGAGCAATCGTGTAATTTTGCAATTTTGAGCAGTAAAAACTTCAATTAATGATATAAGAATGTAAAAACCGAAACATAATCGAATTTGCATTTTTATATATTTGGCAAAGCATTTTAATACATATAATATAAGTTCCAACTATTGGTCGATTTGACATGGAAGGACCCACATAAATATATGTACATTATGAAAATGGCGTATAACCCCTTAAGAGATCTGGGGACAATTTCGAAGCTGACCTTTTTTTTTCTTCATGCATTTCCGTCCTTTTTTTGCAATTTTCCGCTAAAGAGATCTTTTGGGAATTTAGCGCGTGGGCCCGTGTAAAATTCAAATACACTTGTCGATTGTAATATCAATGTACAGAGACAAGGAACGATAAAATTCACGCGTCATTTGTCAGAAAGGGGGGGCCTCAATTTTTATGCTTTCTACACTTGCAAATCACGTCACGTAACACGTCCTTTCGTGAATTTCATACATTAACGTGACGTCACAAAAGAGGATGACCATAATTTTTTTTTTATTTGCAACTATCCCGATTTTTGACTGTCATTGTCTTTGGACATTAGTAGATTTAAGATCCTTCGTCCCTGAGTTTTTTTTGCCTCAATTCACGTACATTAGAAAATTAATCAACTAGGAAATTATCTGCATAAAAAAAAACGTAATAATTGAAAATATTGTAATATATAGTTCGAATTGTTTGAAATGTTTCATTGTCTTTCAATGACATTTAAATTTCTGATTTATTCCTCAATAATGACAATAATTATTGCGAATATCATAATTACAGCCGCAAATATTAAAATTTGGGGAAACTGCAACAATCTTTCAATTTTTTAGAAAAAAATATCGAAATTTCACAAAATGCAAACTTAATTTTCTCGCTATCGAATGTACGATCGACAGATTGCAATCGATGAGAATCACATCAAAAAACAAACAAAAAATATGACTTCCTTTTTCCTGCTTCGTTTCTAGCTCACGTTGTCTCGACGAACCTTCCACCAATTAATGTTCATAAATAAATCGTTTAGTATGCAGAGTTCTATTCACGTTAATTCGCGAGTGAATGCGACGATCTGCCATCGTCTTTGCATGATATCTCGAGAGAATGAAAAATTCTTCTTTGTTCTCTTGGAAAATTTTTCATTGAGTGTTTAATAGTAACGAGAAAGACCGGATTACAATTTAGAGGACAGCAATTGGAATTTAGGGGAAAAGTTGAAGTGAAACTTTTTATCATTTATCATAAATCGAAATTCACTGGCAAAATGGCAGTGTCAAATATATTCTTATTCATTATTAATGGGACAAAGGGAAGTTATTAATATTTCTAACACAAAATAAATCTCTCAGTAAACAGCTTTCCCATTTTACAAACCTACCAGATTACAAGTCTCCGGTTTGATGTTATATGGTAGTATTTTCAGCTTTGTTTCGGTTTAAAAAAATATTTTTTATGATTTTGTTCGATCCGGTATGGACTTTTGTACGTGACTGTTTTTTGCCCTTATTTTGACCATCGCGAATTAGGCGTGCATCTTGAGGATATTTTTTTTTGTTTTTTTTTTTATCAACGGTATATTTTAAAGGGTTAACAAACACTCCATTTTTGTTTTTTTTTTTAAATTTTCATACGATTTTTTCTCGCAAAGTTATTTCACTTTTGGCTAAAAAAGACAAATTTTGAAAGATGCAACGTAACTCAAAAACTATATAGTTTAAGAGAAATTGTCAAGTATGAAAAAAGTATCGCACGTATATACGGGATTGCGTGGAATTATTTCAGAATTTTCCTAAAATTTTTTTTTTTTTACTATTTTTGCTTGATACTGTGATGATGACGTCCCAACGAAAAATTGTGTCTGATTAAAAATTCCGTACGCCGTGATACGATAAAAATCTGAAAAAATTCAGCAACTTTTGGCATGCTACAAACAACGATGATCAATAATAGTATTGCCCAAAAGTCATTAACAAATAGTTTAAACAATCATTTGATCAACTTATTAATACCTTTTGGGCAATATTGTTATTGATAATTGTTGCTGTTAAGCGAAACAAAGCTGAATTCCTTCCTTCTAAAACGCTTTTTTTTAATTCGATTATCTTTTCTTTTTGTCGGAGTTATGAGCAATTTTTATAGTGCGGCAAAAAATATCGAAATATCGAAAAAATATCGAGTAGAGAAATAAATGGTAGAGCTGAAAATGTTTCCTATTTCTACATGTGAGAAAATCCATGGTAGATGGGAATATAATTGAACTTCACTCAAAACAAATGGCACATTAACTAGTATGAGATGCACCCAGAAATGGATTTAATTCATATAAATGAATTTTTACAATTATTTGAATATGGGCCTAACTTATTTCTAATAAATTCATTCAACTACATAAATCATGTTTCTTGGTGTGGGACTATTTGCAAAATTCCATTCACGTACCTTTCATAGACTGAAAATAGTATTTAGCGGCATTTAAAAAAATGGTAATTAATGGGAGATTCTTGCCAACGGTTAAGTGACCAGACAAAAACGATATCTCGATTTTCAATTATCGATTATCCGGAAGGCAAATGATGTAAGTCGTGGATGACAATATTTCGCAGCCAAACAATTTAATTGTTCCTTCGGTATTTTTATGTTCAAGATTCATTCGTGTCCGGGGTCCGTGAAGAGATGAATTTTTGTCTCTCAAAAGAGCGAGTTATATAATATTTTCCTGACGCAGAGAGATGCTGGTATTTGAGAGAGAATATGATGTAAGCCCGAGTGCCGGACAACGAGAATACCGATTGATGTTTGAATATCGTTTCGTAACGTGAAAGTCCGAAAGTCGTGTATATCTCTTTTTCTTCTCCATTTCTCTTGCACAATTCCTCCTGACACCTGGTTTTTTCTCCTCCTAAATTTCAAGGTCGAAAATAAGCATACGAAAAATAATAGCAAGCAATTGGATTATCCTAAATTTTCGTTTATTCTCTGTTAATTGCTTCGAAAAGAGTATATTCTTTTTTCACAAACAGACAATAATGCATATGAAAGTTCACACATGATTTCGAATTTCTGGCTTGTCGGTTCAATAATAAAAAATTTAATAATATATCAGACGAGGAATTCTTGACTTCCGGTCTGACGATTTATCTGTATGTACGTCTGTATGTACAAATTTATCTTTTGCAAGTAACAAAAGGAAACGATTAAAAAGAAATCAGTCAGGACAAGATATGGTCACTGACATTTAATGGGGACAGAGAGTCCAAGCTCCTTTTTTCACCAACAACAAAAACATGATGTTTTTTGAAAATCCCAACGATACAAAAACGTGGCATATGTTAGCAAAACGTTTTTTTTTTTGGCAAAATAGTAAATGGTGGAGGTTTCCAGTATACCGCTATTCTTCGGTCGGATTTTTTTATAAACAAAATTAAGTTATCTTTTCTTTCATTGTTTCTGCCTACAACTTCTTCTCTCCAAAATTGGTTTGGGCATTTTTTTTCGTACGGCAATTTGGGGAAAGGAAGAATGCATTTTTTGCCTTCGATCTTACGTTCCTTCCTTCTTCCTTCGTTCTTCGACTCGATACGAGCCATTTTTCATCAGTATTGAAATTATGCATCTCCCACGTTTTTTTTTTTTTTTTAAGAATTCTTCTCGAAGAGATTCATCTTGTTTTTTGGCCTATCGTTGTATAATACTTTCGCTCACTGACGAAAAACCACTCGTCATGCTAATTGACATGACAAACGTGACGAAAACATAGATGATCCAAGCGGCAAATGCAATCGAAGCGAATTTAATGATGTTGTGCAAAATGAGAAATCTCGCCATTCTCCTTCGCGCCATTGGTATCGTGCTAGGATCGTCTTTGAAAACGTGCATCCTCAAACCAGCCACGCATCTCTTCATGTAATCGTCCCAGTCGAAGTCCTTCATCGAGAAGAAGAACATCTTCCGATCGTCCGGAGTCAGATTTTCCCAGAGGCCTTTCATATTCGCGTAACCAAATTGCCATTTGTTCGTACTGAAGTAAGTCGTGACGGTGGAAAATTTGTGGATCTTCTTGTAAATCTTGATCATCCTTGATAAAAGAAAAAAAAGAATTAGAATAAGACAAATCACTTGAGACAAGCTTTTTTTAAAATCTTTCGTTCTTCATTTTTGAAAGTAATAACAGAAAACTTGGAAAATTGTATAAATACAAATAAAATTTTCATGATTTTTCATGACATATTTTACGGTCTTCGTTCGTGGGGAAGGAAAGCTTTGTTTTTGTGAAAATTATTTTTTTGAGATTTAAAGATCTCAAAAAAATTGGGGTCGATAGTTAAATTATGATAATTAGAGCACGAGTTATCTTACAATTTTTACAAAATTTTGACACACACAAGCCTGTGAACATTTTATTAAAATGTGACTTCTTGACGTTTGATGACATTTTGAACAAAATTTCTTATAAATAATAAATTATTTATAATTGAACAAATAATTTAACAAATTATAAATAACAAATTATGTTCAAAATGTCATCGAACGTCAAGAAGTCACATTTTGATCAAATGTTCACAGGCTTGTGTGTTTCAAAATTTTGTAAAAACTATCAGACAATTTGTGAGTGCTCTAAGTTTCATAATTTATATATCGATTCCAATTTGTTTGTACCATTGCTTCAAGTGACCAGAATGATTAGTATTAAATTGAATACTATACGCTTGATGTTGATAAAGAATACGCCTGAAGTTGTTGAAAATTTAAACTTTTCAAAAATGTTTGTATAACAAATGTATCGACTTTCGTAATTTCATAAGTGTTGAGTTGAATTTCATTGCACAAATATACTTCCTGATTAACACGGTTGGTATAGGGGTCTATCTAGTGAATTTCGAAATTCCCCTCCTTTATCCTTTATCAGTATGGCTATCAGATTCAAAGAATCAAAATAACGAATAATTTTTTTTTGTATTTTCGAAGGATGAAAAAATGTTTTAAATCAGTTTAATATGGCCATATCTGATAAAGGAGCTGAGAAAAAAATCTAAAAAATTTGCTTTTTTGGCCTTCCAAAGTAAACTAGTGTGTTAATTGAACATTATCGTTTTCGCGAAAATTTTTTCGCAAACTTTCATGTCAGTATGTTCGAAATGTCCCAAAACGTCGAGAAACTACATTTAGAAAAAATGTCCGCAGGCGCGCGCGCGCGCGTGTGTGTGTGTGTGTGTACGCTTTGTGCTTTCCTTAAAATGAATATGTCTGGAGAACGCTATAAGCGATCGACTTGAAATTTCGTATACAAGTGGACTACGTATGTCTCTGTTCTAAGTGCAATTTTTTTTGAAATTGCAAAATAATTGTCTATTTGGCTGGATTTTGTATTTTCTGGAAATTTTGCAATTATCACCCTGAAATTTTATGTGCAGATACACTTTATAATAAGGATGGTTGGGATTGAATTTGGGAAAAATCGCTCAAGCGGTTCGGTTTGAAAAAAAAAATTAATTTTTCGCAAAAAATTTGTAAGTTCTCTAACTTTTGTAATTTTGCATCTATCGAGTTGAATTTTTTTTGTGGCGATACACTCAATGACAATAAAAAATAATACCGATTTGCATAAAAATCGCTTGAGGGGTTCGGTTAAAATTTTTTTTTGAAATTTCCATAAAAATTTTGTTAACGCTCCAACATCCGCATTTTTGGAAGTATCGAGCTAAAACTTTTTGCACAAATACACTAGATGATAAGAATGGTTAGGGTTGAATTTGGTGAAAAACGCTCGAGATGTTGGTTCGCAAAAAAATTTTGAAATTTTCGAAAAATATTTGTTAACACTAAGTTTTCTAATTTAGCAGCTATCGAGTTCACGTCTCTAGCACTGGACGACAAAAACCATTAATAATGTAACTGAACGGAATTGCTAAGAAATCATGGAAATTAGAAATTTGCACATAGCTTCTTTATTTGTTTCCGTCGTTCGTGAAGCTTCCTTTATGAGGAAGCCATGATAATAAACATACATGTCATAAAGATGGTCAAGGAGATCATCATAAAGGAGGGTTGACGAACGACGGAAAAAAATGAGGAACCTATGTGCAAATTTGTTATTTCTTTATTCACCTGGGTTTCTGTCCTACAGCGAGAAGACAGGCGTCGATGAGAATTGCCGGCAAAATGTGAAGAAGAATGGTCAGTATGTAAAAGAGTGGATAACTCTTGGTCGACACCAGACTGTAGCACCATATGCTACGAGTGCTCGGTATTTTTCGTCCATACTTGAAAGCCAGATTGATGTATTTGCCCCAAGTGAGACTTCTGTTCCAGGTGGAGTGATAATTGTAAATTGGAGGATCAGCAGCCTCGTTCCTTTTCCAGAAGAAAAAAAAACACATTAAAATGCAGCTAATTCCAAAATTAATACTAAATCTTCTTTCGCACGCACGTTCGTGACCCTATTTGTTAATTTATTCAAAAATCGACATTTCCTTGCAAATCACCGGAATCCCGTTTTTGTAAAAAAGGATCTTGGAAATAAAGCGTTAACTAGGATGCCTGCGAATTTTTTCAACGATCGGGAACGAAAGTTCGTGCACGCTCGAACCAGAGACGAAGACATTAGCTTTGCGATTTGGGTTTCGCATCAAAATGTTAAACGAGTTTTGTAAATAAGTGTCACGAGATTCGTTACAACGGAATATACGGGATTCGATGGATCACTTTGATCGACGTTCATTTCAGAAATGATGGTGTGATTATGCAATGTAACGGCAATGTTACCGTTTGTAACATGTAATATTACATAGACGTTACATGTAAGTTACAATTTCCTACTCAGCAATATAACAGTTATGTAACAGTTATGTAACCACAATATTGGAATGTAATGTTACATTAATGTAACTGTTATATTGCATTTATATAACAGCAATATTACGGTGATATCATTGTAATATTTCAGTTATATTACTGCAATATTATTATCTTGCAAATTTTTTTTACATTACTGTAATGTAAAAACGTTATATACCGGTTATGTAATCTGCATATAACAAATGGTACATAACATGTTACTTGCACGTTGTATAATTGTTATGTTACATAGGAATAACATTGTAACATTACATGTAACTTCCATGTTATATTGCCGCAATATAGCATATGTTACATTACTGTAATGCCACTTCGTTATAAGCATGTTACATAACGGCTACAAAACTTGTTTACATTACTGTAATGTAACAAAGTTATATACCAGCTATGTAACCTGCATGTAACAAATGTTACATAACATGTTACTTGCACGTTGTATAATTGTTATGTTACATAGGAATAACATTGTAACATTACATGTAACTTCCATGTTATATTGCCGCAATATAGCATATGTTACATTACTGTAATGCCACTTCGTTATAAGCATGTTACATAACGGCTACAAAACTTGTTTACATTACTGTAATGTAACAAAGTTATATACCAGCTATGTAACCTGCATGTAACAAATGTTACATAACATGTTACTTGCACGTTATAGAAACGTTATGTTAAATAGGAATAACATTGTAACATTACATGTGTAACTGTCATGTTACATTGCTGCAACATAACGTGTTCACTGGGGACTTACTTGTTGTTTGCCACGTCCCAGGCCGTCGCGATGAGGGCATTGACCGTCATATCAACGGGCACCAAATCGGCGGTGCAATCGTCATCGATATTCAGGGTTCTTATCAGACCGGCTCCACCACCGACAAGAGCACCAGTTGGACCATAAACATTGTCAACCCAACCCTCGACTGGCTCCTTGTACGTGGAAATCACTGTTTTGAGGGACAAAAATGTACAGGCACGAATTAAAAAATAACACTCATAGTGGTAAATTGAAAAATCCGCATTAGAAAATAAAAATTAAAAAATTCAGTTGACGGCGTTTTTATTGTAAAACCGATTATTATCGAGATGACATTTTTCTATCACTCTTCAATTGCACCATTATTTAAGCGCAGTGCGATGTAAGAATGGATAAAAAAAGTTACGGAATTTTTGATGAGATGGAAATATAACGATCAAATGTTTATTGTTTATCTTGCCGGTTTAGGTTTCGGTCAAGTTAATTAAAAGATGAGAGAACTTGCCGATCGCTGGTCTGAAGATTCCAATCGGCAAATCCTTGCCGTGCTGTTGTACAATTTGTTCGGCGATTGATTTTGTATAAGTGTAAGTATTGGGAAAATCACCGATCAAGGTCTCTGTAATGGCATTGAGTTTTCCATCATCGAGACTCTGCACAAGCTGGATTATGTTGTCCCCTGAATTACATGGAAGAATAATGAAATCAAAGCAAAATCCGTAGTTCAATTTTTGTTTAAATATTTATTTTTACGTTTATTATTATTTTTATATATTTATTTTTTTACAATATGTCTAGATCTAGAATATTTTCCCAAAGTTTCAAGTCAATTGGCGTAAAAGTCTAGGAGAGAGCCTTTGGAAATTCTATCTGGAAATTTTATTTTTTATAAAAATACTATTTTTGAAGTCGGTGGACACAATTCGTCAAAAACTAAGGCACGGATCTTATTGAAATTTTTAACTATTTTTCGTGTGAAAAACTTGTGGGTTGAGCTTCAATTTCCTTTTTTTTTGTTTCGTATGATTTTTTTTCACAGAAATATTCAATTTTTCTTAAAAAACGACCATATTTATAAAATGTAGCGTAAGTCTAAAACTACTGGGTTTTCGTGAAAACACTAGGATGGTAAAAAGTTGCATACAATCATTTTGGATTCAATGCAATTTTTTTCAGAATTTTTTTTCAAAATTTTTTTTTTCGAAAATTTTCTCTGCCGAGATATTTTTTTTTCTTAAACAATCGGGTCTCTTACCTCATCTACATGGCTTTTTCATCGAAAAACCTTATCTACGCGGTTTTTCCATCGAAAAACCCGTGTGGATGAGGTAAGAGACCCGATTGTTTAAAATAAAAAAATATCTCCTAGATAGGAAAAAATTGTCGAAATTTTTTTTTTTTTAATTCTGAAAAAATTGCATTGATTCCAGAATAATGATATGAAACTTTTTACTCATTTATTGATTTCACGAAAACCCAGCAGTTTTAGTGTTACGATACATTTGATATAAATATGGCCGTTTTTTGCAAAAAATTAAATATTTTTGCGAAAAAAATGGTACAAAACTTTTTAAAAAACGGAATTGAACCTCATGCTCTCCCCAAGTTCTTCAAGCAAAAAAAAGTTAAAAAAAAAAATTTCATGGGTCGTGCGCCAGAATTCCAACGCCAAATAAAAAGCCGAAAAATTACCATGTTTCAAAGGGCATACCGGGTTCCAAAAAAATCGAAAAAATGTTGTTGAAATAGCGAAATGAAGCTAAATATGGCCGCTTTGAAACGTCGCTTGTTGAATTGAAATATCTTCATTTTTAAAAGAGCAGTGAAACTTTTTGTAGTGTAAATTGTATCAAAAATTGGATTTGTTTAGAACCTGTTTAGGGGTTTCCGGAGGCCAGGTTCTACCGGCTGAATTTTCCAAATGTTTCAATGACGATTTTATATAATATTGTTCAAATGTCGCTCTTTTACATACTTAAAATTTCAAATAAAATAATTTCTTTAATATATAATAAAAAAAACGAATTTTTTTTTCAACAGGCTTTTATTAGTTGTTAATAAAAAATAACTAAAAAGTTAAAAATAAAGCTATTCCGATTGGAAATAAGTTTTCAAATAAAAGCGTGTTACACCCTCTTTTTTCTCTTGCTGTTAAAATGTAACACGCTTTTATTTGAAAACTTATTTCCAATCGGAATAGCTTTATTTTTAACTTTTTAGTTATTTTTTATTAACAACTAATAAAAGCTTGTTTTTAAAAAAATTTTTTTGTTTGTTTATTTTTTACTTTTTAGTATTTATGATATTAAATAACTAGTTTAGTAGTGTATATCTAGTTTGGCATAATTTGTTAGACAAAAATATTTCACACAATTAATTTGCAACATTTTTCTGCAAAATTTATGCAAAAAAATGTTTTCAGAAAATTTTTTGGAAAAAGACTGTTGCGCAAAATTTGCGTAGAGAAATGTTGTAAATCAATTGCTTAAAACCATTTTGTAAACAAAATTTGGCAAAACAATTTTTTTGCAAACAATTTTGCGAAACATTTTTTTTTGCAAAAGATTATGCAAAACATTTTTTGTTGCAAAACAATTTTCAAGCACATTTGTAATAAAAATTATGCGAAACAATTTTTTTTGCAAAAAATTTGCAAATTTTTTGTGATAATATTGCATTGTCATCCGATTTACATATGCATGGCAAATTTTCACTTAATCGGAAACCGGGAAGTGGGTCAAATTTAACTTGCAAGATTTGATTACAGACAGACACCGCGGGACAGGTGAAACTAAATAAAAGCTTTTAAAAAAGAGAGAAAATATGTATTTTTTCAACTTTTGACTTTTAACTCATGCAACTCCATGAATCAAATTACATTTGACACTTACCAGTGATCGGTGCATCGTAGAATTTCTCATCAATGTCTTTTCTATTGCAATTGCTGTATGCTGTGGAAACATGAACTACTGCCTGTGATAATATAAACATTGATCGGTGATAATGTGACTAATATCGGTGCATCGATCATATAGAATCAAATCAATCAATCAATCAATCAATCAATCAATTCTACATTGTTTCGTAAATCATTTGTTGAGACTTACTCTGAGATTGTGCATGCGTCTGCACAGCTCGAGGGTCTCTTTGGTACCGGAAATATTAATGGCCACGGCTTGTCGGAGTTTTTCATCGAATCTCACTGTCGCAGCGACATTGAAGACCACGCCAATTTCGCGCAAAAGCAATTCCCGATCTGCGGACGATATACCGAGTCCCGGCAGACTGCAATCACCGTTAACTGCGACAATTTTGTGTCGAAATTTCGGTACCTCTTTCTTCAGACGTTCGAATATCTGAGTTCAAGAATTTTCGTGATATTTTTTCATTCGTTCATCGACCGAACAGACTTGTTTATGGAAACTATCCAAGTCCTTCGATCTCTCCTCCCACGCGTGATATTTTAAAATGGCTTAAAATGGACTCACCGGATCATCGAAAATATTCTCGATTCTTTGATGAGCTGCCTGATCTTTTTTGGGTCGTATCAGAACATAAATCGAAGACAGATCGGAGCAGGAACGAAGTAGCTTCTCAATGAGAATTTTACCAAGAAATCCCGTTCCGCCTTTTGACAAACGAAGAACAAACGTACAAATTTACATGAATCGAGAGATTATTCACAAGCGGATACAAAGATGAATCACGCAATTGGCCGATGGAAAAAATCGCTTTTTCCTGGAGAAAGAAGAAACAAAAGGAATGACAATTATATACCTGTTATGAAGACATTCTGTCCCGTGTAAAATTGCTGGATCGGTGTTCGCAGATTCACCTGCGTTTCGTCCGAGATAACGGTCATTGTTGCTGCAAAAAGAAAATAAAGAAATCAATAATAAACTAATAATAACAAATAATAATAAAAAAATAAGAATTCTTATTACGTAGATAAACGATCGTCTGACAAACGGAACTTTGTTCGGTTTTATTGTAAGTTCAAGGATCTGCTATCGAATAATTTTATTCGCAGGAGTAAAACAGAAGAATCTGGAGAAACCATAAATCAAGAGAGAGAGAGAGAGAGAGGAGAATAAAGCGGAGGACGTGGAGAAGCATATCAATTTCAAGGCAACCGGTATTAATTTGCATCCTCATGAGATTTTATTATTCCGCAGCGACGAAAAAAATTCTAAAAAAATCGGTCGTTCGTAAATCAATTTCTTTTTTTTTGGAGCTATGCCGGTTTAAAAAGTTGAATCGTCTTCCGGCAACCGAAAAATCGCTATTCGACGATTTTTCGATTAAATTCTTGGAATTTTTTCGCTCTAAAAAGTGTGAAGAGTTTGGCACGCGATACATCCTTAATCACCATTTTTTTTTAAATATCATCAGCAATTTTAAGCGGAGACCTTTTTGGAACTTGTCGTGGCAAGTGCGAGAGAGATGGAATTAATGCGGTGAACCTCCTTGCCCGTAGTAAAAAACTCCATTCGTCGCCATTGAAAAATCCCCATTCATTCCCCATTGCCAAAATAACCAATGGAGATGAATGCCGAATTGCCTAAGGGGATTTTCGCCATTGAATTCCCCATTTGAAATCGAATGAGGATTTTCCAATGAGGATTGACTTCCCCATTTGAAACGGAATGAGGATTATCCTATGGGGATCCAATGAAGAAAATCCCCATAGGCAATTCGCCATTCATCTCCATTGGTTTTTGTAGGCAATGGGGAATGAATGGCGATAATCAGTGGAGATTCTTTCATATAGTAAAAAACTCCATTCGTCACCATTGAAAAATCGCCATTCATTCCCCATTGCCAAAATAACCAATGGAGATGAATGCCGAATTGCCCAAGGACATTTTCGCCATTGAATTCCCCATTTGAAATCGAATAGGGATTTTCCAATGAGGATTGACTTCCCCATTTCAAACGGAATAGGGATTGTCCCATAGGCATCAGCCGGCAAGAACTCCTTGCATGGATTTTTTGGACACCGACTACTGCTAATATTCCGTGCTCACACTCGTCTAGATAAGCATACTCCTCGCATAATCCGTATGGGAGTTCAGCGGCTTGCTGTCCTGCGACATGTCGCGCCAAGTCTCGGAACTAACGCGACGCGGTTTCCAATGGACATCTTTGGGTAATGCTGATCATTCAGTTCATCCACATTTACTTCCCAATGGACATCATTGGGTAAAGCTGATCACTTCGTTCATCAGCATTTGCCTTCCAATGGACACCATTGGGCAATGCTGATCGTTCGGTCCATCAGCATTTGCTTTCCAATGGGCATCATTGAGTAATGGTGATCATTGGGTTCATCCGCATTTGCTGTCCAATGGACGTCATTGGGCAATGGTGACTTTTCAATGGATATCCATTCACTGATCAATGGTCGTTCCTATACGCCATTGAAAAATGCGGAAATCTCAATGGGTCCCCATTCATTGTCCAATGGAGTCGTATGAGGACCATTGGTTGCCATTGGCGATTCAATGGAGTTTTTTACTACGGATGACCCGTCTCGAATCTGCGTTTTGCGTGAATTTCATTGCACACGCCAACACACCAAAAGGCACTCGGTGTGCCGTTATAAAACGCGTAAAAGTCCGCGTAAGAGTCCGCGTAAGAGTCGTAAGAGGCCCGAACACTTTCCCATGATCGGAGGGGGTGGAGGGAAGTCCAGTGGAAATGGCCGCGGGCTTGTATACCGGTTAGACGAAATAATTTCTACTACGGAGGTTGTCGCGGAATACAACACCGCGGAGTGAAAGAATTTTTTTTTTTTTACTACGATTTAGTATGTATATGAAGCATTCCATACCGATTCGACCTGAGTCTGACTCTTCGACACTCCGATTTTGTCCGCGATATTTTATGGTTTTGTAATACCTCCGAAGAGCACTCAGGATTTTTTTTCAGATTTTTTTGCAGCGATTTGACTCAACTATAGTTTTAGAAACAAATTATTTTTAGCCCAAATTTGAAGATCTGAAAAAAATCACAAAATCCCCTGTTTTGTATGAAAAATTTCAAGCGTTGAATGAAAGAGGGCACAGTGATCGGCACAAAAATCTATCTATTTTTATCATCCCATTTAAAAAAAATAATAATAATTAGCAAAAAAGTGTTACTAATTTTTCTAAAAAAATTGTAATTAGTGATGAAATATTACTAATTTTTGTAATAAATAAGTAATTAGTGACACAACATTTCTAATTTTTCAAAAAAAAAATGAGTAATTAACGATAAAATATTACTAATCGTTTCCAAGAATAAGTAGGAGAAATGTTGTATTAATTTTGGAAAAAGAAATAAAAAAAAAAAAAATTACTAATGCATTTTTTAATAGGTACTGATTAAATATTCGTATTAATAATAACTTATGTGATATCGTATGACTTTCGATACAATTATTACTAATGTGTGAAATATTTTCAAAAGATCTAGTTATTATAAAAAATTAAACAACTTTTTTAATAGAGTTGTTTGGGCTTATATAACCATGACTCAATCCTTACACACGAGTATGTAAATATACACAATACTTTTCTACAAATAACGGTGTTTTTAAAATTAATTAGTAATATTTTCCTTACTAATTACTATATTCAGAAAAAAACTCGGTAATATTTTTTCGCTAATTACTAATTTTTTTGGAAAAATTAGAAATATTTTGTCGCTAAAGACTAATTTTTTAGAAAAATTACTAATATTTTTCCGCTAATTACGAATTTTTATAAAAAATCAGTTATATTTTTTGACTAATTATTAATTTTTCGAAAAAATGATTAATAAAATCAATGTTGTTGACGAAAAAATCGATACTGCCGATCACTGACGCCGAGAATGTTTATAACGAGCCTTTTCGAATTTTTTTTTTTTTTAAATATAAAGAGAAACCTGTATAGTGTGGGCCCTTATTCAAACATTTTTTTAGACATCTTCAATTTATACCAAAATGTTTGGATAACGGCTCAATCCATTCAGGTTTCTCCTTCTATTAAAAAAAAAATTTCGAACAAGTTTATTATAAACAGAAGGAAACGCCCGCCTACTTTGGCTCAATGCTTAAAATTTTTCATATAAAAAAAGGGATTTTTGTGATTTTTTTCAGATTTTTAAATTTGGGCTAAAAATAATTTGTTTATAAAATTACAGTTAAGTCAAATCGCTCCAAAAAAATCTGAAAAAAATTCTGAGTGCTCTTCGGAGGTACTGCAAAACTATAAAAAATCGCGGACAAAATCAGAGAGGTGAAGGGTCAGACCAAGGTCGAATCGGTGTGGAATGCCCCATACATATATATGTAACCACGTGTTGTCATTGCTTCTAATTATGACGTAACGAAGGGGCCTCGAAGGATAGTTGTATATATGGAGTTTGAGGAGCGAAGGTATGAACGAACGAGAAAGCTTTTACGCATCGATGAGAGGGAGAGATCTTTTATGCCGACGACCCGATTTTTGTTACTTTCAGTTCGTATGAATTCCGATCTTGAGTCACGCCCGAACGCATGTTTTGCCGATTTTGTTCAGCAGCCTCTTTTGCTTCTTTTTAGGAAATTTCAAAATCGCGTAAAATCTGCACACCTTCACAAATTTTTGCAAAACTGAATCTGAAGTATGCCTATTAAATTTTTTTTTTAATTTCTCATCGAGGAAATGTCTCCATTTCTCCAATTGAAGATGTTCTTATTAGAAAAAAAAAATCCTTTTTTTTAGCATCCTTAAAATTTTGTAAAAGGTGGATGGAGAAGTTGTAATCAGGAAAAAATATCCAGGGCTGTGAGCTTGTATTTAATGAAATTCCAGTGTTTGAGAGTAGGCCTCAAAGTTTTTAAAGCACAAATGTATTGAGTAATACAGAAAGGGTCAAAATTGAATTTGGAAAAATTTCTTGAAGGTCAAGAGGGCAAGAATAATTTATATTTTTCGAAAAATCCCCCTGAAAGCTCCATCTTTGGTATAATTATGTATAATTATCAAGTGTTTTTTTTGTTTTTAATAATAATAATAATTAAGAGTCACTTAGTCTGGTTTGAATTTTATCAAATTTTTAAATTGCCAACAAATTCTGGGAAACCTCAATTCTTCAAAATTCTTCTATTGAACATTATTGAAGTATCATTGATATTGTATTAAAAAATGATCACACAAGGTGCTCGTTTGTTGTAAATAAAAAAAAAGTGTATGAATTCCCCAACTTTCATAATTTCGCAGTAATTAAGCTTTGCAGTGAACTAAGACGGTTGATACCAAATTTGGTAATAATTTAGTTTAGTGACTTTTCAAAAAATCGATGGGAATTTTTTTTTTCGCCATGTCCTCATTTATTTAGTTATAAATAATGATATTCAGGTGGGGAAAACCGAAATTTTGTATTAATGTGAAATTTTTCATTAACAAATTTTTTACAAGGAAAAAACCAGTTAAAAAAATGGTAATCATTGGGAAGTGCGATTCATCGGAAAGGCGCATCCCAATTTTATTAAAATTACATTCTATTAGTTGATGATAACAAAAAATAAGTATTAGCTCGATGGAGGCGAACTTTCTATAATTTTGTTAAAAAAATATATATTTAATAATGGCATTTAGCTACTAGAAAAGATATCTCCGTTGCAGAGTTTCTGTTGTTTTTTGGGCTTGATAAAAAACGTTCGATAAAAAGAAAAAAATGATAAAACCAACTTTTTTATATATTTTTTTTTATCGAAAGTTTTTTTATCAAACTCAAAAAACAACAGAAACGCTGCAACGGGGATATCAATTCCAGTAGTTAAATCCCTTCATTTATTTTCTTTTTTAATTATAAAAAGTTGGCCTTTTTTAAATTATTTAATTATAATTGTTATATCGTATATTATAGATTTTATGAATAACAATTTTTTTTATCATATCATATCGTAAAGACGATAAAAATGATGAAAACTGCAGATTTTGCGATTTTTGGCATTTATTAGTTTATCAAAAATTGGATAATAAAAAAATTGAATCTCACAGCTGAATATCACTTATGATGATGTAATATAAGAGTTCATGGTTAAAAAAAAAATTTCCCGTTGATTTTCGGAAAAGTCACTAAACTAAATAATTACTTCAAATTTTTAGAGAATCACGCGAGAAATTTAGATATTGTAAATTATTGTAATTATTGTAGAATCAGTTTTTCTAACAGAGGAGGTTTTAGAAATGTCAAAAGATGAAGGTATCAGGCACAAATTATTGTTTTCACCTCTCCTTTCTTTTTCCAGCTTGCAGATCCATTTTTTTTCATTTTTCTCTGTCTCTCTGTCTTTATCAATTTGGGATCGTTGCCTCGTTAAGTCGAGTTGATACTCGTTAAAAAATGGATATAATATCTCTCCCTCTTTGTATCGCGAATTGTTGGAGGACGAAAAATGATTGAGAAGCGCTTTGGCCACTTGATGGATTGTATTACGATTCTGCAACGAGATATCGTGAGTGCGAGGATCAAACAAGCTGACAGAGTCAATGAACCTGAAACGACACTTCTGAAACTCCCACATTTGTGCCCGGACACTAAAATTTGCGCGTGATAAATTGTGTTTCCTTTCTTCCATACATTTATCCCTGTTCTCTCTTTCACACGAGCTCTTTTTTTTCACAATCGTTTGCATATTTATGCGAAACCCAAATGGCAATTCTGCGTTCGTTCATATTTTCCTTTCCGAAACGTTTGCATAAAAATTAATATTATATTTTTGGAATTTTTTTTTGACGAAAAAAATTCTCGCTGAATTAATGATATTACGATCTCACACAAACGTATATCAAATTTTTGGCGTGGGAAGCTTTGGAGAATTTTCATCATCATTTTATGTCATTTTATGTCGTTCTTGATCATTTTATGGAGAATTCCGTGAAGTGTTCCTGTTGACACTGTTCAAAATACTTTTTTTTTTTTTAATATCAAGTTTCATCATCGATTTACATAATCCGAGCTCGATTCTGTCAGTCGGAAATAAAATGAAAAATCTGATGAAAAATCGAAAGATGCTGCGCCGAAGATTTGAAAGAAAAGGAGTTTTATTGGTGAACGTTTGATATTTTTATCACTTTAAAATCGCACTGGTCTCTCCGTTTTTCATTCAAAAAGAATCACAAGGATTTCTTTTGGATTGTGAAACATTAATTATTAACCTTCGTGGTCACACGGGGTCAAAATGACCCCACGACTACTTTTCTTCTTTTTCTTTATGATTTTTTTTGAACACATAGTCATTTGATTTTTCATAAACTAATTTTTAATACATCAACTAGAATGTTTCAAGGATGTTCTGTAATTTTCTGAGATTTTTCCGACCGTTAGTTTGATCTCAACAATGGTCAAGGTCAAATCGACTCCCATAATTGTGACCACGGAGGGTTAACCATCGTCGAGAAGTCGTTTAAACTGCACTTTTATTTTTTTTCCTCATTAAAAAACTTCAGAAAATCGTTTGATAATAGTTTGCTAAAATTTGAAAGATCAGCCTTTTCTTCTGTTTTCAAATGTTGTAATTTTACAAATTACAAACACGAACAAACACACACAAGGGGAATTTCCCATAAAATTTTCACTTACCGGTGACGTTAATCGAGAATTGGTCAAAACTTTGTTTTTTGAAAAAGAGAAAAAGTCGATTTTTTAAACAATATCCTCGTGGATCCGTTTTGGAGACGCGAGGCGTCGCGACGCGATTGACAAAGTCTTCTGTCACTTTTCTTTATTACTAAAAAAAATTCTATTGTAATATAGGAAACTTATTTTTTTGACACTCGGACACTTTGCACGGACACCGACGATTTGACACAGAGTGCAACGCCGTTGCCGTCTCGTTCGGGTTCTTATATAGTTATGCAAGACCTGAGCCGCGGAATCGCCCCTTCTCTTCGAAAAAAAAAATCTGAGTGGGCTTTGCCTAACCATGTTAATATGTATATATAGCCATTTCTGACCACCACCATAATTTTTGAGCATTATATATAGCCTCCGGTTCTACGGTACTCCCGCTTCCTCTATCCGAGAAGATCATCGCGTGATACTTTTATCTGCCGATGAATTATAAATCGCGAGGTCGAGGAAACCGCCGATCAAAGTTCACATGATTTTTCATACACGAATCAACCTCTCACGATTATAGCTGAATTGAGCGGTCATTTCTGTCCGGACCCGGAAAATAGCGGGATTTTCCTGATTCTCTTTCTTCTTTCAATGAGTAATCATTGACATTCCCGAGAAATTTTCAAGATGAAGGCACAGATATAAGGGTTAAGAAGGCAAAATGGACACTGGGAGAAAATAGACAGTAATAAAAATTATAAAAAAAAAAAAAATTTCAAAAAATTAGAAAAAGAGAATTATTAAGGGAAAAAGAGAATTATAATTGGCATAAATATGTCTAAAGACTTACCCAGGCAAAATTAGATCTAGGTTTCGACATTTTCGTGACAATTACCTATCAAGAGTTTTTAATTAATTTTTTTTAAATTTTTATAATCGTCAAAAGGGATATTCAATAATGCAATTACGATTGAAATTGAATTTTGCCAAAAATTTAATTGCAAAAATGTGCAAAGCAGTTTGGTGTGTATCTTGAATGTTAAGGAGATACCTGGAAACGAAGGAAATCGATTTTTCAACGATTTTCCTAGTTTACACTGAGAAAACAGTTTATTTGTAGTAAAGAAATATATTTAGTTGGTACTTTTACTAAAATATTCCTCAACTGTTACAAAATTTGTTAGTCGTTAAAAAATATTTATTTAATTTATTAACTATTAAAAAATACTTGAAAAATACGTGTACTTGAATTTTTGAAAAATAAAATTTTTAGGGTGGTCATTTTATGTTCTTTTTTGAAAAAAATACTGAAAAACAAAGGAAAAATATGAAATTAAAATAATAACGCGTCTGTATATACTGTTACAAAAGGCTTGAACAAGGGTCTGGCGAAATTTTGATCGTCGTAAAAATGATAACGATTTTACACAAAAGTTAACATTTGATGAAAAATTTTGACCGACGTAAAAAATTCTTTGGCCAAGCCCATTTCAATGGAGAATGAGATCGTAAACTTTCAGTTCGATTTGTGAAACGGTTTTTGTGCAACCTTGACCATTACGGCCGTATTTTTAGAAAAACACGATCTTGAGATAATTGCGTTTCAAGCAACTTCAAGTCAATATGTTTTTCATAGTCGAATCTTTTTTCAATTGCATAACTTTTGAACATCTCCTTGAAGATATTTCCTTGAAACAATGCAATTAAAAAAAAAACAAATTTTGATCGATCAACTCCATTAAATCCAATCCCCTAAAAAAGGCTTAATAATATATTTACCGTATTCGTTGTATAAATTTTTTAACAATAGATATTTCAATTATTTCCTTCCTACCGTTATTGTTTAATTATTTTCATTACTTTGATTGATTGTTTAATTACTTTGATTGTTTAATTACTAATTCAACTTTGATTTTATTGAAGTCGAAGTCTATTTAGCGCTATTCCTGAAAATCAACGCTTGGGAAAAATATTTTCAAATAAAAATTCCTCTCTCGCGGACCCTAATTACATTGCTATTACCGCACAGATTTATCAATTGTCAATGCTATTTAGTCAGCATTACGCAAGTGTAATTCTTCAATAATTAAGAAAAACAAACGAGCGTCGCAAATAAACTTTTTGGTCGTCAATGGAAAAAAGGAAAATTGCTTGAAGCCGAGTGAATGTTTATCCGCGTTCTAGAAAATCGCGAAAACAATATTCTTTTTTCTCTGCATTTTTTTTCTTATTTTTCAATAAATTATAGCCATGGTCTTTCTTGGTGAAGATCGATTAGCCTAGTCACGACGTTGTGGCACAACATAGATATACAGATAGATAGACAGATAGAGAGGGAGAGAGAGAGGATCGTTTGGAGATTTTAATGCGTGTAAAAAGTGAAAACCCGATGGCGCAGGTGGTGCAATCTTGCGCCCGAATTTTAAGTTCGTAATATCTATCTTAAGCTCAAACTTTCCTTTGAATTCAAGTTGAAACTTAAGATCGAATTTAAGTTCCAATTGTAGGTGAATCTTAAGTTTGAACTTAAGTATCATAAGTTAATACTAAAGTTCAAACTTTAGTACGAACTTCAAATCGATGAACTTATAATGAAACTTAAGTTCAAACTTACGATTCATCTTAAATTGGAAGTTAAGTTCGATCTCAAGTTCCAACTTGAGTTCAATGGAAAGTTTGATCTTAAGATCTTAAAATTCGGGCCTTGGTCCCGATTCCAATGAGAGTAAGGGAAAGGTGTCCAAAATGATTTCTATAGGTAAAATAATTCCTACTAATTTTATCAGACTTGCAATCATAGCGATCAGTGCTCGGTTTCCATCATTGCGCGTCAGTCGAAAAACTCGCAACAAAATCGAAGTTCTGTCGCTGATCTAAGGTGAGAGCATTTTTGACGTTCAAACTATGTATATTTTTTTTATTTTTCGTATCTGTCTGCTATTGACGCTCATGGGCGGCCATTTTATAAGCGAGGGGGATCGTTTTTTCCATACTTGTATACAAAATGATTTTTCTGAAGAATTCGCAATTAATATTTAAAATGTAAAATTGAGAGTTCAAATGCTTATTAATAATGCTTAATAATTAATATCGTGAAACTATTAGTTAAATAAGCACAGTTCTATTAGATATTGACGGGAAAAATTATACAATAATAATTTTCTTCAAAGGATCATTTTTGAAGGGGGAAAAAGAGAAAGGAAGAAAGCAAAAAAATGACAAATCTCGATGTTTGTCACAATGTTGATACTTTAACTAGAAGAAAAAGTTATTAATGATGTGCGCAGGATGTTAATCGAAATGTAAATATCATTATGACTATAATGTTATAAAACACAATAATCTGAACATAATTCAGGGACTTTGTGCCTTGGGGCACCTTTCTTATATTCATTTGGTGGGAAAAATTACGAAATACAAAAAATACATTATATGACTTATTCTGTGCAATGTCAGCCATATGCATATCAATGTCAATACGATTTACTCAACTCTGGGAATCCATTAAGAAAAAATAATACGGCGAGAAATTTGAATATGATAATTTACTCAGGACATTAATTTTTTTAGTGTAATCCATGCTTTTAACCTTTTTTATTTTTTGCATTGCTCTTCAAAATTCGTATGAAATTGGCAAAATTTTCAGAAAAATAGGCTTCCAGTGTAACCCATGCTTTTGACCTTTTTAGTTTTTTGCACTACGTCGATTTTTCAAATTCATTGGAAGAAAAATAAATTATTTTCAAACATATTTTCGTAGAATGTGTAAAATTAGGCAAAGTCAATTGCTGCTATCTGACAGAATTGGTCATATATATATCCGCGCCTAAATGCGATATAAACGAGATTTTCTCAATCGAAATAATTTTTTCCTCGGACTAGCTTACTCTAATGTGTGCCCTCGAGTAGCACTAAAAAATTACGAAACGGAAGTAGAAAAAAAAAATAGAATTTGTTTCCGCATCTTTCCCAACTTGTGGTTCTCATCGCATGGCTTCATTCAGTTAAAGAAAATCATTAATTCATTTATTTAATCTTCGTGGTCGGTAGAAACGTCATTAATACGAGGTTTCGTGCATCCTATTATGTATATGCTTATCAGGATGATTCATTTGTGAGTCACCTGCTAGCCTTGATTATCGGCATCCTTCTTTTGGGAAGATGGAATTTAACGGTAACATGCGTTTTGAAGGTTAAAAAAACCAAATTTTATGTATTTAAAAGAAAAAAACAATTATTTTGTTCAAAATTTTAAGCACATAGAAGGGCAACATTTAAACAATATTTTATAAAATTTTCATTGAAGAATTTGGTTTTCCCGGAGACGGGAAAACCCTCAAAAAAATGTCCTCGTGGTGGTCAAGATAACTCGTCATAGCTTTGTCTTGCATTAAAAAAACAAATTTTATCCCTCAGTAATTAAGTATAGGTCGTTATTGGACGAAGGATTTTGAAAAAAAATTGAAAATTGATTTCCTTGCAGAATTGTCTGCGAAACAGTACATTTTTGATACAATTAATTTTAATTAAAAAAAAAAAATTTGTTCAATCCTATTTTGAAAAAGTATGCAAAATGTAAATAAGGTGCATTATTTTTTGAGAAACCGTGTCGACTTAAAAAGAAAGTGTATTTACAAAACAAGCGATTATCTGCATCGCTCCCGGCTTCTCGAGCCTAATGAGGGGAAATTCCAAAGGCTCTCTCTCTCTCCTAGATTCTTATTCCGATTTATTTAAAACTATGGTAAAATATTCTAGACCTATTGTACTATTAGAATTAAAAAAATGATTTTTTGAAATTTTCAAATCCATGTAATTCCTTAATGTAAAATGAAAGGATTGACTCCGAATAAACAAAGTAGATTGTTGTTAAGATAAAAATAGAATAAAAAGTTTATAGAGTGCAAAATAAAAAAAATTCATTTTGTTTTTTCAGTTTACCTTTTTATTAATTGAGGCACCTCTCACTTTTTCCAGTCAGAGCAGTCTCTTTGCAAGGCTCAAAATTACGTCAACATTGCTAAAATTTTCGAAAAAGGATACGAAGGAAAAAAATGTAGCGTCAAAAATAAATCAATCCAGTTAATTTATATATTTGCTACTATATTTCAAGGATTTCCACTTGGCGGTCTTGCGAAGAAAGGACAAGAAAAAAACGAGTTATCAAAGCGATCTTCTCGAATGAGCTGTGTAATAATATATCTCTTTCTCCGGTTGTCAGTTTTCTGTCTTTAATCCACTGCAAGTGGGAAGAGTCCGAAGACGTGAGTCGAATGTCAAATTTGAAAACAAAAAATACTCCGAAAGGCCTTGAATGATGGAACGTACAAAAAAATGTTCTGGAATATTTGAACTCGAAGTGGCAAAAAATGGGAATTGAGAAAAAATGAAAATAAAATGCGAGATTTTTTTAATAAAAGAAAGAATAATTTAGGCTCGTTATAGTTTTCCCAGTTTTTTCAATAATTATCAAGGAATCAATTGGAGTTTTTTAATAGCCTGTAATGATCAGAAAATATTCGGCCCATTTTTATTCTTGCCAGTCTTAAGACAACCTTGTGCTATGATATAAAGTCAACGGAGAAGTTTCAAAAAAAAATTTTTAATCATTTTGAAGGAGAAAACAGGGTGGATGAAGGTGGTTCAAGATTGAAGACTTCCTACCTAAAGTCGAAAAAAATTGTACAGCGATGATTTTACAACAAAATAACTGAGTATATTGCAATAAATCTCCTGGCATATTTTTAACAAGTTCATGTCAAATGAAATTTATATTTTTAGTTCGATCTGGACGAGTGAGAGCTTATTTTTTTTTATTGAAATATGAGGTATTCCACGTCAAGTCACCCACCCCATTTTTTGAAATCGTCAAAAATCGCATGCAAATTTTTAGAAAGTAGTTCTAACTATCAAGAAAATTTGTGATTTTTTTCAGATTTTTAAATTACATTTTTTAGCCAGAAAAAAATTCAAAAAATTTTTTTGTCCCATTTTGTAACTCGAAAATTATTCATCGTACGAAAAAAAAGTAGAACATAAAATTTAGGATTTTCAACGTGCTTTTCACTGAAATTTTTGACAAACTACTCCGAAAGCTCTGTATGCCATTTTCGGAGCAAATAATGTTTTGATTTTTTTTTTCAGCATTGACATCTTTGATTCGTATGTAGTTTCAACAGTTTTTTACTTGATATATTTACAGACTATAAAAAATAGGCGTTGTGGAGAATCCATTATTTCAAATGCATTTTTATTGATACAATCTATCATTATAGAGTAATTTAACGAAATAGCGTAGATATTGATATTTTATCATTATTAATCGTAGACAGGGTAAAATAATAAAATAATCTCGCTTTGATACTGCGAAGGCGATTCCAGGAACAAAGCAGTATCGTTGCCTCATTCCCAAAAATCATGCCCAAATCGAACTAAAAAAGTTCTCATTGGCCATAGAAACGTCGGTGTATCCAAAGAGGGAAAATTAATTATTTTTTGCAATCGAGAGACGTGAGTAGCCTTTGACTTTAATTTGAATAGATTTTATCGGTGTACATGGGTCCATTGATAAAGTTTATTAAAATGTACAAAAAGATATTTAAGAAAATAAAAATGAAAAAAGTTTAAAAAATTGAAAAAGTTCAAAAAATAAACAAAATTGCGGGCTTTAGAAAATATCTATAGATAGTCTCAACCCTGTTAATGCACAGAGCAATTTGTGTATTCATTTGGGTTGAAAAACGCATGAGAAGGAATGGATTCTCCACTGAGCCAATTTTTTTATAGTCTGTAAATATATCAAGTAAAAAACTGTTAAAATTACAGTCAAATCGAAGATGTCAATTCTAAGAAACAAAATATCAAAAAGTTATTTGCTCCGAAAATGGCATATAGAGCTTTCGGAGGAGCCCGTAAAAAATTTCAGTGAAAAGTACGTTGAAAATCCTAAATTTCATGTTGTGCCTTTTTTTTCGCACGATGAATAATTTTCGAGTTGCAAAATGGAACAAGAAATTTTTTTATATTTTTTTCTGGCTAAAATATGCAATATAAAAATCTGAAAAAATCACGAATTTTCTGGATAGTTAGAACTATTACTTTACAAAAATTTGTATGCGATGTTTGGTGATTTCAAAAAAAGGGGTGGCCGACTCGACGTGGAATGCCTCATATGATTCACAACCAAAACGATCAATTAGCTTCGTTTACATTGCCAATAAATAAATAATAAATTTATCGAAGCAAATGGAACGAATTTTCCGCAAATGCATTCTCATAATTTTTGTTTGCATCAAGCAGGATATCAAACAGGATATCAAGCATCCTTTGTACAGCTCCATCTTTCTTGATTCACCCGAGTTTTTGTTTCGAAACGTGGGCAAATCATTTTTCAAATCATAGTACTCGATTTACTTGACTTCAGCGCAAGGATTGTCATAATTAATATACCGTTGACTTTTGTCGAAATAAAAAGAAGCAAGCGCTTTTTTAAATTTCATTATTCCTATGGATGCAAAAAATGGTTTCAAAAGGATACAGAAACATGGCTCGAATTCGTACTGGTAAAAGGCTTTGAACGTCCTTTCGGATTCCTCGTAAAAGCTTCGCCAGCGCCGAAAAAAATTCTTCAGGGCCAAACATTCACATCGAAGTCAATCAATAAGATTTTTCGAATGGAAAGAAACCAACAACGAAACTCCAAGTCTAAAAAAACTTGAATCTAAAAAAAAAACAAAATTGTAACTTTACTTGTACGGATTTCCATGAACAATTTTTCATTGGTTTCTGACACCAACTTTTTTGTTGATCAATAAAAGGCAAGCTAGTCAATTGTTTCTATTTTCAATCAGAAAAATAAAAAAAAGTCTCGAGGACCAAAGATTGAAGATTTTTTGTTTGTTTCATCGATCATTGCAAATGCGAAT